>OX401416.1:29388929-29911429 GCA_947846245.1 Cerastoderma edule | reverse complement strand
CGGATCGCGATATTGCTTTCTATGACGTCATTCAATTCTAAGCGTCACTTAAGTCTAACAATCGTTGCATTTTCTCAACTCAGTCACTAGCAATGTTGACACACTTTCTTTGTTTACTTATCCATTGTTCATTTTTGGACATACCAGCCTTCGCTTAATGATGAAACAACACTATGAATATGTTAGGTAAGTTCAGTTGACGAACTAAGTTACCTTTTAACTCGGATGTCCGTTTGATGCTAGTCATGGCTGTACGGTGGGTGTTCCAGTACCTCAAAACATAGGAAACTAATTTCTATTTGCGTCGTAGAAATACATACTGATGACATAGCTTGGGTTTACAAATTAAATTGATTGGGCAAGGTTTCATCCGTTGTTATAATCCTGTCCAAGAAAGTGTCTCCTTCTGCTTCATTGTGGGTTAGAAACATCAGGGAACAACAGATTCGACGCTCATTTTCCGCATCCGTAAGAAGCCGTGGCTTCAATAACTTTAAGCACTAACTTTAGGCATACCCGTCTGTCATACTCCGTCTGTTAAAATTACATGAGTAGTAGAGCTTGAGACATAAAGTTCATTCGCAATTGCTCTTACCTTTGTGCTCCGGTCTGCTTAAGTATTTTTTTTACTCATTCCTTTATGGAACATCCAGTTATAGACGGTCGACCGCCTTTTGGATAAATATGCATTGAAATTCGCACGCTTTAGAAATCTGATCAACAATTGAGAACAATAGCTGGACTTCAAATTTCATATTTTCTTGTTGGCTTCACGGGCGCAACACACACTTTAATTACACTTCGCAGTTCAACATCACTGTTTGACGTCATTTTTGTCCGAACATTTTTCTGTCTCTATAGGATAAAAGCTCTATTTTTTATAAAAATCATAATAACGTTTTGAAATTAAGAGGAAATGGCGTCATGATGTCATGTTATTGCAAGCTGTTTTCGTCTTTCTTGTTACATGTTAAGTGAGACGAACCACGCTTTAATTATGTGAAATATGTTTGAAATGTTAGTACTTTTCGACGTGCTCTGGCATAACCAATATATCTTGCTAGAATGATGTCATTGTTTACTCACGTTCAGTATAGGTTGAAAACAAGTGAATGGATGCATGTATTAAATTTCAAGAGTATCGAACAATGTTCCACAGCTTACTTAACGACAGTGTCACGTGTAATGTGTTCTAACCTCGAAATGACATCGAAGACAAAACTCCATAAGTATTTGTTGCCTTGTAAGCCTTGATAAAATTAACCAGACGACTGTCGAATGTATGAGGTTTAATACCGTTATGACAATTTTATTTATGTTACTGCTCTGAACTATCTTGCCAAGGGCCACTCCCACGAAACCAGTAAGTGTAGCCGGTTGTGCTTGAACCCAGGTCTTATGAGTTATAAGTCTACCACATAAACCACTGGGCCACGCGGGACCTCCATTCTTAGTATTTGTCTATATTCCATTGAAACCGGTACACAAAAAGAAAGAAATAAACTCAACTAAAAGAGTATGCGTATGAGCATAATCAATTGCATCTTTACTACTTGTTTTTCTAGTTGAAATCGAGTGTGAAACGTAAACCTGGCCTGTTGTTACAATTATTACATAAAGTGAAACATTCACTGTTACCCAGACCGTTATGATGTCATGAAGTTTTTGTTTGGTTATATTTCGTTTACTTTGTTAATGGCCAAATGTTTTTTTTATTTAATAAAGGGAGTACCTTCGAAGCATTCGTCAAATAAACGTTCATCAGGTGACCATGCAGAAGGAATATCCTCTATGGAACATTTGCGATCTCTATATGATGACAAAGTTGAGAAGCTAGAGAAGGTCGAACAAACTTGCCTTAAGCTTAAACAAAAGCTAGCCATAAGAAAATCTGAAATCAAACGTTTGAAGGAAAAGGATAAATCCACAAAAGATGAACAGATTGAGAAGGATCGCATAATAAAAGATTTAAGACGCGAAATCGAAACTCTTAAAGCAGAAAAAGACGGCTTGGCAAAGAAGGCCGACCGGAAAAGAATCAAACTCAAAGAAATGCTTGCCACAAAAGAAAATGAATTGAAAAAATTGAAGGAACATAACGAAAAACAACAATCTGATTTACAAAACATAAAAGAAGAACTGGATGAGAAGAGTCACAAAATAATGGAATTATCAGACACAATCAAGAGTCTTGATGCAGAAAAAAACGACTTGTCACAGACAGTGACTGAAATAACCAACACAATGAAGGCAATGGAATTGTCTTCCTATGAAACCAAAAAAAATCTATATGAAATCAACGCAGATCAAAATAAAAAGATAGAGAACCTAGAAAATGCAATGTCAAAAATGACGGAAGCAATGGAAGCAACCAAGATGGAAAATAAACCGCAGATGCAGACTAGCAATAATCCAACTATTGTGCCTACTGCATCAAAGCAGCGTCCACAACTGAAAGGACCCCGTCCTGTCAATGCGTCAAACAGATTCGTGCCAGGAAAACAAGATAAAAAAGCAAGAGATCCTTTACCATTAATAACAAAACGTAAGTGAAGACTGATGTTTATCTGGATACAAGTCCAAATTGAAATGAATTCAAGTTCATGCTACAGTTAACTATGCTAGAAATGGGACAATTAGTCCGTTATTGACAACAATGTTTTTTTGCATGATGTGATACATGTGCCTATCGAGTTATTTTTATGTAATGAATCAAAGTCAACATCTCAATGGCGAATCAATATGTGCTTTGTTCAGAATTGTCCATCGTATATGAGATTCTTCCACGCTGTATTCTTTAGTCAAATAAGGAAAAACAACATATACATAGAAAAAAAGACATTTCTTGACAGAAACGATATGTTTTTACTACAAGTAAAATGAACAGCTTGTCTAAACTAACCATGCTGTATAATTGAATTTGGTTCCTGTGTTTTGAAATAGCTGTCACAACTGTAAATTATAACGACATAGATTATAAATAACACAAAACTCTTCTCAATGGAAGTGTTTGTAGTATGACGTCTTCTATAGATAAGTTTTCAAAAACGACAATGCTTGGAATAATTTAGATTGCATTGCCAAGCTTACTTTCACGACACTTTCGATCAAGGATGGTACAACAAGCACCCTAGCCGATCTTTTTAGAAAATAATCTAGTAAAATGAAAACTAGATTAAAACTACATCAAAACTGTTGGAAACTGTCTGATAGCCATAAGCAATGGCACAGTTGTGAAAAATTGATGTTTTCAAAGTTTTCTACCAGGGGCGTAGCTAGACCATTTAGTAAGTGTACTCAATTTCTTTCGGTCCTGGGCTGAACGAGCGCCGACGGCTAGGGGGGCACGGGGGCATGCTTCCCTGGAAAAATTCAGAGGCCAAAACGCGGCATCTGGGGGAGGGGTGCCGGTGACCGGATTTGCAGTGTACAAACATTATGTTTAACCTCACACATTTTACTTTGACAGACGATTGGTGGATTTTATTGCATTTTTTTACTTTTTATTTTTTCATTTTCCTGGACAATCTGTACGCAATTACGTTTCTTGCATACAGGTAGCTATGTGCCTGATATAATACTGATTCATTTATTAAAAAAAGCGAAGCGGAAAAAAGCACAAGTGTTACTGCTTTGCAAGTCAAAAGAGTGTACACATATTTTATTATTCAAGATTTTCTTTAATGTCCATTATCATATAGCATCATGCTCCAGAGTGAGTTTTATTCACGATATCAGAGGTTAGCGAGGTAACCCTTCACTCGATCAAGGGCCTCGTTCAGCTTTGTTGAAGGATAAACGTTCGTGTATAATCTTTACATTGGCTTATCACGTTATTTATGGGGTCTCATAAACAATATGTCAAGCACATGCGGCCATCAGTGGGCTTGTTTGTGATAGAAATAAAGCAAAACAATCGAATTCAAAGTATACGCGATTACGAGAACATATAAGAGACTATTTGTCAACGCTTCCGTTTCAATCGCTCTGTAATAACAGAGACATACTGTATATAACATCTATGTTTAACTTATCTCTGGTAATAACCACGCATTATTTCCTTTTCAAAACAAACATTGACCAATTCGCCTTGATCCAACAACTACGTGGACCTTTTAGACCAAAACACGCCCACGAATACGCATTGGGCCCTCTTTCTACTAAGCACGTTCGTCTGTCTGAGTACGAGGGACTTCGCGCAAACGAAAACTCGGTCACAGTCTGTGTGTTGACTTCTACTCATTGTACTAATCGTTCTCTATGAAAATACGAACATATTCACTATATGCCAAATGTTTGGTAAATACTGGTGTCATCGTACATCTTTATTACCGAACAGGACTTTTATTCAACACAATCGATAAAGCATTTGAAAGAACTGTTTATAACTAAGTCCAAATGGTCATAAAGAGCTACATTTTAATGTTGTACGCTGTTTAAGGGGAGCAAATTGTGTTCTGTGTGAAATAATTTCAAAAAAGTGATTTTAACAATCCCCACCACTTACCAAATGAACATTTAACTCTAATACCTTTGTTTGTAAAAGTTGATAAAGATTGTGTCTTAACTGAAGGAGTGAAACGAGTTCACACGCCTTTTATTGTTTCGATGAAAAACTCGGTTTAAAGTTAGACGTGGCATTACTCTGACGTACCATGCCGTTATTAGGTGAAAATTGTTTGCTTACCCGTCGTCTTGTTACCAGACGTTCTTATGCACTTTCATTGGTGAAAGTTGAAGAATTTAAAAAAACTGAAATCTCTAGTTCTTTATCCTGAAAAGGCATGTTTGCTTTATTGTTATATAGAGACAAAAAGTCTCAAAGTCCTGAAGATCAGGAACAATCCTGAACACTTTCACCCATACACTTTGTTGATTTTTGCCGGACCGAAATAATAGATCTTTTAAACCGTTTAACCTATTTACCAATTGGTTATAAACGGGATTGAGGCGCGAATTAATTACATGTATATTGTTTCAAGTATTTATATAAGTCTATGGTGGTATTTCTTCAGTAGAGGACATTTCATTCACAAAACGATTGAAGTCTTAATCAGGGAGTTAGTCGCTTTCAACAGTGTACGACCATTCTCTCAATGCATTTCAATTGTTGACCATTATTCGTATATATCCAAGTTATTTGTGTTATACTTATTATCATTTCTTTTCTTATTCTTTATAAGAGCTTTCTTGTTCAAAATATAAACGAATTATAATGTTTTCATTAAAAACAGTTTGACTCTTAATTACGTTATTATTCTCTTCATATGTACCCACGAAAACAAGTTTTCTTTTGCAGCTTTTCCAACTGATTTAGCAGGAAAAAAGCCACATGGACACGCTGAACATGTCATATGAAATGTCTCTTTTTGTCACTAGTAGTTCAATTATCTTGTGTAATTTCGACTATTCAGAGATGATACATCTTTTTCCATTAGTATAATTGACGTTAGTATTGTCTGAATGAGGTTTCGGATTTATGTGTATGGGTTAGATCACACACGAGTATGCACTGGTTAAACTTAAAGCTTTATTAATGACAGTCAAACTACAGTAATGAACCATTCGTATATCGGTCACCAAATGAAACACGATTTAGAAAAGGAACGATCACGAGTCCTAAATAATTTTTACCTGTTACCCTGTATTGGATTTTATGGTTTGTCAAAATTGAAAGCAACATCAGAATACACGAATGAGGAATATATAATAGATTTTTTTCTCATGAATTGGCAGAAACCGTAAGAAAAGAAAAGAACAAAGACCTGTGCGGCTATTTATGCTTTTGTCTCAGCGGTTTCGTGAGCCTCATACTGAGATTTCCTGTAGTGTACCCCTTATGTGACTTAATGAAAAACTGCTAATCTAGATTTACCATAGGTCGTCGACAGCAGCCTACAATCAAACATGAAATAACTTATTGGTCCTATACCATATAACATGAAACATCAACCTACAAACAACAATAAAGTAACTTATTGATCATATACAATATAACATGGACCATCAATCTACATACAACAATAAAGTAACTTATTGGTCCTATACCATATAAGATAGAACGTCAATCTAGATACAACCATAAAGTAACTTATTGATCCTTTACCATATAATATGGAACATCAATCTACAAACAACCATAAAGTAACTTATTGGTCCTATACCATATAAGATAGAACATCAATCTAGATACAACCATAAAGTAACTTATTGATCCTTTACCATATAATATGGAACATCAATCTACAAACAATCATAAAGTAACTTATTGGTCCTATACCATATAAGATAGAACATCAATCTAGATACAACCATAAAGTAACTTATTGATCCTTTACCATATAATATGGAACATCAATCTACATACAACCATAAAGTAACTTATTGATCCTTTACCATATAAGATAGAACATCAATCTAGATACAACCATAAAGTAACTTATTGATCCTTTACCATATAAGATAGAACATCAATCTCATACAACCATAAAGTATCTTATTGGTCCTTTACCATATAAGATAGAACATCAATCTACATACAACCATAAAGTAACTTATTGATCCTTTACCATATAAGATAGAACATCAATCTAGATACAACCATAAAGTAACTTATTGATCCTTTACCATATAAGATAGAACATCAATCTACAAACAATCATAAAGTAACTTATTGGTCCTATACCATATAACATGGAACATCAATCTACAAACAACCATAAAGTAACTTATTGATCCTATACCATATAAAACGGTAAATCAATCTACAAACAACCATAAAGTAACTTATTGGTCATATACCATATAAGATAGAACATCAATCTACAAACAATCATAAAGTAACTTATTGGTCCTATACCATATAACATGGAACATCAATCTACAAACAACCATAAAGTAACTTATTGATCCTATACCATATAAAACGGTAAATCAATCTACAAACAACCATAAAGTAACTTATTGGTCCTATACCATATAAGATAGAACATCAATCTCATACAACCATAAAGTAACTTATTGATCCTATACCATATAAAACGGTAAATCAATCTACAAACAACCATAAAGTAACTTATTGGTCCTATACCATATAAGATAGAACATCAATCTACATACAATCATAAAGTAACTTATTGGTCCTATACCATATAACATGGAACATCAATCTACAAACAACCATAAAGTAACTTATTGATCCTATACCATATAAAACGGTAAATCAATCTACAAACAACCATAAAGTAACTTATTGGTCATATACCATATAAGATAGAACATCAATCTACATACAATCATAAAGTAACTTATTGGTCCTATACCATATAACATGGAACATCAATCTACAAACAACCATAAAGTAACTTATTGGTCATATACCATATAAGATAGAACATCAATCTAGATACAACCATAAAGTAACTTATTGATCCTTTACCATATAACATGGAACATCAATCTACAAACAATCATAAAGTAACTTATTGGTCCTATACCATATAACATGGAACATCAATCTACAAACAACCATAAAGTAACTTATTGATCCTATACCATATAAGATAGAACATCAATCTAGATACAACCAGAAAGTAACTTATTGATCCTTTACCATATAACATGGAACATCAATCTACAAACAATCATAAAGTAACTTATTGATCCTATACCATATAAGATAGAACATCAATCTAGATACAACCATAAAGTAACTTATTGGTCCTATACCATATAACATGGAACATCAATCTACAAACAACCATAAAGTAACTTATTGATCCTATACCATATAAGATAGAACATCAATCTAGATACAACCATAAAGTAACTTATTGATCCTTTACCATATAACATGGAACATCAATCTACAAACAATCATAAAGTAACTTATTGGTCCTATACCATATAACATGGAACATCAATCTACAAACAACCATAAAGTAACTTATTGATCCTATACCATATAAGATAGAACATCAATCTAGATACAACCATAAAGTAACTTATTGATCCTTTACCATATAACATGGAACATCAATCTACAAACAACCATAAAGTAACTTATTGGTCATATACCATATAAGATAGAACATCAATCTAGATACAACCATAAAGTAACTTATTGATCCTTTACCATATAACATGGAACATCAATCTACAAACAATCATAAAGTAACTTATTGGTCCTATACCATATAACATGGAACATCAATCTACAAACAACCATAAAGTAACTTATTGATCCTATACCATATAAAACGGTAAATCAATCTACATACAACTATAAAGTAACTTATTGGTCCTATACCATATAAGATAGAACATCAATCTACATACAACCATAAAGTAACTTATTGGTCCTATACCATATAAGATAGAACATCAATCTACATACAACCATAAAGTAACTTATTGGTCCTTTACCGTATAAGATAGAACATCAATCTACATACAACCATAAAGTAACTTATTGGTCCTATACCATATAAGATAGAACATCTATCTACATACAACCATAAAGTAACTTATTGATCCTTTACCATATAACATGGAACATCAATCTACAAACAACCATAAAGTAACTTATTGGTCATATACCATATAAGATAGAACATCAATCTAGATACAACCATAAAGTAACTTATTGATCCTTTACCATATAACATGGAACATCAATCTACAAACAATCATAAAGTAACTTATTGGTCCTATACCATATAACATGGAACATCAATCTACAAACAACCATAAAGTAACTTATTGATCCTATACCATATAAGATAGAACATCAATCTAGATACAACCATAAAGTAACTTATTGATCCTTTACCATATAACATGGAACATCAATCTACAAACAACCATAAAGTAACTTATTGGTCATATACCATATAAGATAGAACATCAATCTAGATACAACCATAAAGTAACTTATTGATCCTTTACCATATAACATGGAACATCAATCTACAAACAATCATAAAGTAACTTATTGGTCCTATACCATATAACATGGAACATCAATCTACAAACAACCATAAAGTAACTTATTGATCCTATACCATATAAAACGGTAAATCAATCTACATACAACTATAAAGTAACTTATTGGTCCTATACCATATAAGATAGAACATCAATCTACATACAACCATAAAGTAACTTATTGGTCCTATACCATATAAGATAGAACATCAATCTACATACAACCATAAAGTAACTTATTGATCCTTTACCATATAATATGGAACATCAATCTACATACAACCATAAAGTAACTTATTGATCCTTTACCATATAAGATAGAACATCAATCTACATACAACCATAAAGTAACTTATTGGTCCTTTACCGTATAAGATAGAACATCAATCTACATACAACCATAAAGTAACTTATTGGTCCTATACCATATAAGATAGAACATCAATCTCATACAACCATAAAGTAACTTATTGGTCCTATACCATATAAGATAGAACATCAATCTACATACAACCATAAAGTAACTTATTGGTCCTATATCATATAAGATAGAACATCAATCTCATACAACCATAAAGTAACTTATTGATCCTTTACCATATAATATGGAACATCAATCTACACACAACCATTAAGTAACTTATTGGTCCTACACCATATAACATGGAACATCAATCTCATACAACCATAAAGTAACTTATTGATCCTTTACCATATAAGATAGAACATCAATCTACATACAACCATAAAGTAACTTATTGGTCCTTTACCGTATAAGATAGAACATCAATCTACATACAACCATAAAGTAACTTATTGGTCCTATACCATATAAGATAGAACATCAATCTCATACAACCATAAAGTAACTTATTGGTCCTATACCATATAAGATAGAACATCAATCTACATACAACCATAAAGTAACTTATTGATCCTTTTCCATATAACATAGAACATCAATCTCATACAACCATAAAGTATCTTATTGATCCTTTACCATATAACATGGAACATCAATCTACACACAACCATAAAGTAACTTATTAGTCCTATACCATGTAACAAAGAACAGTAATATATACACAACCATAAAGTAACTTATTGATTCTTTACCATATAACATGGAACATCAACATACAAACAACATTTAGTAGCTAATTGAAGCTATATATAACATGGACCATCAATGTACGGAAAACCAAAAGTTTTCTCAATTATACTATACCATATAACATGAGACATCAATCTAGACTCAACCATAAAGTAACTTATTGATCCTTAACCATATAATATGGAACGTCAATCAAAAACCAACCATAAAGTAACTTATTGATCCTATACCATATAACATGGAACATCAATCTAGACTCAACCATAAAGTAACTTATTGATCCTTTACCATATAACATGGAACGTCAATCAAAAACCAACCATAAAGTTACTTATTAATCCTATACCATAAAACATGGAACATCAATCTACACACAACCATAAAGTAACTTATAGATATTTTACCATATAACATGGGACATCAATCTAGACTCAACCATAAAGTAACTTATTGATCCTTTACCATATAACATGGAACGTCAATCAAAAATCAACCATAAAGTGACTTATTAATCCTATACCATATAACAAAGAACAGTAATATGTACACAACCATAAAGTAACTTATTGATCCTATCCCATATTACATGGTAAATCTATCTACATACAACCATAAAGTTACTTATTGATCCTTTACCATACATCGTGGAACATCAATCTTCACACAACCATAAAGTAATTTATGAATTCTATACCATGTAACATGGAACATCAATCTACACACAACCATAAAGTAGCTTATTGATCATATACCATATAACATAGAACATCAATATACATACAACCAGAATGTAACTTATGTATCCTTTACCATATAACATGGAACATCAATCTTCACACAACCATAAAGTAACTTATGGATCCTATACCATATAACATAGAACATCAATATACCTACACCCATAAAGTAACTTATTGATCATATACCATATAACATGGAACACAAATCTTCACAACCACAATGTTACTTACTGATCCCTTATCATATAATAGGGAATACAATCGACACATAACGATAAGGTTACGTCATTATCATTTTACATAAAGATGGACCGTACTTTAGAACAAGAAATTAAAACATGCGTAGTTCGCTCTTATAAGAAGAAAATTCAATCGCTTTTGACATGACATTCGTTTATCGAATAGAATCGACCCTTAACGTCTTTGCACTTAGGGACGCGTTAGCAAAAATTGTACCAGTTGGTGAATTTGCATTTCGCAAAGGAAAACGTGACCCAATCGAATTAAATTAGGACTTAATGTCGTTTTAACAATATTGCAGTTATGCAACAGTGTACAAATCTATCAAAGCTACAGCGCTTTCCCTTTTAGTTATGCAACATAACATAGTTATGAACATCTTTCAACGACCACACGGACATGAATGATCGGTGGTAGAAGAAGAGGTTTCTCATGTCGCAGCTTCTAGATAAACGGCAGAAACATTATAACCGGGTCAGGTCTCGAACTCGGAGGGAAGTCTTCACTGTTAGCCGTTCTACGGGTGTGAGATATTGGTATGATTACAACCGTTTAAACTCCGGCGATCCCATTGCTTAATCTAAAAATGTGGACAAAACATGGCGGACTACGTGGCGGTAATAAACCTCACTATATCCCTTACGAAACTCTCCCCGAATTGTGCAGCTCTGTTACATATGGTATAGAACCTACTCTAGCGAAAGGAGAAACTGCTGTAGCAAAAGGAGAAACTGCTGTAGCAAAATGAGAAATGTTCGTTTGAGAAACAAATGATTTATCTAATACATGTCAAACCGTGAAAGCGACCTATCCTAGATTTGGATCATATAAAAAACGCCTAAGTTAAATGTTGAACGATAAACGTTGATCCTCCCATTACGTATCAGGTATAATATATGATATAGATTACCTTGTATAGGATAATGTCGTAAATCGAATTCCTTGAAACTCATTATACGAATCGACGGTTAATATATCCTGGCTTTAGACCCGTCAGTGATGATTACCTTCCTGGTTATGACGGTGCAGAATAGACAGTCGGGTTACAACCGCCCTTTCCAACACTGGCGCTTTATTACATCAAGGAAAATCTCATGCAAACATGAAACATCTGCATAAAGTACCGGCCCTGATCAACCCATCCAAACACCAATTAACGTAAATCAATTAAGATACGTATGCTCAATTCGTAGGCAAGCTATACGTCTTTGCGCTTATCAATTAAATAGACATTAATATTCAATCGTAAATTCAATTGTGTTTTCTCATATATATACCACGTTGAACACCGTCTATAGCTGACATACATCATTCTTACTACAAGGAAATACAGCAGCAAGATTAACAGCTCAGATTAGATAGCTCACTCGGGAATAAGTCCGATACAGTAATTTGGTAGTGCAAATTCGGATCCTTGCTTCGTCTCTTTTTTAAGACGTTTGTTATGCAGTCAATGTGATTATTCAATTATGTTGATTGTCAATACTGAATATTCGTGTTCACTAAGGGGAATCGTCCCGTACATGTAAGATAAACGTTTAGTTTATATCATTTTTGAGGAAATACAAAGGGGCTTGGACAGGTGCACAGTCCTCCGTGATATATCACTTATGTGGTAAAGGCGACACGAAACACAACTCTACAACCTGACCAGCTGTGGAGACCTAAACCAGGGGGTGATTCACTGACACGTGGACAGAAAGGGGCACTTCGCTGTTAAAGAGGTTATTCATTTGTTTCTTTCTTTCTTAACCCTTTACCAAACACCAAATTGTCGATGTCTAAAATTGAAAGAGTTTGCAGACCATATTTCAAATTGTGATGAAATCGGATAATAATCTTTTTTTAGGGCATAAAATATTGTGGGAAAAGGAGAAATTGCTCGTTAAGAGCAAATTCTCCGTTTCCCACAATGTTTTCCAGAGTCGTCTGCAACAAACTGGTTAAATGTCGTTAAACCATGACAATATAAGAGTAAAAACATTTAAGTGAAGGAATTCTATGGTCTGCATTTCAAATATGTTCTGATTTATTTATTAGAGGTTTAAACGTGCATATCGATAACACAACCCGACAGACTTCATTTACAACCGTATATAATAATTGTACATGTATTATCCTAGAATGCGACACCTGAAGGATATCACGGGATAGACTGTAGTGGAGAGTACCCACTCTACGAATAACTCTATAAGCGAGTCTTTGTTTTCATCCTTATAAGTTATTACAGCCCATTCGAGCGTCTCATTTTCAAAATCAATCGAACTTTAATTCGTTATGCAGTAACGATCATAATGCATAGGAGCAAAATTCTTAAAAGTTCGCAACTGTCTGATCTTTACCGAAATCACAGTATAACGTAAATCTTAACGAATCGTACCGGAATATTTGATATCCGTCCTTCTAGGTGATTTAAACTTTTTATTCGAAATTATTTGTCATCCAAAACATTGAATTTACCAGTAATCATAATATAAAGGCAAAACAAGGAAGAAGATTACATAAAACTATTTGGTTACATGATGATTTTCCAAAACCGACCTGGCTGAACATGAACTGCGTGATACACACATTAGCAACTTGTTTAGAGGTAAACAGGTAATTATTGACGCGCGTCTCACTTTTTAAAATGGAAAATGTACATGTGCGAATGCAATAATCCGTGTTCTGTAAATCTAGTTCATTTATAAACAGTATAAATCTCTCGTTTTCAACGAAATAAAATCTTTCAAATCTTAGAAAAATGGCAACCATTTTTTTACGTCAATTTTTGACGTCATCGCAAAACTGTTCGAGACATTTCGCGTTTTCTGCCCATCGGAAAAAAAGAAGTTATAAACTACGATTTCTCCAAACACAGATTTTCCCCTGATATGACACATACACCAGAACAAATTTATGCTTACCTTACATGATATATAAAGCGTGCACTAAAAATTAACGTTTAGATTTCGCATAAAATAAGCATGAAAATTAAACCCCCAAAATGAAAAAAGTAGTCGTCTTAGATAACATTTCGTTCCTCGAACAGAACAGAATAGAATATTCTGTATCTGTTCTCTACACTACATTATATATTCACACAACCTCATACAGATTCCAGTGGTTAGCTATGATTAAAAAGTATCACCCAATACAGAATAGATACGGCTCTGAGTTTAGTATAGCTTGCCTGTTCCTACATTTACAACCATATACAATAATCATACATGTAGTATATTCACATAACCTCATACAGATTCCAGTGGTTAGCTATGATTAAAAAATATCACCCCATACAGAATAGATACGGCCCAGAGTTTAGTATAGCTTGCCTGTTCCTACATGTTGGTACACCAAAATGGGTCTTTGGGCAATCTATATTATGATGTTTCGAATATAACGCATAGTGTAACTTTAGATCAAACCCATGTGGTGACGAACCTAACGATCATGGAATTGTTAAACTCTCCCACATAGTCGAAAACGATAATAACCTTTCAGATCTAAAAGTAGATCATTTGTTTGGATTTATTTCAGTTTTGCTCCAGACGATTTTGATAAATGAATGTGTAGGAACTGTGGCACGAAAAAATTGCACAGTGTTGTATAGTTCCTTGTGAATCATTGAGAATTCGCCCTATTCTGGTGTGGTATTTTATTCAATTTGTTTTTAACAGACATCAACAGCTTATGATGTATAGAGATCAGTTTGCCTCAAGTGTTGTTCCTGGGTCAAAACGTTCTAGTTCTGACAAAATTTCTCAAAGTAATATTAAAGGTGGAATTTTGTTTTGAAATTTGACTAGATCAAAAACATTAGATTTATAACTCTACCGACTGCAGGCTTTTTTTTATACGGAATCTTATTAGGGACAAGGTCATAATTCTTAGTTTATTTTTTTTAATATGGTGTTTCACATAGCGACAACATTATTTTAATGATTTTGCTACGTCCGACTCTTCATAATGGGTGAAAATCCCATACCCAACTGGCCATAATGGCTGGCCAAGTCGGCTAAACCATCGGCATTCCGTAAGTCAGTCGGGAGGTAACCTCTCATGAAAATCCAATGCCGTCACTGGGATTTGAACCCATGCGAGGAGGGACCATGTGATTTCAAGTTCTATACTGTAACCACTGTGTCATGGGCAATTCTTATTTCAAATTTCATTTTCTTTTTTCTCCATCATGTTGAAGTAAGTATCAAAAGGGGTTTCTGTGGTTCCAACATTACATAAGTCATACGACCTTAAACAAAATACATAATATATAAAACAAAATACCTCGGACAAAATGCCCCTAATATGCTGTCGTTATTTTCTGGAAGAACATATTAGTTGTGTGTATTTGTTATTATTGAAGGGTTGTTAAATATAGTCTTTGATAGTATGTATATTCTCTTCACAATTTCCCAATAGTTTCTGTTATTTACCACATACATGTTATTTATGAGCATACATGAATACTTCACACAATTTTAGCCATCTTTATGCCATTCTTGCATACTACGTTGATTTCGAAATTCGCCCCTTTGACACAAAGAGGCATTTATCATAATGCTTTTAGAATATGAACAATGCCGATGACCTTGGATTTGACGTAGTTTTAACATGTATTCCTTGCATGCAACTTTTGAGAGAGAAAAAATCTATCATTAGGAAAGAAAGCAGTTTAACTGCTTCATCAAGTGAGAAACTTGATATTTAAGTCAATGAGTATACATGCCGGAAATAATTTAAGAGACCGTTGATAAATTGTTGGACTCCGTTTGACGGATATATCGTGACACAAGACCGGGCTGGATCTTTACGACAAATATTGATAAAACATAACTGAAACGGGAAACACCACATAAGGAAACAAAAATGAAAAAATGAAAAAAACTGTTCATTGTAAGAATTATTTTATTATGTCACAACGTTTTCTTCACAGTCAGAGCACGCATTGTTTTGTCAACCATTAAACGTCGTCTGGTGTTGCTTTCAATTTGGTCCAGTCACAAAACCCACACGATTTTAACATTCATACTCAGTGAATGACTTTTGCCTTCGATTTGAAACAGTTATAACATGGTATCGAACAGGCTGGAAGAACGATATTTTTTAATAGTGACACGATTCATATACTGACATATAACGGTATAAAGTTTAGATATCCTATACAGGTTCGCTAGTTTTGTTTAATCTTATCTAATTTACATCTATTGTAATACAAGTTCTTACAACTCGGACTGATCACCCTTGATTCTGATTTTTCGACACACAGTCAGTACTCTCGACAAATGAGGATTAATGAAATGTCACAAGGAGAATCCTGCTACTCACTGGGTTTGAACCAACAACCCTCGTGTCCCCATGCCGACGCTCTGACCCCTGGACCACTGATCTCCAGAAAAATATCATTGTGGACCCACACCAAGAAAAACTTATCGCGCGGGACATTAATCATTCAAACCATAATCGATTCGCCTTATCGATCTTCTGGTTTTATATATCCGTTCAAAGGAATGTTGACCTAACTGATACGAAACATTGAAGCTAAAATACAAATGATTTTAAGACGTGTTGGGTTTGGATTCAATATTAGAATACTCATAAAATATATGTCTAGTTCTTCATTCAAAAGAATGAGCACTATATAAACAAAATTATTTACTATTATTGTGTGTATATCACAGTAAAGTAGTGTTTTAAGGTAGGAAGGTTCATGGATAAGAATTCTGTACCTCACTGTCTTAAAGTTTTATATGAATTGTTAGACTAATAAGAAACCAAGCAATCCATTGAAGGGAATATATCATATTTCCCTGCTTAATTGAGCATAATTCCCTTTAATCATGCACATTTAAAACACCTTTCAAAAATGCTATCAAACAGCGGGGATTTGTTTGTAAAGACGCGTACATAATCCCTTAAGATAAAAGGATTACAAGTTATACCCTACACTGATAACCGAGTCAATGTTTCTGGTGTCTGTCATGTCCTCTTCTTTTTTTCTTAAACCTATTCAATCCCAGGCAATCGATTTTGATTCGTGGATTTTTGATCGTAGTTAGTTGATGACAAGATCGCAGTATGTCAGGAGCTAAGACGCAAACAACTAAAACAAAATCTCCAAATACGGGAACTGAAAATGGATCGGATTCTAATCACGGTAAGAAGCTTACTATCGAATAAAAGGAGGAAATTCCGGAACTATTAATGTAATGGTTTGATATTATGTAGGAGGTTCTGAACATTTTAGATACCATCTAATGTAAAGCATTTCAAGGCAATTATGTTCACAGTATACAATTATTTCATCGGCATCTATGGAACAGTCCACACTGTGGTCCAGAGGTGGAGGGGATGACTATTGAACTGTTGACTCGAGGCCGTAGGACGATGGCGACAGTCCAAAATGTCATCCCCGACATCGAGGAACCATAGAATTGACTGTTCCACACATGTCCATGAAATAACCGTTTTGCTAATTTACGAATTATAAGTTTCTTTGATATCGTTCATATAACATTTGCGTCAAACTATCGTTTGTTAATAACGATCACTATCATGTAAACGCTTGAAAAGCTTAAAGACTCTTCTGCACCATAAATAAGCTCAGTGCGCCAATATGTGTTACACCGGTCTGAGTGACCTTTTGGTGATGTAGAATGCTGGACAGAATGGTTTTCGAACTAAAACCGGTACTTTCCGCCATGGTCGGAAAATACCGAATAATGCCGTGCGTCGTTGCGGTAACATCCGATGTGCAGGGGGTCAACAGTTCAAAGCA
Source organism: Cerastoderma edule (assembly GCA_947846245.1). Classification (NCBI taxonomy): domain Eukaryota; kingdom Metazoa; phylum Mollusca; class Bivalvia; order Cardiida; family Cardiidae; genus Cerastoderma; species Cerastoderma edule. The sequence continues at coordinate 29,893,593 of OX401416.1, read as the reverse complement.
TTGAACGATCAGCAGTTCGGATTGCAGTACCAAATCATGGCAGCTTTCCACTTTTATAACAAACAAGAAATCAACATTCATATCATTCTCATTCGCAGTGATCTCCCTTTTCATTTTGGCTAGGAGCTCCCTGCTATCACAGAAAAAATCCTTCCAGATCTAGAAGGATTATATATTTTTCATTATAAATTTTGAATCGAAATCTGAATACAGCATTTTTTCAACTTTAGAAGTTTGACTCTTTTGGCCCAATCATTACAAAAAGGAATGGCAAAATATATTCATACGTAAAGAATTGATAGAAGTTGCTTAAATCGTACTCAAACCAATTCGCAACCTTAATTTTTTTCGTGTTGGTTCGCAACAAGGTCCCGTAAAAGCCAACCCAGGAAAGACCTGTTTTTCGATATAATGAAGCAATAAAGTACATAGGGTCATGCTCTTAAAGTAACGGACAACAACAGTGTACTTTCGTTATAAAAAAGAACGTCTGAAGGTGGATTCTTTAATACACATTTTCAAAACAAATTACGTAGTCATGACTGACAATACTGACGAAATTGTCAAAGTATGCATGAATTTGACCCATCAACCATTTATGGCATGTTGAATTCAATCATAAAGAACCGATTTCTTTGGCGTCTGCGCTGAATTGTTTGGGTCACATCACTGTATCTGTCGTCGCGTGATTTCTATGATGGCAGTGGTACTATACTGCGCGGGGTTTGCATTCATACAAGACGTAAGATGAAAATTAGAATTATCTTATGTATGATATTTCGAGAACAATGTATTCAAATTAAGTACAATCCAATGTCTACCAGTTTCAGGGGATTCTGCTCACAGTAAATACTAATATGAACTAAGGCAATGCCTCTAGGCCGCTCTCTCAACTCAATAGTATAAAATTTGTGAAAAATCCTTGCATAGTGAATATGCCTTTTGATCTCAATACAAAATACAACTTTGCGGAGAAAATACTCATCTTGTTACAAAGCTGTCATCTTTGTCACAGTAACAGGACAAGTCTCCTGCGAACCCCTGGTAGATTGTTTTGATGGTATATGTTTCAAGTTATTTATTTCACATCAATTGTGACAGAAGCTCGGAGCTTATTAAATTGGGTCTCGATATCTGCTTCCTTGATTACTACACCAGTACTCGCGCGGATTTGTGGGTTAGTGCCGGCAATTTTCACCTCACCTAATAGGGATTCGAACCCGGGACCCGCGGTTTAAGAGGCCGACGCTCTACCCCTGACCATCATGTGTATTTGTTTAGCATGCTTGGGTTGTGTATGAGGGCTTCTCATCAATAATAAGATATTCATCATGTGAGGATGAACAGCTCATGCATTGTCAGAACCACCAAACTATTATTTGAACCACAAGGCTGTTTCTGTATGAAATCATAGAAATTTCGACAAAATCATGTGTTTTAGTTACTGGTTTGGGTTATCATCAGGACAAACACTATGTCATTTAGTGATGAAGAAGGGTCAGTTGGGTTAATATTATCAGACAATTTTAAACAACATACCCATCTGCTTGCACATGCTTAGGGACTAACTAAATTACACCAAATAGAAAGCCAATCAGGTCTTTGTTTGAATTGTTTTTATTGTTCAATATAGATAAGAAAATCCCACATAGATTGCTTTGCTGATCTACAAAAGGTCATTCAATAACAACAAATAGCTGTGTTGTAGCCAAAAGGTCTTTCGTTTAACTTTAAAGTAAAACGATTCTTTAATTTTTCATTTATAATTCATAAGCCTTTGTTCACACATGAAACACTGCTTTTTTATATGTGTTTATCTATTAAAGAACTGGAAAAAATCTGTATGCAATAAATGATTAATGAAATGTAGTTAAAAGACATAAGTGATAATCAGCAGACAGCATTAGTTAATGTATTCTAATTCCTTGCTTTAAGGACATAATTTACAGTTTTATAAAATAATAATCCTTTCATAGAATCTTTTGATATGTTATTTTAAATTGTGTTGTGAATTCAGAAATGAAAAGAAAAATGCAGGTTAACGTGGTAGATTTTTTGTAAAATGACAGTTTCCATGGTAACTGTTTAGGGCAAAAATGTTAAAATGACCAAACCATCTTCAAGGGTAATAAAATAATTCCTGGAAGGTTTATTAACACAAAAGAACATGAATTCATACCTTCAATACTTTATACTTCAATGTTATTTCAAACTATTACAATCTGAACGTTTTTGGAATCCAAATCAGTTTATCAAATTTTTGTATTTGACAAAAAACAATAAAAATCAATATGCCTATTTCAAAATTCCTTTCATAGATTTTTTTTATTTTTCAGTATGTGAAGTAAAATTTAATCTTGAAATACAAAATGCAAAAAAAAAAAGGATATGTTGACGAGTTGGTTTTTGTGTAAAATGACAGTTTCCATGGAAACCGTATTTGAAAAACATTTTATAAAAACGACATGAAATAACTTTAAACTTGAAAAATAGAAGCTGGGGGCTTAGTTTGCATGAGAAAATTATAATAATGATAATAAACTTTTATAGTTTTATGGTTAATATGATCATTCTTTGAAAAAAATTGCAAACAGTAAATTTCATCCGAATAAAAACGTTTGTCCGACTACTATGCAAGTTCCTCTTCTGTAACAGATTATTATCTCCCTTTGATGCGCAGATGAATGCACAGAAAAAACTACCGAGAACGTCCTTAACAAATTGGTTGAAAAATAAAGACACAGCTTGATATTGTTACATTAACTTTATTCTTGACATCAACAATTCCCCGGCCTTCATTGTTTGAATAGAAAAACACTCCTGAGAGTTGGAAAAATATGACAGAAACATTTGTGTTCACCTTTTTCAAATACAAATATTAACAAATGTTCTATGACATTCAAATTATTCACTTTTCTTTTACAAAATGATGTTTCAAATCTAAAGTAATAACATATATAAAAAAGGTTTTTTATCCAATGAATAAAAGCAATTGTGTCAAGGAAAATGTTCTTTCTGAGCCTGTTTCCCCTTGTCATAATTAGTTTCAAATTGTTGTTGAAAATCAAAGGAGAAATAATAATTCAACATTGAAGTATGCAAAATCAACTCTCATCTTTTTTCCCTTCATACCCATGCAATGATTAGAAAAGAACTTCAAGTAATGACTCAAGTTACTGTCTTCCACTGGTTTGCTGCAGGCTTACTAAGCAGTTTTAACATAGTGTGCTTGTGCTTTTTGATTGAGTTGAGTCTTTGAAGGATTTTTGACAGAAAGAAAAGATAAGACACATATGACAGTGCTATCATCAGAGAGAGAGAGATTATTGTTATCATTTAAGTGTTCATCACCATTATAATCATTATTGTTATCATTTAAGTATGCAACACCATTATAATCATTGTTGTTATCATTTAAGTTTTCATCACGATTATAAGCATTATTGTTATTATTTAAGTATTCATCACCGTTATAATCATTGTTGATATCAGTTAAGTTTTCATCACCGTTATAATCATTGTTGTTATCATTTAAGCATTCATCACCGTTATAATCATTGTTGTTATCATTTAAGTTTTCATCACCATTATAAGCATTATTGTTATCATTTTAGTATTCATCACCATTATAATCATTGTTGTTATCATTTAAGTATTCATCACCATTATAATCATTATTGTTATCATTTTAGTATTCATCACCATTATAATCATTATTGTTATCATTTAAGTATTCATCACCGTTATAATCATTGTTGTTATCATTTAAGTTTTCATCACCATTATAAGCATTATTGTTATCATTTTAGTATTCATCACCATTATAATCATTATTGATATCATTTAAGTTTTCATCACCGTTATAATCATTGTTGTTATCATTTAAGCATTCATCACCGTTATAATCATTGTTGTTATCATTTAAGTATTCATCACCATTATAATCATTATTGTTATCATTTTAGTATTCATCACCGTTATAATCATTGTTGTTATCATTTAAGTTTTCATCACCGTTATAATCATTGTTGTTATCATTTAAGCATTCATCACCGTTATAATCATTGTTGTTATCATTTAAGTTTTCATCACCATTATAATCATTATTGTTATCATTTAAGTATTCATCACCATTTCAATCATTATTGTTATCATTTAAGTATTAAAAAACATTATAATCATTATTGTTATCATTTAAGTATTCATGACCAATATCATCATTATTGTTATCATTTAAGTATTCATAACCTTTATAATCATTATTGCTATCATTTAAGTAGTCATCACCATTATAATCATTATTGCTATCATTTAAGTATTCATCACCATTATAATCATTATTGTTTTCATTTAAGTATTCATCACCATTATAATCATTATTGTTATCATTTAAGTATTCATCACCATTATAATCATTATTGTTATCATTTAAGTATTCATCCCCATTATAATCATTATTGTTATCATTTAAGTATTCATCACCATTACAATCATTATTGTTATCATGTAAGTATTCATGACCAATATCATCATTATTGTTATCATTTAAGTATTCATAACCTTTATAATCATTATTGCTATCATTTAAGTATTCATCACCATTATAATCATTATAGTTATCATTTAAGTATTCATCACCATTATAATCATTATTGTTATCATTTAAGTATTCATCACCATTATAATCATTATTGATATCATTTAAGTATTCATCACCATTATAATCATTATAGTTATCATTTAAGTATTCATCACCATTACAATCATTATTGTTATCATTTCAGTATTCATCAACATTATAATCATTATTGTTATCATTTAAGTATTCATCACCATTATAATCATTATTGTTAACATTTAAGTATTCATCACCATTACAATCATTATTGTTATCATTTAAGTATTCATCACCATTATAATCATTATAGTTATCATTTAAGTATTCATCACCATTATAATCATTATTGTTATCATTTAAGTATTCATCACCAGTATAATCATTATTGTTATCATTTAAGTATTCATCACCATTATAATCATTATAGTTATCATTTAAGTATTCATCACCATTATAATAATTTTTGTAATCATTTAAGTATTCATCACCATTTTAATCATTATAGTTATCATTTAAGTACTCATCACCATTATAATCATTATTGTTATCATTTAAGTATTCATCACCATTATAATCATTATAGTTATCATTTAAGTATTCATCACCATTATAATCATTATTGTTATCATTTAAGTATTCATCACCATTACAATCATTATTGTTATCATTTAAGTATTCATCACCATTATAATCATTAGTGTTATCATTTAAGTATTCATCACCATTATAATAATTATAGTTATCATTTAAGTATTCATCACCATTACAATCATTATTGTTATCATTTAAGTATTCATCACCATTATAATCATTATAGTTATCATTTAAGTATTCATCACCATTATAATCATTATTGTTATCATTTAAGTATTCATCACCATTATAATTATTATTGTTATCATTTAAGTATTCATCACCATTACAATCATTATTGTTATCATTTAAGTATTCATCCCCATTATAATCATTATTGTTATCATTTAAGTATTCATCACCATTACAATCATTATTGTTATCATTTAAGTATTCATGACCAATATCATCATTATTGTTATCATTTAAGTATTCATAACCTTTATAATCATTATTGCTATCATTTAAGTAGTCATCACCATTATAATCATTATTGTTATCATTTAACTGTTCATCACCATTATAATCATTATTGTTATCATTTAAGTATCCATCACCATTACAATCATTATTGTTATCATTTAAGTATTCATCACTATTATAATCAATATTGTTATTATTTAAGTATTCATCACCATTAGAATCATTATTGTTATCATTTATGTATTCATCACCATTATAATCATTATAGTTATCATTTAAGTATTCATCACCATTATAATCATTATTGTTATCATTTAAGTATTCATCACCATTATAATTATTATTGTTATCATTTAAATATTCATCACCATTATAAATTATAATCATTATAGTTATCATTAAAGTGTTCATCACCATTTTAATCATTATTGTTATCATTTAAGTATTCATCACCATTATAATTATTATTGTTATCATTTAAGTATTCATCACCATTATAATCATTATTGTTATCATTTAAGTATTCATCACCATTACAATCATTATTGTTATCATTTAAGTATTCATCACCATTATAATCATTATAGTTATCATTTAAGTATTCATCACCATTATAATTATTATTGTTAACATTTAAGTATTCATCACCATTACAATCATTATTGTTATCATTTAAGTATTCATCACCATTATAATCATTATTGATATCATTTAAGTATTCATCACCATTATAATCATTATAGTTATCATTAAAGTGTTCATCACCATTATAATCATTATTGTTATCATTTAAGTATTCATCACCATTATAATTATTATTGTTATCATTTAAGTATTCATCACCATTATAATCATTATTGTTATCATTTAAGTATTCATCACCATTACAATCATTATTGTTATCATTTAAGTATTCATCACCATTATAATCATTATAGTTATCATTTAAGTATTCATCACCATTATAATTATTATTGTTAACATTTAAGTATTCAACACCATTATAATCATTATAGTTATCACTTAAGTATTCATCACCATTACAATCATTATTGTTATCATTTAAGTATTCATCACCATTATAATCATTATTGTTATCATTTAAGTATTCATCCCCATTATAATCATTATTGTTATCATTTAAGTATTCATCACCATTACAATCATTATTGTGATCATTTAAGTATTCATGACCAATATCATCATTATTGTTATCATTTAAGTATTCATAACCTTTATAATCATTATTGCTATCATTTAAGTAGTCATCACCATTATAAGCATTATAGTTATCATTTAAGTATTCATCACCATCATAATCATTATTGTTATCATTTAAGTATCCATCACCATTACAATCATTATTGTTATCATTTAAGTATTCATCACTATTATAATCAATATTGTTATAATTTAAGTATTCATCACCATTAGAATCATTATTGTTATCATTTATGTAATCATCACCATTATAATCATTATTGATATCATTTAAGAATTCATCACCATTGTAATCATTATAGTTATCATTTAAGTATTCATCACCATTACAATCATTATTGTTATCATTTAAGTATCCATCACCATTATAATCATTATTGTTATCATTTAAGTATTCATCACCATTATAATCATTATTGTTATCATTTAAGTATTCATCACCATTACAATCATTTTTGTTATCATTTAAGTATTCATCACCATTATAATCATTATAGTTATCATTTAAGTATTCATCACCATTATAATCATTATAGTTATCATTTAAGTATTCATCACCATTATAATAATTATTGTAATCATTTAAGTATTCATCACCATTACCATCATTATAGTTATCATTTAAGTACTCATCACCATTATAATCATTATTGTTATCATTTAACTGTTCATCACCATTACAATCATTATTGTTAACATTTAAGTATTTATCACCATTATAATCATTATTGTTATCATTTAAGTATTCATCACCATTATAATCATTATTGTTATCATTTAAGTATTCATCACCATTATAATCAGTATAGTTATCATTTAAGTATTCATCACCATTATAATCATTATTGTTATCATTTAAGTATTCATCACCATTATAATCATTATTGTTATCATTTAAGTATTCATCACCATTATAATCATTATAGTTATCATTTAAGTATTCATCACCATTATAATCATTATAGTTATCATTTAAGTATTCATCACCATTATAATTATTATTGTTATCATTTAAGTATTCATCACCATTATAATCATTATAGTTATCATTTAAGTATTCATCACCATTACAATCATTATTGTTATCATTTAAGTATTCATCACCATTATAATCATTATAGTTATCATTTAAGTATTCATCACCATTATAATCATTATTGTTATCATTTAAGTATTCATCACCATTATAATTATTATTGTTATCATTTAAGTATTCATCACCATTATAATCATTATAGTTATCACTTAAGTATTCATCACCATTACAATCATTATTGTTATCATTTAAGTATTCATCACCATTATAATCATTATTGATATCATTTAAGTATTCATCACCATTATAATCATTATTGTTATCATTTAAGTATTTATCACCATTATAATCATTATAGTTATCATTTAAGTATTCATCACCATTATAATCAGTATTGTTATCATTTAAGTATTCATCACCATTACAATCATTATTGTTATCATTTGAGTATTCATCACTATTATAATCAATATTGTTATCATTTCGTTAATAATCCCTTTTATAATATTGGTTGTTAAAATCAATACCATGAGTAACTTCCTTTTATTTTCATTTCAGATGAAAGTACTTTAAACATAATCGGAAAAGTAAGTATTTCAAAAAGTCGCCATATTGTAACGGACCTGTTTAAATATCGTCTTGGCCATAGCCATATCGGTCCATAGAAATTATTGAGATTGGCTCAAATTGACTCAGTATTGTAGCGGAAAAAACACCTGCCAAGTAGATAACTGCCATTTAGATATCTAATCATTGTTGATTTCGTGGTTTGTATTTATGACCCTCGACTTAGTTGTTAAGATAATGTGTTGAAGTACGTACTTTAACTTAAGCGTATATATTTTGCATCTTTTATGCAACAAAAGTACTTTTAAACAATGATTGGATTTTTTTTTATTAAACTATAGGTTTTAATAGATAGATCCTTATCAGTGCTGTTGCGATGTGTAATTTATTCTTTGTTTAATTGGGTTAGTATATTGCTAAATTTACTCAAACTTAGTTTGGTTTAAAATATCTCAGTTCTGGAAGAGATGAACTAGACTCAAGGGAACATTGCCATTCTTTTATGAAACATTCAATGACTCTGTTTTTGACAAGTTTTGGAAACGATTTAAGGCAGATGTTTGGTGTATTTGTAAAAGCAATTGAAAATTCAAGTTATCTAACATATGGTTAACATTTGACACCCAGTTTTTCTTTATTGAGCTCTGAAAAATGCCCCAAAAAGTCATCAATATCATTTATATCTATTTTGTTATTCTTACATTTCTTTACATATTTCCAGAAATCTTTTGGTTTAGAAAATCTTAACTGCTCAATATCTCTTACTAACTTTTTGTCATATAGTTTACGTTTGTTTTTTACTAATTGCTTGTACTCCTTTTTTCGTTGACACAACACACGTCTAGAAGAATCAGTCTTACATGTATTGAACTCACGCAATGACATTTTATACAATTGATGCACTCTTCGTCGAACCATTTTTTGTTACATACTACATGAGATTCAGTTAACGTTAAAGGCTTTCGCTTACAAACAATGTCCCTACTAAAAATGGGATCTACGACATCACGTAATGCACTTGTAAAGTTTTGAACAGAGTTATTTATAGACTCCCTCTCAAGGAACAATAATTCACTTTGCGTAATTTTGTTAAAATAGGGCAGGGCAGAAATTAAGCCATTTCTAGAAACAGATATTTTTGTACTGTCCCATTTTGAAAATGCCTTCGATTCAATATCTTTTTTGACTATTGCATTCAAATTGATTTCCAAAGAAAATGCGATAGGCGAGTGATCACTCCATATATTATGTTCTGACGTTTCGAACGTAAAACTTTATTATATACTTTCCGGTGGAATAACCTGTAATATCAGTGGATTATCACAGGATATTTTCACTGTTTCAAAGTGTGGGAATATCAGGAACTACTTTCTTTTCCCCATGGGGCACCCCATTTTACAAGTGAATGATATCATAGGTCATAATGTAGAACGTTTATTTATAATCAACATATCGGCTAAAAGACGACTTTTAGCTGCTTTAATGTGTAAAATGAAACAATGAAATGCCATTGAAATTGTTTTGAAATTAGTGAAATTTACTCAAAAAAGGCATTCTGAACCCAAACTAATTTTTTTTAACAAGTATTGCTTAAAATTGGGTAATGATCAGGATATGCCATGGCATCATGGTAAAAGTTTAGCATTAAATTTTGCTTAGTAATATCCCCTCAATGGTTGCTCATTCTCATATTGTTGTGTTTCATTCTTAGTTTTCATGACTTATTTTCCACAAAATTGATTGAGAATAAATCCTGAGCTGTTGCTGTTAAGACAAAAAATGTAAACCAAAAAGATCTTCCCCAACTCATTTGGATAACATTTTCACATAGTTTTACAATGCTAGAGTAACACATAGTTCAAATTGAAATTAACAGCAGGTTTTTTTTATTAGTTAGGAAAGTTTAATAAAAGGCAAATATTCTTAGAGGGAAACTATGAGAAATGGTGATTAAAAAAATTAGCGCATATCATAAGAATTGATTTACAAACGCTGATATCACTTATCAAAATATCTAAAACGCGAAACAACTAATGTCGAAAAAAATCGGGCGAAACGTCCCGGGTTCGTAACGGTAATGATTATGAGCAACCGTAGATTAATTTCCCATGTTTAAATAAATAACTTGAGTGAAATAGCATGTCTGTTACGGCTGTCCAATATCGATGCAGTTTTGTGTTTACTTCTCTCACTGTACCAAGTACACCGTAGATAAATCGTTGGGGAGCGAATTTCCATGGCTACGAATTTCAACGTGCCAGTTTGGCCCTCATCTCCATCCAAAATTATTAATTACTGGCGAAGCTTGTTGGCCCAATGCAGTTAATAAATGCTTCTTACACATGAGAAGTTATGTACTAAGTGGCGACATTATTGATTTGTCTTACATCGGGCATAAAGTTCGAAGTTAAAGTATTGAAGCGGAAAGGCGAGAGGAAATTGGCGTCCATTAAAATTGTAAAAATTAACATTGTATTGGCGCAGTGATCGACTGCTCGATAAGTCAACTGATCTAATTCCTTATACCTATGTATAACCGATTAGGGAGATATTATTGCTTAAATTGTTTCCTATATTGGTAAATTTTGACTGAAAGAACTTCAAACCAAAGTAAAAAGGTGTCTTGTTTGTCATTCTGTATAGAATGTAGTGTAGAGAACAGATACCGAATATTCTATTATGGTTCTGTTCTAGGAACGAAATGTTATCTAAGACGACTACTTTTTTCGTTTTGGGGGTTTAATTTTCATGCTTATTTTATGCGAAATCTAAACGTTAACTTTTAGTGCACACTATATATATCATGTAAGGTAAGCCTAAGTTTGTTCTGGTATATGTGTCATAGCTGGGAAAATCTGTGTTTGGAGAAATCATAGTTTCACTTCTTTTTTTCCCAATGGGCAGAAAACGCGAAATGTCTCGAGCGGTTTTGCGATGATGTCAAAAAATTTACGTAAAAATGGTGGCCATTTTTTTAAGATTTGAAAGATTTTATACACACAAACACGGTTTCGCAGCCATCTTGTTTTACGAGTAAACAAGTCGTCACGTGACAAACGCCCACTGTAATTGCATTGCGTAAAGGGGTTGTTCTACGAAAGATTTCTTCTATAACACCCTAAAAATATATAGAAATGATATAGACAGTTATAAAATTTGATAATTAAACATATCTTTTTCCTTATCTTTCATCCAAAATAACGTTGTACATGTTGCATTAATTATTGTACCGTGACACGTCGTAGTTTTCACTACTGATATTTATAAGACAACGAGTCATGCATTTAGGGTCACATTTAGTCCAAAAGAGCTTCTTACTTCTTAAAACATGTTCACCGAATTTGAGTTTACCACACAGTCCCTTGATAGTTTCATCAAATTTTGTTCTTACAAAGAAAGAATTTCCACTGACTCTCATGTGGCTTTACATTTGTTTGTTCAAAAAGAATCCTGCAGGTAGATTTATAATGTACGAACTTTGCTAAAACACTACTAGTATAGAAAACTACAAATCCCTTGGGCAACAATTGAATTTTCTGGACTTTTCAAATGAAACCCGAAAGACCGCCTTCATCCAAGCACTAGCCTGGTTTGTTTACAAACATCACAACATTGCCGATTTTGTAAAGCATTTGCTCCAAACTCAGAAACTTTCTGCTATTATATATATTCAATGGAAGTGCTTCTGCCAAACCAATTACCTACACATGCTTCTGAATTATTTAGAGCCTTATGGCATGGTACAGGCAAATAAATGATTCAATATAGATGATTAGTAGGTTGCTCATTTTGTCCAGCTGATTGACTTATAATAAGGCAAATAAGGTTTTTCAGAATCATCAAAAAATTCCAATTAGGTGTATTCCTCATATTAGTTTGTTCTGTCCTTTTTAATTCGAAATGTGGGCGACATTGGTGCAGTGGTAGAGCGTCAGGCTATTGTACCTAGGGCCTCGGGTTCGAATCCCTATTAGGCGAGATGAAAATTCCGGGACTAACCCTCAAAACCTGCGCGATTACTGCTTTAGTATCCAGTAAGCAGTCATCGAGAGTAGCTTTGAACAAGCTTTCAGCTTCCTTCACAATCGATGTAAAACAAATATGGTAAACTGGTGAATGGTGAACTGGAAATAGCCTATGTAATAAGGACTAAATACTTATGTGACCAAGCAGCAATAAAGAAAAATTCGGAAAAGGGTCACAACTTTCATTAACTCTTTCCTTCTAATTTGATTTCGGGCATATCTAACTAGTAATTACAGACAATAATTAAAAACATATGAAAAATCCGACTTGTTTATGGTATTTGATAGAATCTTTATGAGCATTTCTCAATTTTTAAAAATAATTTCTAAGGTCATCTTCTTATGTACAATGTATCATCAACATGAACAAAACTTTCTTTTTAAATCTGCCACTGAAACTGTTTTATTCCTTCAATTATGTACTTATTTCATATAAAAAATAATACTACTTTCTTTGATTAACCCATTGTCCCATATGGGGATTTGTGAATTATTTAACTTCATATGCAAGAGCTTTTAAGATTTAAGAAGCAACATTTTCCCTCTGGTATAAGTTATAAACCATTGTAACAAATGGAGTTATTCTGCATTTTGCCGCTGTGGTTTTAAAAGTCATTTGTGAGAGGTGCGGTAACGTGTGGTATAATGGGGTAATGGGTTAGTATTAACACAGATAAAAATATATAAAGCGCTGCCAAATGCTTAAACTTGAAACCCTCTTGAGACAGGACATCAAAATTCATTGAAATCTCGGCACCGAAAGGTGTCCGAACGCTATATCTAGGAGACGCAGATCATTTTGGTACTGTGTAGTACGTCGGAATCAGTTTGTTTACTCCCAAGCCTCGTTTCAAAATGACCTTCACCTTTAAAATGTTACTATTTTTGGCAAACCGTGTTTGTGTGTATTTCATTGAAAACGAGAGATATATACTGTTTATAAATGAACTAGGTTTACCAAACACTGATCATTGCATTCGCACATGTACATTATCGATTCTAAACAATGATACCCGCTACAGTATGTACCCTTTTAACTCTAAACAAGTTGCAAGTGTCAATCTCAACCAGAGTAAATTGGTTCCCGCTACGCTCCCCGGGGGACGATAACTCTGCATGGGAGATTGTGCAAGTGTGTGTAGCGAGGGCCAGAAGAAATGTCAAGTCACGGTACATAATGGCATCACGCAGTTCATGTTCAGCCAGGTCGGTGTTGGAAATTCATCATGCAACCAAATATTTCTATGTAATTTTCTTCCTTGTTATGCCCTTATGATATAATTACTAGTAAATTCAATGTTTTGGATGACAAATAATTTCGAATAAAAGTTTAAATCATCTAGAAGGACGGATATGGTATCAAATGATTCGGTACGATTCGGTAAAGTTTACGTTATGCCGTTTATTTCGGTAAATATCAGACAGTTGCGAACATACGAATTTCGCTCCTAACTTATGATCGTTTATAACTGCATAACCAACTGGATTCGATTGATTTTGATAATGTGACGCTCGAATGGGCTGTTACAAGTATGAACAACTCGCTTTAAGAATTATTCGTAGAGTGGGTACTCTACACTACATTCTATCCCGTGATATCCTTCAGGTGTCGCATTCTAGTATAGTGAACTATTTAGTCTGTCATGTTGACGTGGGACGTCACATATATTACTGGGGATTCCGTATCGATAAAAGGGGCGCCAACGGTTTTTTTCAAAATCGGAAATCCGCCACTCGTGAAAGTATAGCTCTTAAGGTCACTCGATGAAATATATTTCGATCATACACCGAAAATTAAAATTCCTCTATATAATGAGGATTTCCTTCTTCTCGCCAACAATTAATCGATGACAGACGACCCGTTTGGCGAAACATATGTAAACTGTCCGTCATCTAGGCGACAATTCATAATACGAAACCCCGTGGATTTACAGAGATCAATTAGACGCATTCCAAAAGCGTTGCACGTGCTATCGGAGGAGGCCCGTATTGTGGGGCAATCTGGAACATAATTTTCATCGTCAATATTTCTTTTATAATAATCCTACCCGAATGTTTAAACCACCAACTAAGTAAACTGATCCTTAAACATCAAAATCACAAATATCTTGTTCTAAAATATAATACAAATCAACGTTACATACATCATAAGCTGGGGAACCTTCCCTCCATAGATATATTCCGGACAAAAACAAATCGTTTTAAAAAAAGAAGAAGCTTGTTTCTAATTTAATCCAGATTATTGTATCATTGTGATTTCGTGTGACGTTTACACCATGAATTATATTATTGTTGATATAAAGGTAGCAGGTCAATTCGTACCCAGACTAATTCGTACCCACCTTTTTTTTGGCTAATTCGTACCCACTTTTCGGTCAATTCGTACCCATACTAATTTTTAACAAGTCAATTCGTAACCATCCTATAATTCAGTATTTTAAGATCATTTGTTTACGTTGTTCATGTTTTGTTTTTGTCTATTGTGTTTTAATTGTGATGGAAGCATTGTGAGTAGATGTATGTGTGCTTTGTTTTACGTAAAATCGTGTTTAAAAATTAAATAAAATGATATAGCGTTTCCCTTTAAGTTATATATGTTTCCTTCATTTGATAGGATAGCCAGATTTTTTCGTTTTTTGGCTTTTCACACTTACCTCATTTTAACTAACTGATATGGATTCTTTTCATCACGTGCAAACCGAAGAATGGTCGCAGATGATGCAGCGTCAATTGTCATTAATTGTTCTATCAATTGGTGTCCTTAATTACTAGGCTAATCATAAGCCAGTTACAACAAAAGGGGTGTTACAAAATTATAGCAAATTAAAACAAACTGTTATCAATTGATTTATGATAAGTTACTTTCAAATCAAATTGAGACTGACATGTGATTGGTAAAATTCCTTCTTCATATGAGAGAAGACATTGTTTTAATGAATTGAGAATATTGATTGGTCCAACAGATTGATAAATTCCCTTTTTATTATACACGTTTTGCATTTCAACATTGGATTTACGGTTAAATATACGTTTTACCATACGCAAAATTGTGAATCAGGGGTATTAACAATGGATTTGTGTGTTACGTGTTCTAGAGTGTTAGGAAAGAGACAACACATTTTTTTGTGTGGATCATGTGGACGAAGACACCACCAGACTTGTACAGGTAGGACATTTCCTATAACTCATTTAACCCAGAGTAGTTAAACTAATGATTTAACATATTTTAATAAAATGGCTCAAATGTAATAGTAAATAATGAATTTAACAGTATCGGACTACAGTTTTCTATACACTAATCATAAGTGTATAGATAACATCATAAAACACGTGCGCTCGTGCCTTATGAAAATAAAGTTATTGTTTGTGGTACATTTTCAGTTATAAAAAATATCTTTCTATTTGTCCCTACGCGAATGCTAACACAATAGGAAAATTTGCCGGCACGCGTCTTCATTAATGGTTTATCATAAGTTTATAGATATGAAAGGCATTGAAGTACGTATTCACCGGAACACTGGTCCAAGGCTGTGCCTTTCATTGGGAACAGGCTGTTTGGCGGAAAGTCCAGGTAATTCACAAAAATAACATTCTATAGAAATAGAAAAAAAGACATAAGCATTTTATTCTTCTCCTATTTCAACTACGGAATCGTTTCAACAAACCAGAGACTCATAATATTGAAAAATTTCTAATATGATATCATATACATACAAACTTGCAGACATTCAAGATATAAATACATGTGTATATATATATACATGTATATAATTTTTTGTTTCTAGGAGAAGGGCCTAGCAACCGCCTACATGAAGCAGGGGAGCATCCACTGGTATCTACGGAAGTTGATGAGCCCACCCTTCCTCCCTCCTGCCCACGCACGGTCCACTTTTGATTTTATGGTCGACCTGAGCCCGGACCATGAGCTGACGCCAGTGCTAGCGTATATCAGGAAGACCTGGTTCGAGTTCACGGTGTGGCTCCCAGAAGAGTGGAGTGTTTACGGGCAGTCGGTCCGAACGAACAATGACGTGGAGGGTAAGAGCAACTTCCTTCATTTTACTTTCGTTTCCAAATATACATCTTAAATTATTTAAGATCTAAATAATTTAATTAGATAAGGGAAACAGATGTATACAACAATTTATGGTTTCACTATTGCGTATGCGTAACCGATGGTTTACTGATGTTCAACCCCAATTCAACACCTCCACATACTACTCAACATGGATGAACGTAGGAAATGTGTCATTAGGCGGGGACGATTGGTGTACTAGTTAGACTTTATTAAGTAAAATTCCTACGCAGTACATAAGACTATTTTAACTGTATTGGTTATACACACGTGTTTTTGAATGCATTTCACCCATTTCAGGATGGCACCGTAGACTGAACTATAAGGCCTACGGGACGCCTCCTTTCTACCTTATGTTGAGACTTCTCCACCAGGAGGCACAAGTCGCTCGACTCCAGGCTATCCTGGTGTCGGAACAACGCCTAAAATGCTACCAGCGACGACGTGACAGCGCTAGCCAGTCCAAGATTCACGCGGTTTGGGGTAGGTACCGGGCTGGAGAACTCACTAGCACAGGACTGTTGAAGGAAGTGTTCCTTGTGTACAAACCAAGGGTACACGACGAAAACTGATGCATTGATACGTAATTTACAACAAAATAAAATTGATAGTTCTTTTTATATGTTGTTGTTTTGTTAATTCTTTGATTAAAAGTTTCTTTCGGAAATTCATTTATATGACCACCTATTTACGAAAATTTCCTATTGATAGCTAACTTACATGCCTCAAACCTCAAAGTTTAAAAAAAAATATTTTATTTATTATGTATTATAATTCGTTTCAAAATATGTAAGAATTTTCATTTCATATGTACTATAATTCGTACAAAATTATAGACTGGTTACGAATTGACTTCTTAAAAATTAGGATGAGTACGAATTGACCGAAATGTGGGTACGATTTAGCCAAAAAAGGGTGGGTACGAATTGGTCTGGGTACGAATTGACCGGGAAGCGATATGAATTGCTATACCACCACTATTTCGTCTAGAACGTCGATGTTGAAATTTCCTTTAAAGGTTATAATTTGTGAAACCATCTATATATGTATGTCAATGTTACTTCGAGGGTTGTTCGGAAAGTTCGTAAAATTTTGTTATAAAAAATCGCATAAGAATTTTTAAAAAGAACCAAATAAATCAACATAAATTTCAACATATGTGCTACTAAATCTGAAGAAATCATTGATATATTCAAATAATTGAATTGTTCCTGTACAATACAAAAACGTACATATCACGTACCCGGACCACGATAATGCTTTCTGTGACGTCATTCAATTTTAAGCGTCACTTATGTCGTTGCATTTTCTCAACACAGTCACTAGCAATGTTGACACACTTTCTTTGTTTACTTAATGATGACACAACACTCTGAATATGTTAGGTGAGTTCAGTTGGCGAACTAAGTTACCCTTTAACTCGAATGTCTGTTTGATCCTAGTCACGGTTATACAGTGGGTGTTCCAGTACCTCAAAACCAAGGAACCGAATTTCTATTTGCGTCGTAGAAATTAGGGATGGGAACGATTAACTGTTTCATTAATAGATTAATCGGTCAATGATTAATCGATTAATCGGTAAAAGAATGACGGTTAGTACATGTATACGTCCGAGGCCTTTGTTCAGCATCAATGATTTTCAGTTGTTTACTTCGTGTTCGTGCAAAATTGATCATACACGTATACGATCAAAGTCAACGGTACATTGGTTTGCGTAAATCGAGAGTATAAGACAAAAATATAACAAAAATAAATGACCAAACACGGAAAAAAAACAGTTTCCATAATTTAATTACCTGTTGTCAAAGTTACCGGTTATCCGTAATAAGTTACTAATAACAACACGCATGTCAAATATACCCGGACTGCTTTAATGAAGAAGCGAAATTTGCGGCGAGGTTAAACTCGTCCAATTTGATCACAAGGCACATTTCGAATCTAGTCACTAAAACACGTAGAAATGGCGTTCTTGTTTAGGAAGATTATCTTGTCAACTAAAATTGGAGAGTCTGTTGCGTAGTTTGTCCAATTAAACCGTGTTAACAATTGGAGTATAGACCGGTGTAAGTGTGAAAGATTCGCCGATTCAGTGTTGTTATTGTTTGACACGGGGTGACAATTTGGATACTGTTTGACGCGTGAGCGCTAATTGGACATCAAATATAACGGATCAACCCATCTTTCAGACTACAAGGTGTTATGATTGACCCTTACATTCCCTTTATTCGCACTCATTAGCTATCTTTATTTGATTTCGAATTGATAAGTTTATTCAACCTTTAAAGTGAAAAAACGGCATTTCTGTTTTTTTATTTCCGATTAATCGATTAATAAAAATTAATCGATAGTCGGACGTTTAACCGATTAATCGGTCCCATCCCTAGTAGAAATACATACTGATGACATAACTTGGGTTTACAAATTGAATTGATTGGGCCAGGTTTTATCCGTTGTTATAATCAGGTCCAAGAAAGTGTCTCCTTCTGCCTCATTGTGGGTTAGAGACACCAGGGAACAACAGACTCGGCGCTCATTTTCCGTATCAGTAAGGAGCCGTGGCTTCAATAACTTTAGGCACTAACTTTAGGCATACCCATCTGTCATACTCCGTCTGTTAAAAATTACATGAGTGGTAGAGCTTGAGACATAAAGTTCATTCGCAATTGCTCTTACCGTTGTGCTCCTGTCTACTTAAAGGTCATATTTCCCGATAAACAAAATTTTCTTTAATTATGGTTTTTGAATTAGGTTATGGTTTCGTTATGACGGAGGAAATGATTTTTTTCTCATACAGAAGCGAAAAATGTTGTTTTTGACTACTTTTATTCACCTTTATCGATTTTTGTGAATGACTTATCTCCCTTGTTGTGACGTCATTTGTGCTTCAAAGTCATATGAACTATCAGTAAGAAGAATCTTGTTCTCAGTAACGACGGTGTTTTTGCACAAATTTCGGACATTTTAAGTGTTGAATTGTGTTTTGGGAAACGTAAATTGGATATTGAATATGGTATTTTGACAGGTCTTCTGGTGTTATTCTGCTTTTGGTCGCAGGGATGCGAGTTTCTCCCGTTTTCCGACGAACATAAAAGCTGCAAAAAGTTTCGATAAGTAAACTGGACCGTGTTTACTTTACAAATAAGCAAAAGATATATTCCCCAAACAAGAACAGTAGGCTGTGTTACTTTCACTTCGAAGACGGCAAGTTAACGCATTGTTAGGCGTTTCCAGATAATTGATTTTATTGATCTTTAAATGATCGGACTCAATTCAAAGTAATTTATACAGGTGAAGACGCTTCAAATTCATTCTACTTATTGACTAACCGTTATATTTCCCTTATTTGAAACACACCGACAACATTCACTAGTTTTGCTAGATCTTTATATAGAATTTGCACTGTTTAAATGTAGATTAATTCAAGAAAAGGATAATTCACGTTGATTACACCTTTTTTGAAAGTTTATTTCCTTGAATGACTCTCTTACTCGCCAAGTTAGTTTTGTTTGGAACAGATTAACTTTGCTACATACTTAGTTAGGAATACTTAATTAGGCTGCTTTACGATTATATTACGTAAGAATTCAAAGGGTTGCAAGAATATGTTAATTTCATCCAACATCATAAGTTATTGTATATCCATGTCTTTGGGTTTTAAACGCTTAAAGGCATCTTGTTCTTATTTGCAAAACTTGTTTTATGTTTTAACATAATCGTAGAAACGTTGCCATTGTACATAAATGAGGCAAAATGAAAAATGTACGTTGATTGCTATGATAACAAACTGATTAAAACAAGCAAGTTTCTTTTATCTGCCGTTGTCTTTGAATGAAAATTCAAAATAATGAATATTTGATATCCTCAAACTGTCTCTGAACTCATCAACGCAAATGATAATGGGTTCAATCTTAACTTAAGCGTCTGCTTTTCGGAATTATTTAAATCACACACCTCATTTTTTTGCCATTGGTAATATTGGTTTAAATGACGTATGTCACACTGAAATGCAGGTGTTCAAACATGATTATTACAAACTTATATTGATAATTTAGTAATAAGTTCACTAAATATATAATTTACACATTTGAACATAATCTCTTTGTTTACAATTTAATTGATTATTGTCAGTTTACCTCACATACAAAGGGTCAATCAACAAACATCGGACATTACAAGGATTAAGGGTCGTGATGCAAATTAACACCAATCTGCCACATTTGCACAGTATGTTTCAAGTCTCAAGTCCTTTATTGTTTAGGCGAAAGATAGCCTCTGGCGTTAATCTCTTAAATATCTCTGTTATTAATTAACAGGTCTGACACGTTCTGCTATTCCAGACATGAAATAACAAGCGTCAAATCTCACACTTTCAATGCGCGGCAATTAAAATTATCTAAAAATCCATTGTTAAGATATAACCAATTAAGACCAAACTCTCACAGGATGTTTGGATTGATAAGGTGTGTCAGGACATATTTATCTCTCAATGTGACTTACGTCTGATACTTTGTCGTTATGTCGTTATGATATCCAAAGAAGTGAACATGTTGTATTTTCTATTAGAATGACACTTCAATAAGTATATGATAATCAGTGTTCACCAAAACGGTATTAACTCTATGTTTTCAACAAAAACAACGTTTTAACATAAAAATCAAGTTTTGTTAAATTGATATTTTAATTCCAAAATCATAAAAAATGAATTCAAATATGTTTATTTAAGGTTGTAAGTAAAATAAACTATGACGATTTTTTTGTTTTAGCTGTTAATTTTTAAACCTGTCCGAAAACTAAATGCTCAATATGTCAAGGCTACTTACACGAGAGAAAACGAACATAAATCTAAAGTGAATATGAAGAACAATTCTTAAGTCAAAACAGTTGATCTAGAAAGACGACATCGGAATCAATTTCGAAATCATAGACCTTTTACTGGGGGTGGAGTTACTGGAAAGTTGCCGAATGATTTTAACAAATACTCTTGAATGTGCCAGTGTTTAGTTTTGAAATTTGGATGTGTGGTGAAAATGTGAGTTAAAGGATATCCTTCGTATCACAAGTAAGTTGATGTGTGGTGAAAATGTGAGTTAAAGGATAACCTTCGTATCACAAGTAAGTTGGGTTATAATACGGTTTGATTGTTCTCAATTCATGATCTTTTCCCGTTTCATTTCATGTATTGATAAGACAATGAAGGGTGAATTTGACAGTTAATAGTTATACGATGTACGGTTTTAAGACAATTCGTTTATTCAGATCTATGTCTTTGTTTACTACTCAATTAAAACCTTAATACTAATACGCGATCATTGACGAAAAAGTACTCGTATTTTTTTTTTCCAACAAATATTAGTAAAAATAGCTGTTTTCACAAATATCGTCAAAATTTCAAGCCGATTCTTACATATGAAAACATTTACAAATCCTTTCAAATTTACGCGTTACGTCACTTACTCTTTTTTTTCAGAAGAATATTCTTATGATATGAAACATATTCAATAAAGAAAATGCACTGTCGATCCAAACATTGACTTAAGGATTGCTATTTCGAGGAAAATCGTCCCAATTCCAAGCCGTTCCTTTCATATGAACGCATTGACATATCCTTGTAAATTCACGCGTTAAGTCACTAATTTATTTTTTTCAAATGGATATTCTTCTAAAATGAAAAATATCCAGTATAGAAAATTCACTGTTAATCCAAACAATGACTTAAGAATCATTTATTTCAAGGAAAATCGTCCAAATTTCAAGCCGTTCCTTTCATATGAACAGGTTTACGCAATGACAAATCCATGCAAATTCACGGGTTAAGTTATTAATTTATCTTTTTTCAAATTGATATTCTTATAAAATGAATCATATTCACTAAATAAAATGCGCTGTCAATCCAAACAATGACTTTAGGATCGTTTAGTGGCGCATTTAGTGGATCACGAGTGACGTCACAGCAAAGGGAAGTAAGTCATACGAACTTTTATTAATCGGTGCGCTATGACGGTGATTTATGGCGTAATGCGTTATGCTAAAATGTTGCAAATAATTTCAATGTGATTCTTTTACTTCATATTTTAATTTTATGAAATAAACCCAACCTGTACATATGACCTTTAAGTATTATTTTACTCATTCCTTTATGGAACATCCAGTTATAGACGGTCAACCGCCTTTTATAAATAAATATGCATTGAATTTCGCACGCTTTAGAAATCTGATCAACAATTGAGAACAATAGCTGGACTTCAACTTTCATATTTTCTTGTTAGCTTCATGGGCGCAACACACACTTTAATTACACTTCGCAGTTCAACATCACTGTTTGACGTCATTTTTGTCCGAACTTCTGTCTCTATAGGATAAAAGCTCTATTTTTTATAAAAATCATAATAACGTTTTGAAATTCAGAGGAAATGGCGTCATGATGTCATGTTATTGCAAGCTGTTTTCGTCTTTCTTGTTACATGTTAACTTAAGTGAGACGAACCACACTTTAATTATGTGAAATATGTTTGAAATGTTAGTACTTTTCGACGTGCTCTGGCATAACCAATATATCTTGCTAGAATGATGTCATTGTTTACTCACGTTCAGTATAGGTTGAAAACAAGTGAATGGATGCATGTATTAAATTTCAAGAGTATCGAACAATGTTCTACAGCTTACTTAACGACAGTTTCACGTGTAATGTGTTCTAACCTCGAAATGACATCGAAGACAAAACTCCATAAGTATTTGCTGCCTTGTAAGCCTTGATCAAATTAACCAGAAGACTGTCGAATGTATGAGGTTTAATACCGTTATGACAATTTTATTTATGTTACTGCTCTGAACTATCTTGCCAAGGGCCACTCCCATGAAACCAGTAAGCGAGCCGGTTGTGCTTGAACCCAGGTCTTATGAGTTATAAGTCTACCACATAAACCACTGGGCCACACAGGACCTCCATTCTTAGTTTATTTTGTTAATGGCCAAATGTTTTTTTATTTAATAAAGGGAGTACCTCCGGATTCGTCAAATCAATGTACACCAGGTGACCATGCAGAAGAAAACTCCTCTATGGAACATTTGCGATCTCGCTATGATGACAAAGTTCAGAAGCTAGAGAATGTCGAACAAACTTGCAAAGAGCTTAAAGAAAAGCTGGCCATAAGAAAATCTGAAATCAAACGTTTGAAGGAAAAGGATAAAAAGCAGCAATTTGACTTAAAAACCGCAAACGATGAACAGATTGAGAAGGATCGCACAATAAAAGATTTATCACGCGAACTTGAAACTCTTAAAGCAGAAAAAGGCGGTTTGGCAAAGAAGACCGACCGGAAAATCATCAAACTCAAAGAAAAGCTAGCTACAAAAAAAAATGAATTGAAAAGTTTGAAGGAACATAACGAAAAACAACAATCTGATTTACTAACCATAAAAGAAGAACTGGTTGAGAAGAATCACAAAATAATAGAATTATCAGATAAAATCAAAAGGCTTGATGCAGAAAAAGACGACTTGTCACAGAAAGTGGATAAATTAACAAACAAATTGAAAGTATATAAATCGTCTCTCTCTAAAGCCAACGAAGATCAAAATAGAAAAATAGAGAAACTAGAAAATGCAATGTCAAAAATGGACGCAAAGATGAAAGAAATGGAAGCAACCAAGATCGAAAATAAACCACAGACGCAACAGAGAACACCCCGTCCTGTCAATGCGTCAAACAGATACGTGCAAGGAAAACAAGATAAACTAGCAACAGGTACTTTACCACCAATAGAATCAAAGCGCTGAAAACTGCTGAAGGATCTTTGCATAGAATATTTAGAATAAGTTGACAAATAAGTGTTTGTAGGTGAAAAGAGAAGTAGATAGAGCATGATAATGAGATAAGGACAAGTGTTACAGACAAATTGGTAGTAAATGATTGTGCATTTGAAATGTTTAAACAGCATGTAAATTAGGGGTATATAGTAAGAAGAGCTGCAGTAAGTTTGATAATCATAGAACTCATTATTGGCACATTGTATCATACATTAGTTGGCATGTTTAAAATGACGAAATTTCATCAGATTCATTGAATGAAGTGAAAAACATGAAATTAAAAAGGTGGTCTTCAAAGCTATAAGAGAACAGTACATAATACAAACAGAGAAAATTTATGCATGTGATTGTCTGCTTTTCTTTACTAAACACTTAATCATTCAATGAATTTGCAGTTTATGCGTTTTATTAAACTTAGTATGACAATTTTGATTGTAAGTTCAACTCTTTCTGTCATTCTATTTGTATATGCTGTGCTTTTGAGTCAGCATATGTAAGTGAAAGTTGTACTTGCACTCAGCTTAGGTAATATTGTGGACGTTCTAGAATAGTTGACAAATTACATAGAGATACATTTAATTCCCCTTTAAAAAGTAGCTGATACAAAGCATGATAATCATTTAAAACAGTTAAGACGAAATGGTTTCTCCACAATTAGTGAAAAATGAGGTTAGCCGAGATGCTTGGGTAAAATTCATATAACATAGGAAATCGGAGCAATTTTGCATTTGAATATTTGTTGGATAAACGAGTCTCATCGTGTGTATCACATAGCTTTTCTAACCATGTGACCACCACTTATTCTTCCGAGGGATCATCCTTATTCTAAGACATAACCTGGATGAAAACAATAAGGTTAAATTGCGTGGTACACAATTTGTGAATATTGGCACTTTGAAACATTGATATTAAATAATTCATGCATAATTTTGTCATGATAATGTGGTTTCACTATGTTTTACTTTAGAAATGTTTTGCAGTGTTTTGAGTGCTAGTTTGCATCTTAATATGCATCCCTTTAAATGTCTTAATTCAAAATCCACCGTAGTGATTAAATGGAAATTGAAACTCCTGCATAACAAAGATGTTGATCATTGAGTCAAGACAATATATTTTGTGTTTTAGAAACAGACAAGCCTTTAATTGAAAAACTATTATAGAAAAATATATCTATAACTACTTCTATTAGGAATAATGTCCCCAGCAATGACTTGTGTTCAGAATAGTGTGGAGAATAAGCAAAATAATGCGTGTTAATTTCTACATTCCTTATATTGATAAGCAAGTTTAATCTATATATGTTGTTTTGGTACATACTCACTAAACAAAATCATGCTGATCATACAAAGTTTCAAAGAAATATAATTAAAAAGATGTATTTCTTGTTCAAATATGTGTGTCTTTTCATATAACATCTTAACGAAAAATGCCTTTGTTATAACTGATATTGCCATAGTTGGGTCGATGGTAGTCTAACCATAATGCAGGATTATTAGATAAATCAAGACAATTTGCAATATCAGTACCTAGAGTAAAAATCATTGATGTTTTGGAATCAATATTTATCAAACTCAAACAATTATTTTTCAGAAAAATGTTAAAGAAATTTGATGTGGTGCATATTTCTTATTTCTTTCAAGCATACCAGCGCTAAAAAAACCCTGAAAAGTAGGTAAAATGAGTTATCAATCATTCTAGATTATGTTTAAACATAGCGAAACACTACAAATCCATGGCAATATAGCTCCTGCACTATCTACAATCTATGTTTCAAAGTGCTATTTTCACCAATTGTGTTCCCCAGCTCTGATAAGCAGATGACGGTCAACTGGGTAGAAAAATCACATGATACATATCAACAATTTTGCATATATCCAACACCAACAACATGAGTATTCAAAATGGAGGATTTTAAGGATTTCATTGATTCCCAACATTTCGTGGCTGACCGCTAGTTTTAAACAAAACTTATTGTATTAACGCTTTTAAAAGCATCATATGAAATTATTACAATCTCATTTCCTCTGTAAAAAGGAATTAAAAGTACTTATAAGTTATGTGTCAATTATTTTAGAACTTGACAATTCTAGTGTAAATAAAAACTGCCATGACTTTAAAAACAAGAGCTGTCTGTAAGACAGCATGCTCGACTATTCGGCAATGTATGAGAGGGGTATAGGTCAGTGAAATATTATTGTTTCAAAAAATGAGGGCGCAAACAATGATTCCCTACAATAGCTGTAGAGAAACAAACATGCATGCAAAGTTATAACCAATAATTTTCAGGTACAAAGGACAACATGATTAGCTTAAATTCAAAACAAGAGATGTGAAACTTGGTCAGGGACATAAGATTTTGACCCTAAACACATGTGTGAAGTATCAACCCATTTCATACCATGGTTCATGAGATACAAACTTGCACACAAAAACTTAACCAAGATAATTTTAAGTACAAAAGACTGCATAATTTGCTTAAATTGGAAACGAGAATTTTGAAACTTGCTCAGTGACCTTAAATTATTACCCTGAACATATGTGTGAAGTATCAACCAATTCCATACAGTAGTTCATGAGATACAAACTTACACGCAAAAACTTAACCAAGATTTTTCCAAGTAGAAAAAGCCGCAAAATTTGCTTAAATTTAAAACTAGAGTCAGGGACCTTTAAATTATTACCCTGAACATATATGTGAAGTATCAACCCATTGCATACAGTAGTTCATGAGATACAATTTTGCATGTAAAAACTTAACCAAGATTTTCTAAGTACAAAAAGCTGCATACTTTGCTAAAATTCAGAATTATAGATATGAAACTTGGCCAGGGACCTTAAAGTAAGATCCTGAACACATGTGTAAAGTATCAAACCATTCCATACAGTAGTTAATGAGATGCAAACTTGCACATAAAAACTTAACCAAGGTGCGACGCCGACAGCGACGCAGACGCATGGGTGAGTAGTATATCTCTCCTTATTCTTTGAATAGTCGAGCTCAAAATGTATTAGATAGATTAGATATTAGAAACATCAATTCAGCATCCACATTTGAGGACTCAATGCCATATTACATATAATATTCCATATGCAGCAAGAGGCTATTTTACTAAGCTTAGATACCAATGCTCGTATATAAACTGTATTACTAAAACTTTTCTTTCTTCCAGAGCTTCGGCATGTACACATTTGACTAAAATGTTCGAGTAGGTAGGCTTATGTGACATTGTACCTGTCTTACCTGTCTCTTAAACTCTGACCTGCTATCCATAAAATTCAAGGTTATTCTGTATTACATCTAGATTTATTTACTTTATATGTAAAACTTAGAGAATGTCAAAAATGCATAAATCTGCACCAAATCATAGGTATGCATCTTAAACTTATGTTTATCAGTGTTATACTTTATAATATATTACACCAGTGTTGTTTAATAACCTGTTTTTAGTTACCTGAATATGAATTAACGGAAAACCCAAATTAGGCCATATGTTATTCACTTTTCATAATACCATACTGTTAAATAAACCTCGCCTCCAAAATACAAACAATAATGTTAATGTCCCTATTAAACTATAGCAAAGACATCCT
The DNA here is from genome assembly GCA_947846245.1 of Cerastoderma edule. Taxonomy (NCBI): domain Eukaryota; kingdom Metazoa; phylum Mollusca; class Bivalvia; order Cardiida; family Cardiidae; genus Cerastoderma; species Cerastoderma edule. The sequence continues at coordinate 29,865,598 of OX401416.1, read as the reverse complement.
TTCAAACAATACACATCTCTGGAATTTAAAAAAATTGAGGCACCCTGTAATTTCAGTTGATTATTATGACATTACTTTGGGAAGGTTTACAGTACTGGGTGAAAAAAAACAACACTCCCATTCTATCATACATGAGTAAAGGCAACATGAGACAGGGAACCATCTTCTTTTATTAATTCATTTTGGACAATGTGAATGAAAGATATACTGGAAATGTTTTAAAAAAAAAATATTATAAAGTCTTTCTAAAAATGGCTTAACCCTTTACCAAAAGACAAATACTCGATTGTCCCAATTTGAAATAGTTTGCAGAGCCAGACGACATTCCAAAATGTGATGAAATTGAAAATAACTCTCTGATAGGGCAGAAAACATTGTGGGAAAAAGAAAAATTGCTCTTAAAAAGCCAATTTTCCCTTTTCCACAATGTTTTCCAGAGTCGTCTGCAACAAACAGGTCAAATGTCCTTATAGCTTGGTAATGGGTTAAACATGCTTTATCTAAGAATATTTGAGCCATTCTTGACATATTTCCAAACAAATTTCCAAACCCCTTGTCAAAATGGTCCGACATGAAGATTGATTTTCTGATCAAAATAATGTCAGACTATTTAAATTTTGATTTTAGATTAAAAGCGCAAAATGACCATTCAAAGTCAATTGATATGACAATTTATGTAAAATAAACTTGTATACCACCAAATAATGGTGTACTGTTCGTTGAATGTTTATGCAAATTAGGAACCAAATGCATTGTTTGAGATAACATGCTGGTATATATAAGGACAACACAACCGCTCAGTGTACGACAGTGTTTTGCACTGAACGGGTGTGTTTGTTTCTTTGAGAGGTTCATTTGCTCGGTTCGTTACATTGGTGGCAGCGGTGGGATAAAGACTCCTCCTTCTATCGGAGTTGCATTCCCCACGTGTTTCTCAAGGGCCAAGACTCGGGACTAGTCTTCTCGGAAGAGGGAATTATGTAACGTTCGTTGAACGTTTATGCAAATTAGGAACCAAATGCATTGTTTGAGATAACATGCTGGTATATATAAAGACAACACACCGCTCAGTGTACGACAGTGTTTTTCACTGAACGGGTGTGTTTGTTTCTTTGAGAGGTTCATTTGCTCGGTTCGTTACATTGGTGGCAGCAGTGGGATAAAGACTTCTCCTTTCTATCGTATTTGCCTTCCCCACGTGTTTCCCAAGGGCCAAGACTCGGGACTAGTCTTCTCGGAAGTGGGAGTTATGTAACGTTCGTTGAACGTTTATGCAAATTAGGGACCTAATGCATTGTTTTTAGAGAACATGCTGTTATACATATATACAACACAACCGCTCAGTGTACGACAGTGTTTTTCACTGATCGGATGTGTTTGTATCTTAAAGAGGTTCATTTTCTCGGCATTAATTTCCGTTAAACAATTAAAAAAGGGCTTAATAGGTTTTCCCATTCCAGTGCGCATGCATGCGCAGAGAAAATCTATCAAGAGCAAAAAATCTTGTTAATATGCAGAATACAGTGTATGGATTGATTAAAAAAGGACTAATTCACAACTGTGGGTAAAATAATTTGACAATTTTTAATAACAATGGTAATATTGGCCTTCAAAAGGTGCGACACACTTTTTGTCGTATTTGTCCTCCATTAAATGATTCATTGTTTGACGTGACAAGAGATATTGCCCGATACAAAGAATTCTCAATATTTTCCGATCGCGTCAAATTGATTTGACTAGACTACTCCAAAAACTTTTCTAGTTACATGTTATTGTGTTTAACAAGCTAAGTGGGTAAACTAATATATTTGAACACATTGTAACCATCAGACATGTTTCATGATAATTAAGACATTGGAAAGTTTCCCCCATTCGGATCGGTAAATAAATGTAAGGGAGACTAAGTGATGGAAAGACAGTAGCTTTTGGGAAACCCATTTTCAAGACAACAATTTACATCTGCAGTCCTCTCCAAGGTTTTATCTAACCGTCCACATTGATCTGAACCGTCCACATAGATTTTAACGGGAAAACAATTTGGAAATTGTTGCAATTATGCAATTTGAGTTTGAAAAAAAAAAATGACATAAAATGATAGTAAAAATGGCTGGAATGGAAGTCCGCTTCTTTTTATGATGTTTTATTATGTTTTATTTTCATTTTGCCCTAAAATTATAAAAGACAATTAGAATTCTCCTACTTAACAAATATTGCACAACTCACGCATTGAATACCATTACTATAGATACCAACGTTGACAAGAATAGAAGAGCGTCCGAAATTGATAACCATCCGAAACGTATCAAATTACAAAGGTTTCCTCATTCACACGCTAAGCGCAGAGTTAACCAGAAATCTACCGGATAGATGAAAATATATCAGTCCAATGTTGTAAAACAATGTCAACAAGATCACAGAAAGTATGCAACATAAAAAATAACTTCATTTACACTTGTGAATGTGCTACACTCCTGGTTAAACGTAAACAATTGTGATGCAATCTCTTGTCCGCCGAACAATGTATCTTCCAACATTCGATTAAATTCCAGAATGGTGCGTGTACATTTGCTGCACTCCTGGTATTAATCTAGTCTCAATAATGATCCGTGAACGAAGCTTTTTTCGTCATTTGGACATTTATCGGGCTTGGTGTTAGTCAAGATAGCAATAGCCTTCGAGACCAGTTAACTGGACTAGGTATTAATCGTAATCAATATGATGTACTCTTTTGTCCGTCAAACGGTTAGATTCAGTTTCTGATTTTCTACGACAATCTTTTTTCTAGGTTCTAATTTCTAAGTCCTAAGATGTAAGTTCTAAGTACGAAGTGATAACTTCTAAGTTCTAACTCAAAATGGTCCTAATGGGCTTCCGTAAAAGTTAGACGCGATGTTCCTCTGACGTACCATGTCGTTATTAGGTGAGAATTGTCTACTAATCCCGTCGTCTTGTTACCAGACATTTTTATATACTTTGTTGATTTTTGACCGACCGAAATAGCAGATCTTTTAAACCGTTTAACCTATTTACCAATTGGTTATAAACGGGGTTGAGGGGCGAATCAATTACATGTTTATTGTTTCAAGTAACTATATAAGTAGAGGACATTTTATTCACAAAACGATTAAAGTCTTAATCAGGGAGTTAGTCGCTTTCAACAGTGTACGACCATTCTCTCAATGCATTTCAATTGTTGACCATTATTCGTATATATCCAAGTTATTTGTGTTATACTTATTATCATTTCTTTTCTTATGCTTTATAAGAGCTTTCTTGTTCAAAATATAAACGAATTATAATGTTTTCATTAAAAACAGTTTGACTCTTAATTACGTTATTATTCTCTTCATATGTACCCACAAAAACAAGTTTTCTTTTGCAGCTTTTCCAACTGATTTAGCAGGAAAAAAGCCACATGGACACGCTGAACATGTCATATGAAATTTCTCCTTTTGCCAATAGAAGTTCAATTGTTGTTATGTTATTTTGACTATTCAGAGATGAAACATCTTTTTTTAGTATAAGTGATATTCATATTGTCTGAATGAGGTTTCCGATTTATGTGTAGGGGCTAGATCACACACGATTGTGTACTGGTTAAACTCAAAGCTTTATTAATGACAGTCAAACTACAGTTATAGACCATTCGTATATCGGTAACCAAATGATACACGATTTAGAAAAGGAACGATCACGGGTCATAAATAATTTTTACCTGTTACCCTGTATTGGATTTTATGGTTTGTCAAAATTGAAAGCAACATCAGAATACACGAATGAGGAATATATAATAGATTTTTTTCTCATGAATTGGCAGAAACCGTAAGAAAAGAAAAGAACAAAGACCTATGCGGCTATTTATGCTTTTGTCTCAGCGGTTTCGTGAGCCTCATACTGAGATTTCCTGTAGTGTACCCCTTATGTGACTTAACGAAAAACTGCTAATCTCGATTTACCATAGGTCGTCGACAGCAGCCTACAATCAAACATGAAATAACTTATTGGTCCTATACCATATAACATGAAACATCAATCTACAAACAACCATAAAGTAACTTATTGGTCCTATACCATATAAGATAGAACATCAATCTCATACAACCATAAAGTAACTTATTGATCCTTTTCCATATAACATAGAACATCAATCTCATACAACCATAAAGTAACTTATTGGTCATATATCATAAAACATGAAACATCAATCTACATACAACCATAAAGTAACTTATTGGTCCTATACCATATAAGATAGAACATCAATCTCATACAACCATAAAGTAACTTATTGATCCTTTTCCATATAACATAGAACATCAATCTCATACAACCATAAAGTAACTTATTGGTCCTATATCATATAACATGAAACATCAATCTACAAACAACCATAAAGTAACTTATTGGTCCTATATCATATAACATGAAACATCAATCTACAAACAACCATAAAGTAACTTATTGGTCCTATACCATATAACATGAAACATCAATCTACAAACAACCATAAAGTAACTTATTGGTCCTATATCATATAACATGAAACATCAATCTACAAACAACCATAAAGTAACTTATTGGTCCTATACCATACAACATGAAACATCAATCTCATACAACCATAAAGTAACTTATTGGTCCTATATCATATAACATGAAACATCAATCTACAAACAACCATAAAGTAACTTATTGGTCCTATATCATATAACATGAAACATCAATCTACAAACAACCATAAAGTAACTTATTGGTCCTATACCATATAACATGAAACATCAATCTATAAACAACCATAAAGTAACTTATTGGTCCTATACCATATAACATGAAACATCAATCTCATACAACCATAAAGTAACTTATTGGTCGTATATCATATAACATGGAACATCAATCTACAAACAACAATAAAGTAACTTATTGGTCCTATACCATATAACATGGAACATCAATCTACATACAACCATAAAGTGACTTATTGATCCTATACCATATAACATGGAACATCAATCTACAAACAACAATAAAGTAACTTATTGGTCCTATACCATATAACATGCAACATCAATCTACAAACAACCATAAAGTAACTTATTGGTCCTATACCATATAACATGGAACATCAATCTACAAACAACCATAAAGTAACTTATTGGTCTTATACCATATAACATAGAACATCAATCTACATACAACCATAAAGTAACTTATTGGTCCTATACCATATAACATGAAACATCAATCTACAAACAACCATAAAGTAACTTATTGGTCCTATACCATATAACATGGAACATCAATCTACAAACAACCATAAAGTAACTTATTGGTACTATACCATATAACATGGAACATCAATCTACAAACAACCATAAAGAAACTTATTGGTCCTATACCATATAGAATGAAACATCAATCTACAAACAACCATAAAGTAACTTATTGGTCCTATATCATATAACATGAAACATCAATCTACAAACAACCATAAAGTAACTTATTGGTCCTATATCATATAACATGAAACATCAATCTACAAACAACCATAAAGTAACTTATTGGTCCTATACCATATAACATGAAACATCAATCTACAAACAACCATAAAGTAACTTATTGGTCCTATACCATATAACATGAAACATCAATCTCATACAACCATAAAGTAACTTATTGGTCCTATATCATATAACATGAAACATCAATCTACAAACAACCATAAAGTAACTTATTGGTCCTATATCATATAACATGAAACATCAATCTACAAACAACCATAAAGTAACTTATTGGTCCTATACCATATAACATAGAACATCAATCTACAAACAACCATAAAGTAACTTATTGGTCCTATACCATATAACATGCAACATCAATCTACAAACAACCATAAAGTAACTTATTGGTCCTATACCATATAACATGGAACATCAATCTACAAACAACAATAAAGTAACTTATTGGTCCTATACCATATAACATGGAACATCAATCTACAAACAACAATAAAGTAACTTATTGGTCCTATACCATATAACATGCAACATCAATCTACAAACAACCATAAAGTAACTTATTGGTCCTATACCATATAACATGGAACATCAATCTACAAACAACCATAAAGTAACTTATTGGTCCTATACCATATCACATAGAACATCAATCTACATACAACAATAAAGTAACTTATTGGTCCTATACCATATAACATAGAACATCAATCTACAAACAACCATAAAGTAACTTATTGGTCCTATACCATATAACATGGAACATCAATCTACAAACAACCATAAAGTAACTTATTGGTCCTATACCATATCACATAGAACATCAATCTACATACAACAATAAAGTAACTTATTGGTCCTATACCATATAACATAGAACATCAATCTACAAACAACCATAAAGTAACTTATTGGTCCTATACCATATAACATAGAACATCAATCTACAAACAACCATAAAGTAACTTATTGATCCTATACCATATACCATGGAACATCAATCTACATACAACCATAAAGTAACTTATTGGTCCTATACCATATAACATGAAACATCAATCAACAAACAACCATAAAGTAACTTATTGGTCCTATACTATATAACATGAAACATCAATCTACAAACAACCATAAAGTAACTTATTGGTCCTATACCATATAACATGGAACATCAATCTACAAACAACCATAAAGTAACTTATTGGTCCTATACCATATAACATAGAACATCAATCTACAAACAACCATAAAGTAACTTATTGGTCCTATACCATATAACATAGAACATCAATCTACAAACAACCATAAAGTAACTTATGGATCCTATACCATATACCATGGAACATCAATCTACATACAACCATAAAGTAACTTATTGGTCCTATACCATATAACATGAAACATCAATCAACAAACAACCATAAAGTAACTTATTGGTCATATACCATATAACATAGAACATCAATCTACATACAACAATAAAGTAACTTATTGGTCCTATACCATATAACATGAAACATCAATCTACAAACAACCATAAAGTAACTTATTGGTCCTTTACCATACAACGTGGAACATCAATCTACATACAACCATAAAGTAACTTATTGGTCCTATACCATATAACATGAAACATCAATCAACAAACAACCATAAAGTAACTTATTGGTCCTATACCATATAACATGAAACATCAATCTACAAACAACCATAAAGTAACTGATTGGTCCTATACCATATAACATAGAACATCAATCTACATACAACAATAAAGTAACTTATTGGTCCTATACCATATAACATGAAACATCAATCTACAAACAACCATAAAGTAACTTATTGGTCCTTTACCATACAACGTGGAACATCAATCTACAAACAACCATAAAGTAACTTATTGGTCCTATACCATATCACATAGAACATCAATCTACATACAACCATTAAGTAACTTATTGGTCCTATATCATATAACATGAAACATCAATCTACAAACAACCATAAAGTAACTAATTGGTCCTATACCATATAACATGGAACATCAATCTACATACAACCATAAAGTAACTTATAGATCCTATACCATATAAGATAGAACATCAATCTCATACAACCATAAAGTAACTTATTGGTCCTATACCATATAAGATAGAACATCAATCTCATACAACCATAAAGTAACTTATTGGTCCTTTACCATATAACATGGAACATCAATCTACATACAACCATAAAGTAACTGATTGGTCCTATACCATATAACATAGAACATCAATCTACATACAACAATAAAGTAACTTATTGGTCCTATACCATATAACATGAAACATCAATCTACAAACAACCATAAAGTAACTTATTGGTCCTTTACCATACAACGTGGAACATCAATCTACAAACAACCATAAAGTAACTTATTGGTCCTATACCATATCACATAGAACATCAATCTACATACAACCATAAAGTAACTTATTGGTCCTATATCATATAACATGAAACATCAATCTACAAACAACCATAAAGTAACTAATTGGTCCTATACCATATAACATGCAACATCAATCTACATACAACCATAAAGTAACTTATAGATCCTATACCATATAAGATAGAACATCAATCTCATACAACCATAAAGTAACTTATTGGTCCTATACCATATAAGATAGAACATCAATCTCATACAACCATAAAGTAACTTATTGGTCCTTTACCATATAACATGGAACATCAATCTACATACAACAATAAAGAAGCTTATTGATCCTATACCATATAACATGGAACATCAATCTACATACAACAATAAAGTAACTTTTTGATCCTATACCATATAACATGCAACATCAATCTACATACAACAATAAAGTAACTTATTGATCCTATATCATATAACATGGAACATCAATCTACATACAACAATAACGTAACTTATTGATCCTATACCATATAACATGGAACATCAATCTACATACAACAATAAAGTTACTTATTGATCCTATACCATATAACATGCAACATCAATCTACATACAACCATAAAGTAACTTATTGATCCTATATCATATAACGTAGAACATCAATCTCATACAACCATAAAGTAACTTATTGGTCCTATACCATATAAGATAGCACATCAATCTCATACAACCATAAAGTAACTTATTGATCCTTTTCCATATAACATAGAACATCAATCGCATACAACCATAAAGTAACTTATTGATCCTTTACCATATAACATGGAACATCAATCTTCACACAACCATGAATTAACTTATTGGTCCTATACCATATAACATGGAACATCAATCTACACACAACCATAAAGTAACTTATTAGTCCTATACCATGAAACAAAGAACAGTAATATATACACAACCATAAAGTAACTTATTGATCCTTTACCATATAACATGGAACATCAGCACACAAACAACATTTAGTAGCTAATTGAAGCTATATATAACATGGACCATCAATGTACGGAAAACCAAAAGTTTACTCAATTATACTATACCATATAACATGAGACATCAATCTAGACTCAACTATAAAGTAACTTATTGATCCTTTACCATATAATATGGAACGTTAATCAAAAACCAACCATAAAGTAACGTATTGATCCTATACCATATAACATGGAACATCAATCTAGACTCAACCATAAAGTAACTTATTGATCCTTTACCATATAACATGGAACGTCAATCAAAAACCAACCATAAAGTTACTTATTAATCCTATACCATAAAACATGGAACATCAATCTACACACAACCATAAAGTAACTTATAGATCTTTTACCATATAACATGGGACATCAATCTAGACTCAACCATAAAGTAACTTATTGATCCTTTACCATATAACATGGAACGTCAATCAAAAACCAACCATAAAGTAACTTATTAATCCTATACCATATAACAAAGAACAGCAATATGTGCACAACCATAAAGTAACTTATTGATCCTATACCATATTACATGGTAAATCAATCTACATACAACCATAAAGTAACTTATTGATCCTTTACCATACATCGTGGAACATCAATCTTCACACAACCATAAAGTAACTTATGGATTCTATACCATGCAACATGGAACATCAATCTACACACAACCATAAAGTAGCTTATTGATCATATACCATATAACATAGAACATCAATATACATACAACCATAAAGTAACTTATGTATCCTTTACCATATAACATGGAACATCAATCTTCACACAACCATAAAGTAACTTATGGATCCTATACCATATAACATAGAACATCAATATACCTACACCCATAAAGTAACTTATTGATCATATACCATATAACATGGAACACAAATCTTCACAACCACAAAGTTACTTACTGATCCCTTATCATATAACAGGGAATACAATCGACACATAACGATAAGGTTACGTCATTATCATTTTACATAAAGATGGACCGTACTTAGGAACAAGGAATAAAAACATGCGTAGTTCGCTCTTATAAGAAGAAAATTCAATCGCTTTTGACATGACATTCGTTTATCGAATAGAAACGACCCTTAACGTCTTTGCACTTAGGGACGCGTTAGCAAAAATTGTACCAGTTGGTGAATTTGCATTTCGCAAAGGAAAACGTGACCCAATCGAATTAAATTAGGACTTAATGTCGTTTTAACAATATTGCAGTTATACAACAGTGTACAAACCTATCAAAGCTACAGCGCTTTCCTCTTTAGTTATGCAACATAACATAGTTATAAACATTTTTCAACGACCACACGGACATGAATGATCGGTGGTAGAAAAAGAGGTTCTCATGTCGCAGCATCTAGATAAACGGCAGAAAAATTATAACCGAGTCAGGTCTCTAACTCGGAGGGAAGTCTTCGCTGTCAGCCGTTCTACGGGTGTGAGATATTGGTATGATTACAACCGTTTAAACTCCGGCGATCCCATTGCTTAATCCAAAAAAATGTGGACAAAACATGGCGGACTACGTAGCGGTAATAAACTTCACTTTATCCCTTACTAAACACTCCACAAATTGTGCAGCTCTGTTACATATGGTATAGAACCTACTCTAGCGAAAGGAGAAATGCTGTAGCAAAATGAGAAACTGTTCGTTTGAGAAACAAATATTTTATCTAATACATGTCAAACCGTGAAAGCGGGCTATCCTATATATATATATATAACTTTATTGCCTCCATTTTCTGGAGATTTACATAAAGTATTACAATATTAACGAAAAAGGAAAGCAACTACATGTACAATGAAAATAATTAAAGATGAATAGATAAACAATATGTACATTAGTTGAGTTTTCAACCCGAGCAGATCTGCCCTCAACCTCTGTTCTCCCGAATAAGTATGACCAGATGGTGACCAGTATTAGTTAGCCGAATGCCCTGAGTCAAAGGGAGAAATCGCGCTCTTTGAGCAACTTCAAAACTTCGACACAACGCATTCACCCGACCGTAGTGGTCAGCACCTCAAGAGATGACGAAGTGATAATATGGTCACGGTTGAAAGCAAAGCCCGAGGGTTGGCTCGCTGTAGATAGTTGATGTTACACAAAATTTTCCCAGATGGTGACAGTGCATGTTACAGCTTCCCCGAAAACGAAACGGAAGCTACAACAGTGGGAAGTGGGTGTAAATCAGGACTACATCGGCAGATCGATGCAGGGATAAACAAAGCAATGTTGATATCAACAATTCCCTGATCAGATCCGCCTCGACAAACCGATATGTACAGGATAAACTTAAGAGCAGATGTGTTCTCTATCTAACAGGACAGCGCATGCCTCAACCAAGCGATATTGAATTCAACAGCATTTGGTCAAGACTTGTACTAACCATTGCACACTATAACGGGTGAGATCCCTTGCATGAAAATTGAATTTGATCATGTTAGGCATATATACGTTTCAAAAACTGGGCACATGTGATTAAAAATGATGGGTACTGTTCAACAGTTACATTGTCCATTAACGTATTATCGATTTTTCCAAGCATATAGCTTATGAGTTCGAGCCTTGGAAGACACATTAGTAGGTCGCCAAGATTGTCGCTTAATGAGTTAAGTTCAATATAGAGCATATTCCAATGATGGTCTCTCTGAACACATGGGCACTCATATACCAAATGTTCTACCTCCCATTTGCACAAATACTGGCATCGAGGACACACTTCCGGTTGAGCTGGAAGCTGTTATAGCAAATGTTTGCTATCATTTTCATCAGGGACAGCGACCAAGGGAGTTTTCTAGCCACTTTCCAAATGCTCGATTCGCAGAGCTGTAGATGGCAGTTCCGGAAAACTATAAAATCATCTGAATTGTTCACTCGTTCAGTCCAGGCTCTCTCTTCTTGATTAATAATGGTGCTTTTACAGAGCCTCTTCCACGCGGTTTTATGTGGGAATACATCTGAAATTTTGAAGTCCGCCAAAGCCCTTGTCAGGCTATACTTCTCTAGTATCCTTACTATGTCAGGGATGAAACCGAAGTGGTCTTTATTGCGAGACTCGTATTGATAAAGTCTGAGTAGAAACACCTTATTGCATAGATAACTACTAGGAGACCGACACAATGAGCCAAAGAACAGTAATTTGTGGAGATCGATATAAGCTTGCAATGAGGTTACTCCAGCTAGACCTAAGACCATGTCCGATCGCGTAAGATGGGGTAACCCTTGAGCTCTTTTTAAGCAAAAGTGATGAGCGATCTCTAGTTTTCTATGGTTGAAATCCGTAATGTCATTCCATAACTCGCAACCGAATAGGGCGCGCGGAAGAACGCACGTATTATATAGTTTGATTGCTGTACACGGGTTTGGACCAACACTTCCGGTTACTAAATTCATGATAGACATAAAAGTACCTCGAATTAATTGTTGCGTTCTACTCACGTCATATGGTTGTTTTCCAGATGATGATTGAACAATACCTAAATGTTTGTAAGAGTCTGTTTCTGAGATCACTGACGATCCGTACAACGCAGATTTCGGTACGCTGTGCTGTTTATTTTTACGGTTTAAAACAGACGCGGCACATTTATCTGGATTGTACACATAGCGCCATTTACGAGCGTAACTATGGCATATTTTGAGCAGTTCGTTTAGGCCGTTTCTCGACAGGGAAAGAAGCACAATGTCATCAGCTTGCGTTGGCGCGGACAGGTTGATATCGTTGATGCTCAGGCCAAATGGAGAGGCCTGAAGAGAGTCAAGTAGAGCATTGATGTAGACAGTATAGTAGAACGGTGCACATATTGAACCTTGCCGGGTGCCTTGTTCGATCCCGAAGCTAGCGGAAAGGTAACCATTTTGAAGTACTTGGCTTGAGCAGTCTAAGAAGGAGTTCCATATGAGTCTTAGCATTTTACCAGTGACGCCTAGATGATGGAGTTTATAGATAAGACCCCGAGTCCACACAAGATCGAATGCAGATTTAGCGTCCATGTAACACACGTGTAAGGGACTTCCGCGTTCTACACAATAGTCTCTAGCCTCTTGTACCATGAAGGACACCATTTTGCAGCTCTTACACTTTTGAAATCCATATTGTAAGCCATTTAGTTTGTTGCTAAACAATTTGTCTTCAAATCGTTTCATCATTAGCTTTTCAAAGAGTTTAGAGATGACAGGAAGTAATGATATAGCACGATAATTATCTGGATTACTGAGTGATTTGCCATTTCCTTTGTGTAAAGTAACAATAAGTCCTGCTTTAAAGTTGCCTGGCAATCTTTCGTTTTTAAGTATGAAGTTAAATAGTTTTGATAAACACAATGTTAACTCTGAGCCACCATACTTTGAGTGCTCGTAAGTAAGATTGTCAAGGGAACCACTCTTGCTGTGAGGCAAACTGTTTATAAGGGACCGTAACTCTGTGGCATTCGTTTCGCGGCATAACACCGAGTCAATTGTTGGATCTGATTGTGATAAATATAGATCTACCTCACTGTCAACATGGAGTTTGAAATCACTATCGAAATCACTGCTTTCCTTAAACTTATACAGGCTGCTAAAATGATTCGCCCAACCATTTAATATCCCATCGACAGTTACCTCCCTTTTCTCATTGAACACTAATTCACATCCTTGCTTTTTATTACCCGATTTCTTAGACTTTAAAATTTTCCAGAAAAGATTCTGGTCTAATTCACATACACCGTCAATCTTTTGTAGTTCTGATTGTTCAAATTCGTGGGATGCGGCGCGTAGGGATCGTCTAAATGTGCGTTTAAGGTTCTTATATGCTATATGTTCATTACTGCCATTTAATTTCCCCGACCATTTCCATGCCAAGTGAGCATCCTTAAGACTTTTATGTAAGTTCTTTAATGCGGCCGACCAGTATGGCTTTAAGAATGGTTTAAATTCACGTTTCGTTAAACAACTTTCAGCTGCTACAGTTACACTCGAAACTATTGTCGAATAAGCTTGATCGATGTCTGTATAGTCAATTTCGGCTGCTCGTAGAATGTTGGTGACTTTAGCTTCATAACAACGTGTCTTATGCGGATTATTCCATTTAAACTCTTTGGAATAATTCATTTCGAATATCTCCTTGTGGAGTTATGTCCATTTTAAGATGAAGGAACATTGGCAAATGACGTGACACGTTCAGAGGTGCGTCTTCAGTAACATAACAAGCTATAATATAGCGCACTAACGCAGCGTCTATAAATATGTGATCTATTTGCGTGGGGTTCGAACCATTATACGGGTAAAAAGTTTGCGTCTGACCTGTATATGCGTCTGTCTTTGTTATAGATGTCAGGTTAAACGATGAACACACGTTCGACACATAAATGTCACGAGGGCGTTTGCCATCTGGTATCCTGGCGTTGAAATCGCCCATAACGACAATGTTGTTGTTAGTCGAGTATGCTGAGCAGAGGTCGTTTAATTGATCAACGACACACTTGAACGATTCAACGCTATTGTTTACAGAAGGTAAATAGACCTGTACCACAATAATCGACAACTCTGGAAGACACACTCGGATTGCAGCTTTCCTATCACTTCCAGTATTAATGGTCTCAACACACTTGTCTATACTTCGATGCCACATTAAAGCAACACCACCTTTGTCGATATAACGTCCATTAAAGTTACCAGGGTTAAAGCATGTGATGACGTGGGCATTGTAATTCTTGTCAATCTGACTTAATATATCTGCGTTATGCGGGAGTAACCAGTGTTCGGATAATCCACAGATGGTAACACTTTTGGCATTTAGTTCGCTTACTAAGAACGGAATAGCAGTCATGATGCCCGTGGCGTTATATGAAAGAAACCTAACGTCCATTATTTGTTTGAATTGGTTTGGTATCGTTGAACATACTCCGATCGTCGGATCCAAGGGCTACAGGAAATACCTTCGGGCCACTGTATTTCGTTTCAATAATTAATGCTTGATCGGCGTTTACGACAAGTTGAGCAACTTTGCAGTCTGTACGTCCAGTTTGGAGGAATTTTACATACTTAACCGAAATCCCCAATTCATACTTAAGATAGTCTTCCAGTCCCTCCTGATCACTCTCTGTGTGAATACCGGTTATAACGAACGACTTAGTAGTATATGATCGCGGATTAGCAACACGAAAGCGGCCTTTATTCCTCTGAACTGTAAGATATCCGTCGACGTTGACGTCTTCTTTTGAGTTTTGCGATGGTCTGCTTAACGACGTTTTGGCGTCATCATTCGGGACACTTGGACAAACAATCGAGTTACTTTGATAATCTACAATTGGGTCATCAGTGATTTCAATTGTCATTTGTAAGGGATCACGTGACGAAATATTGGGTGATTTTTCCGCGCGATTCTTTTTTGACGATTGCATCGTGATGCTGTGGGTAGATCAAAGACCTGTTTATTAGGTCTTTGGCTTATCTGTGTTTATTAGGTCTTTGGGAGATGGACTAATAATGTCATCTATTTTTCTGTTTTCGAGAGGCTTATTCATGGCAACAGTAAGCTTCTCGAACGAATTTTGGATCGTACATGACAGCTTTTCACAAAATGTTTCCATTTTTTCGTTCATGTCGCTGCTTATAGATTCAACAGAATTCTGAACAGAGGCCTCCGTCTTTTGTTGGGAATCGCACATGGATTTTATTTGGGAGCTGACATGCTTAATCTCTTTTTCATGTTGTACCTTTGTCACAGTTTTGTCTTGTAAGTGGGATAAATCTTCTGATAGGTTGATTCTTAAGTCTTTTATATTATTTTGACAGTAACGTTTGTGGCTGTGCTCTGAGTCATTAAGAATCGACAGTTAATATATCCTGGCTTCAGACCCGTCAGTGATAATTGCCTTCCTGGTTATGACGGTGCAGAATAGACAGTCGGGTTACAATCGCCCTTTCCACCAGTAGTGTTTTATTACACCAAGGTAAGACTCATGCAAACATGAAACATCTGCATAAAGTACCGGCCCGGATCAACCCATCCAAACACCAATTAACGTAAATCAATTAAGATACGTATGCTCAATTCGTAGGCAAGCTTTATGTCTTTGCGCTTATCAATTAAATAGACATTAATATTCAATCGTAAATTCAATTGTGTTTCCTCATATATATACCACGTTGAACACCGTCTATAGCTGACATACATCATTCTTACTACGAGGATATACAGAAGCAAGATTAACAGCTCAGATTAGATAGCTCACTCGGGAATAGCTCAGTCGGGAATAAGTCCGATACGGTATGTGGGCGGTGCAAATTCGAACCCTTGCTTCGTCTCTTTTTTAAGACGTTTGTAATGCAGTCAATGTGATTATTCAATTATGTTGATTGTCAATACTGAATATTCGTGTTCACTAAGGGGAATCGTCCCGTACATATAACATAAACGTTTAGTTTATATCATTTTTGAGGAAATACAAAGGGGCTTGGACAGGTGCACTGTCCTCCGTGATATATCATGTATGTGATAAAGACGACATGAAACACAACTTTACAACCTAACCAGCTGTGGAGACCTAACCAGGGGGTGATTCGCTGACACGTGGACAAAAAGGGGCACTTCGCTTTTAAGAGACAATCCATTTGTTTCTTTCTTTCTTAACCCTTTACCAAACACCAAATTGTCGATGTCTTAAATTGAAAGAGTTTGCAGACCATATTTCAAATTGTGATGAAATCGGATAATAATCTTCTTTAAGGGCATAAAATATTGTGGGAAAAGGAGAAATTGCTCGTTAAGAGCAAATTCTCCGTTTCCCACAATGTTTTCCAGAGTCGTCTGCAACAAACTGGTTAAATGACGTTAAACCATGACAATATAAGAGTAAAAACATTTAAGTGAAGGAATTCTATGGTCTGCATTTCAAATATTTTCTGATTTATTTATTAGAGGTTTAAACGTGCATATCGATAACACAACCCGACAGACTTCATTTACAACCGTATATAATAATTGTACATGTATTATCAGAGACATAGATAACAGAGATTGGCAACTCCGGAATTATCGCCAAACTCTCGCGTGCCGCGAGGTTCTGCGAGATAAGGAAAGTGCTTACCTGTTTATCTGTTGTCACGGGAGATGTCAAGCGAAATTGATACTTCTTTATTACAGTAAAATAGCTATGTTTTGGTTATCTGAAACAACTTCTGGACATTTTGTTTTATTTTCATTTTATTGAATTGATTTTATGTTAAAAACATAACATAAAGTTCGAGTAGGCCTTCTTTTTCAATGACAGGCTTGATTACCATGCAATATGGAATTGTACTTATAACGACAATGTCTTTCAAGCAAAGGTTTGAATGATATTTTGTAATAAATCAAGTGCCTCTATTTAGTTGCAGTTAATAACCAAAGCATGAACTTTCCACTAAGACATGATAGTTTTCGTCAATACTAAAAGATTGCTTTCTCACTTCATTTCATTTATTCTGTGTCGTAAAACTGTTTACAGTGCTAATTTTGTCAAAACAAAACACATATTTCATCATGACATTATTTCAAGCCAAATGTTTCAATTTAAGAAGATTAAAAGTATTTTATGATGTTAAAATGCATGTGATGAGAATTTTTGTAAAAGTGGTTTTAGTAAACGAAAGGACACGTAAGAAAAAACTGACATGCAAAGTTTTTCAATATACCTTTTACCGCAGATTCCTCTAATATTGATTGCAAATCAATAAGTACATAATTATTCTTAAACACGTAAGTGTCTGGTCTTATCATGCTGCTGACCGAAATGATTTTAGAAAAAAGAAATGTGAGCTTTTTGAATGTTAAACCAAAACAAATAGTGTGTCTTCACCTTCGTTTTTATTATCATTTCTCAACGAGAAATTAAGTCAAAGCACACTACTTTTAAAACCAGACAGACGCTTTAAACAGAACAAATCCTCCCTATTTTGTTTTCGGGATCTTTAGGTCATTAAATTTGAATGAGGTGTCAGAGAGTGGACACAGGGTTAGCGCCACACACTTCTTGTGTAATCGCCCTAGCATCAAAAGGTTTTATGACATCAAACTACATATTTTATGGGGTGGCAATTTACAATCATAGCCTGTATTGTCCACTACCGTGATTGACTCTATCACCCTTCGTTCTTCAAATGACACATTTCACTTGACATATTTGCAAGCGGTCGGAATTAAGAAGAAGTATGACGAAAAAGGAAATCTCGTGGTGTTTCTGATTAAGAAGATCTATCCATTCTCTTTTGTCCATTAATTGAATGGATTTTCTTCTTCTTTTATAGGAATAACACTTTGAAAATACGGGAAACTATAAAACTTAGTCAGCATTTAATACGGGATCAATTCAAACTCATTCAGAAGTTTTCAGTAAAACACGCTTGATAAAATCCAAGTCACAAAGTTTAAGTTTTAATTGATGCAAAAATGAAAGATTTTGATTGAAAATAAAATGGCTGAAATCATGATTATGCTTGTGTGGTAAAGCAAACCTGGTATAACTTCGTTATAAACACGACAATCACCATAAAAAAGCGGGTAACCACAAAACAAAAATAACACTTTAGGAAAATGTCAAGTATGATATGATCCAGTGCAGTGTTTTTTAGTTTAACTTGCTACAACTTTGTTATATTTTGGTTGGAAATCAAGATGGCTGAACTCATTAAGGTAGTAAATGGGATATATTTAGTACGCAATAACTTCTAAATGACAAAGAATATCAGACTGAAAATTTGGAAACCGACAAGATCATATTAACCCATTAAAATGGACAAAAATTAGAAATGTTTGAATAAACCTCCATCAAAACATTTTACTTTGTACAAGTATGACATATTTTGGTTGAAAATAAAATGGCCGAAATCATGACCATGCTTGTGTGGTTAAGTAAACCTGGCATAACTTCGTTATGGAAGCGAAGATTACTATAAAAATGCGGGCAACCATGAAACAAATATAACACTTCAGGAAAATGTCAAGTATGATATGATCCAGTGCATAGTTTTTTAGTTTTACTGTGCACAACTTTGTTGATTTTTGGTTGGAGATCAAGATGGCTGAACTCATAAAGGTAGTAAATGGGATATATTTAGTACGCAATAACTTCTAAATGACAAAGAATATCAAACTGAAAATTTGGAAACCGACAAAATCATATTAACCCATTAAAATGGACACAAATTAGAAATGTTTGAATAAACCTCCATTAAAACATTTTACTTTTTACAAGTACGAAATATTTTGGTTGAAAATAAAATGGCCGAAATCATGATCATGCTTGTGTGGTTAAGTAAACCTGGCATAACTTCGTTATGGAAGCGAAGATTACTATAAAAATGCGGGCAACCATAAAACAAATATAACACTTCAGGAAAATGTCAAGTATGATATGATCCAGTGCATAGTTTTTTAGTTTTACTGTGCACAACTTTGTTAATTTTTGGTTGGAAATCAAGATGGCTGAACTCATAAAGGTAGTAAATGGGATATATTCAGTACGGAATAACTTCTAAATGACAAGGAATATCAAACTGAAAATTTGGAAATGTAGAAAAACAAACCCTTTCTTTAAAATGGACTTGAATTGGAAATGTTTGAAAAACCCTCCTTTAGAACAGTTTGAATCTAAAACTACTCAATTATCACGTTTATCGCACCAAACCACGAAATTGCGAACAATTCAATCAAGTTTGTCGCAGTTTGCCATGTTTATTTCTTTGAAAATCGCTTGCTGATCGGTCTTGTTGGATGGAGAAACTTTCTAACAATAACAGTATAGTAAATTCGGTAAGAAAATAATTTAATTATGACTTAAAACACGCTTAAATGTGTGTTGCCTATTTCGCGTTTAGTTGAAAATTGCGTCGATAGACAGATCTCGAAAGGTCTCGCTAAATAACGCGTCATGCGAGATATCGCAGAAACCGGCTATAGGTAAAGAAGGAGTTGCCAATCTCTGTTATCTATGTCTCTGGTATTATCCTAGAATGCGACACCTGAAGGATATCACGGGATAGACTGTAGTGTAGAGTACCCACTCTACGAATAACTCTATAAGCGAGTCTTTGTTTTCATCCTTATAAGTTATAACAGCCCATTCGAGCGTCTCATTTTCAAAATCAATCGAACTTTAGTTGGTTATGCAGTAACGATCATAATGCATAGGAGCAAAATTCTTAAAAGTTCGCAACTGTCTGATCTTTACCGAAATCACAGTATAACGTAAACTTTACCGAATCATACCGGAATATTTGATATCCGTCCTTCTAGGTGATTTAAACTTTTTATTCGAAATCATTTGTCATCCAAAACATTGAATTTACCAGTAATCATAATATAAAGGCAAAACAAGGAAGAAGATTACATAAAACTATTTGGTTACATGATGATTTTCCAAAACCGACCTGGCTGAACATGCACTGCGTGATACACACATTAGCAACTTGTTTAGAGGTAAACAGGTAATTATTGACGCGCGTCTCACTTTTTAAAATGGAAAATGTACATGTGCGAATGCAATAATCCGTATTCTGTAAATCTAGTTCATTTATAAACAGTATATATCTCTCGTTTTCAACGAAATAAAATCTTTCAAATCTTAGAAAAATGGCAACCATTTTTTTACGTCAATTTTTGACGTCATCGCAAAACTGTTCGAGACATTTCGCGTTTTCTGCCCATCGGAAAAAAAGGAGTTATTAACTACGATTTCTCCAAACACAGATTTTCCCCTGACACATATACCAGAACAAATTTAGGCTTACCTTACATGATATATAAAGCGTGCACTAAAAATTAACGTTTAGATTTCGCATAAAATAAGCATAAAAATTAAACCCCCAAAATGAAAAAAGTAGTCGTCTTAGATAACATTTCGTTCCTAGAACAGAACAGAATAGAATATTCTGTATCTGTTCTCTACACTACATTATATATTCACACAACCTCATACAGATTCCAGTGGTTAGCTATGATTTAAAAATATCACCCTATACAGAATAGATACGGCTCTGAGTTTAGTATAGCTTGTCTGTTCCTACATTTACAACCATATACAATAGTCATACATGTAGTATATTCACATAACCTCATACAGATTCCAGTGGTTAGCTATGATTTAAAAATATCACCCTATACAGAATAGATACGGTCCAGAGTTTAGTATAGCTTGTCTGTTCCTACATGTTGGTACACCAAAATGGGTCTTTGGGCAATCTATATTATGATGTTTCGAATATAACGCATAGTGTAACTTTAGATCGAACACATGTGGTGACGAACTTAACGATCATGGAATTGTTAAACTCTCCCACATAGTCGAAAACGATAATAACCTTTCAGATCTAAAAGTAGATCATTAGTTTGGATTTATTTCAGTTTTGCTCCAAACAATTTTGATAAATGAATGTGTAGGAACTGTGGCACGAAAAAATTGCACAGTGTTGTATAGTTCCTTGTGAATCATTGAAAATTCGCCCTATTCTGGTGTGGTATTTTATTCAATTTGTTTTTAACAGACATCAACAGCTTATGATGTATAGAGATCAGTTTGACTCAAGTGTTGTTCCTGGGTCAAAACGTTCTGGTTCTGACAAAATTTCTCAAAGTTATATTAAAGGTGGAATTTTGTTTTGAAATTTGACTAGATCAAAAACATTAGATTTATAACTCTACCGACTGCAGGCTTTTTTTTTACACGGAAGCTTACTAGGGACAAGGTCATAATTCTTAGTTTATTTTTTTTTAATATGGTGTTTTACATAGCGACAACATTATTTCAATGATTTTGCTATGTCCGACTCTTCATAATGGGTGAAAATCCCATACCCAACTGGCCATAATGGCTGGCCAAGTCGGCTAAACCATCGGCATTCCGTAAGTCAGTCGGGAGGTAACCTCTCATGAAAATCCAATGCTGTCACTGGGATTTGAACCCATGCGGGGAGGGACCATGTGGTTTCAAGTTCTATACTGTAACCACTGTGTCATGGGCAATTCTTATTTCAAATTTCATTTTCTTTTTTCTCCATCATGTTGAATTAAGTATCAAAAGGGGTTTCTGTGGTTCCAACATTACATAAGTCATACGACCTTAAACAAAATACATAATATATAAAACAAAATACCTCGGACAAAATGCCCCTAATATGCTGTCGTTATTTTCTGGAAGAACATATTAGTTGTGTGTATTTGTTATTATTGAAGGGTTGTTAAATATAGTCTTTGATAGTATGTATATTCTCTTCACAATTTCCCAATAGTTTCTGTTATTTACCACATACATGTTATTTATGAGCATACATGAATACTTCACACAATTTTAGCCATCTTTATGCCATTCTTGCATACTACGTCGATTTCGAAATTCGCCCCTTTGACACAAAGAGGCATGTATCATAATGCTTTCAAAATATGAACAATGCCGATGACCTTGGATTTGACGTAGTTTTAACATGTATTCCTTGCATGCAACTTTTGAGAGAGAAAAAATCTATCATTAGGAAAGAAAGCAGTTTAACTGCTTCATCAAGTGAGAAACTTGATATTTAAGTCAATGAGTATACATGCCGGAAAGAATTTAAGAGACCGTTGATAAATTGTTGGACTCCGTATGACGGATATATCGTGACACAAGACCGGACTGGATCTTTACGACAAATATTGATAAAACATAACTGAAACGGGAAACACCACATAAGGAAACAAAAATGACAAAATGAAAAAAACTGTTCATTGTAAGAATTATTTTATTATGTCACAACGTTTTCTTCACAGTCAGAGCACGCATTGTTTTGTCAACCATTAAACGTCGTCTGGTGTTGCTTTCAATTTGGTCCAGTCACAAAACCCACACGATTTTAACATTCATACTCAGTGAATGACTTTTGCCTTCGATTTGAAACAGTTACAACATGTTATCGAACAGGCTGGAAGAACGATATTTTATAATAGTGACACAATTCATATACTGACATATAACGGTTTAAAGTTTAGATATCCTATACAGGTTCGCTAGTTTTGTTTAATCTTATCTAATTTACATCTATTGTAATACAAGTTCTTACAACTCGGACTGATCACCCTTGATCCTGATTCTTCGACACACAGTCAGTACTCTCGACAAATTAGGATTAATGAAATGTCACAAGGAGAATCCTGCTACTCACGGGGTTTGAACCAACAACCCTCGTGTCCCCATGCCGACGCTCTGACCCCTGACCCCCAGAAAAATATCATTGTGGACCCACACCAAGAAAAACTTATCGCACGGGACATTAATCATTCAAACCATAATCGATTTGTCTTGTCGATCTTCTGGTCTTATCTATCCGTTCAAAGGAATGTTGACCTAACTGATACGAAACATTGAAGCTAAAATACAAATGATTTTAAGACGTGTTGGGTTTGGATTCAATATTAGAATACTCATAAAATATATGTCTAGTTCTTCATTCAAAAGAATGAGCACTATAAACAAAATTATTTACTATTATTGTGTGTATATCACAGTAAAGTAGTGTTTTAAGGTAGGAAGGTTCATGGATAAGAATTCTGTAGCTCACTGTCTTAAAGTTTTATACGAATTGTTAGACTAATAAGAAACCATGCAATCCATTGAAGGGAATATATCATATTTCCCTTCTTAATTGAGCATACTTCCTTTTAATCATGCAAATTTAAAACACCTTTCAAAAATGTTATCAAACAGCGGGGATTTGTTTGTAAAGACGCGTACACAATCTCTTAAGATAAAAGGATTACAAATTTTACCTACACTGATAACCGAATCAATGTGTCTGGTGTCTGTCATGACCTCATAGGCGTAGCAGCGTTTTCAACATGGGGGGGGGGGAGGGGGGCAACTTCAGATAAGGACCGGTCTAAGAATAAATGTTCCTAAACCTTTTTTATGACTATGCATTTACAAATTCAATAACATTATAAGAATTAAAAGAAAGGGTATTAAAATGTGTACGTATATATATAAAATATATATATATATATATAAAAAGGGATTTGCCAGGTCTCGATCTCACGCGGAAATCAAATGTATTGATCTAAACAAAAAGTGGCAGCGACCACACTGTCACAGCCACGGCTTCAACTTGTAATATCATGAAAGAATTAGATTATTGTTAAAGCTTTAGCTAACAATTGAAGACGCTTTTGAGTCTGACTTCTTAGAACACGTTTTACACCACTGTTGTTGTCAATCAAAACTTCCCGGGTAGTTTTGTGAGCTGGGTTTTCATTGGATAAAACCGATGTGTTCAGATTGCCATTTGCGATGATGACGTCTATAAGATTTTGTTTATTGTTCATAACAAAAGGCGAATTGGTATTAGATAAAGCACAAAAATACACATTTATTTTTATTATGCTGTTAAATTTCGTTTCTTTCATTTCTCTTTTCAAATATCTTCATTTGCCATAGTGAATATTGGGGGGGGGGGCAAGGTATACTCTGCCCCCACCCCCAGTCTGGATATTTGGGGGGGGGCGGCCCCCCTGCCCCCAGCTCCTACGCCTATGGACCTCTATTTTTTTTTAAACCTATTCAATCCCAAGCAATCGATTTTGATTCGTGGATTTTTGATCGTAGTTAGTTGATGACAAGATCGAAGTATGTCAGGAGCTAGAAAGAAAACAACTGAACCAAAATCTTCAAAGAAGAAAACTGAAAATGGATCGGACGCTGATCACGGTAAGAAACTTACTATCGAATAAAAGGAGGAAATTCCGGAACTATTAATGTAATGGTTTGACATTATGTAGGAGGTTCTGAACATTTTAGATACCATCTAATGTAAAGCATTTCAAGGCAATTATGTTCACAGTATACAATTATTTCATGGGCATCTATGGAACAGTCAAACTGTGGTCCAGAGGTGGAGGGGATGACTATTGAACTGTTGACTCGAGGCCGTAGGACGATGGCGACAGTCCAAAATGTCATCCCCGACATCGAGGAACCATAGAATTGACTGTTCCACACATGTCCATTAAATAACTGTTTTGTTAATTTACGAATTATAAGATTCTTTAATAACATTTGCGTCGAACTATCGTTTGTTAATAACGATCACTATCATGTAAAAGCTTGAAAAGCTTAAAGACTCTTCTGCACCATAAATAAGCTCAGTGCGCCAATATGTGTTACACCGGTCTGAGTGACCTTTTGGTGATGTAGAATGCTGGACAGAATGGTTTCCGAACTGAAACCGGTACTTTCCGCCATTGTCGGAAAATACCGAATAATGCCGTGCGGTCGTTGCGGAAACATCCGATGTGCAGGGGGTCAACAGTTCAAAGCATTGAACGGTCATCAGTTCGGATTGCACTTAGATTACCAAATCATGGCAGCTTTCCACTTTTATATCAACAAACCAGCAACATAGTCTAATCAACGAAATCGTATTTCCCACCTCGAGTCGGACTAATTGCAACATAATTTATTATAGCGTTCCCACAAACTACTATATAGTAGGTATTCCAGGAAAAAAGTTGCACTCAAACAGATGTGCCCAGGCTGAGAAATTTGACTTTGAAATATGGTGGAGGCTGGATAAAAGAAAACACCATGAAATAACCAAACTCTGCCATAAATTGTAACTCATTTCAAACAGCTAATGATCAAATGATCAATTATCATATCTGGTATATTTATGAACATGATGGCATAACTTAAACGGTAGTAAATATTCATTTTTAGAAATTTAGCATTTATTTAGCATTTAATTTGCATATCTAATTACCCTACCCACTCATACATTAAAGAAACATAAAAATTCTAGTAAGATGATTTTAGACTTAACCAATAACATAATTAGGATTATAAGATAACTCTTTTCATGTTATAAAATATACTTCTTTTAGCAAGATAAGAATACAAGTTATATCCTATCACCAACTTACTCTATTTGGAGTGAAACTAAAAATTGTAGTATTTCAGTAGTAAAGGAGGGTACCCTGAAACAAACCGGTGTTCCAGGGTACCCTCCTGGGCCGGTGTGGTAGGGCAGTCTGGAACAGAAATCGTTGAAATATGACTAAAGTTCGTATGTTCCTGGGTAAAAAGTTGAAAAAATTGTTATAAAAACGACTTCTTCCTAGGTCAATGGCAAAAATTAAGTCCGAAAACGGGTCGAAAATTTTATAAGTCCAAATTTTGAGGTAAATTTTCTAAGTTCGAAATCTGAGTACAAATGACTAAGTCCGAAACCGGGTCGAAAATTTTCTAAGTTCGAATTTTGAGGTAGAATGTTCTAAGTGCGAATTCTAAGGTACAATTTTCTGGTTCTAAATCTGAGGTAAAACGACTATGTTGGAAAGCTGGGTTGAACATTTTCTAAGTTCTTAATCTGAGATAAATGGCTTAAGTTCGAATTCTGACATAAATGTTTCTAAGTTCTAAATCTGAGTTAAAATGACTTAAGTCCGAAACCGAAAATGTTTTAAGTTCGAAGTCTTGGTCAAACTTGTTAAAAATCTGAGGTAAAATAACTATGTTCGAGATCAGAGCAAAGTTGTATTGACTAAAATAATTACCTGCCATTTAAAAATCGAAAACTGGGTTGAAAACTGTTAAGTTCGAAACCTGAGTTAAAATGCCAATGTTCAAAACCAAATTCCAAGCTAGAATGACCGAGGTCAAAACCTGAATCCCAAAAGACTAAGTTTGAAATCTAAGTTGAAATGACTAAGTTTGAAAAGTGAGCTATACATGTCTGAGTCGCTTGATTCAAAATGATTAAGTCAATAAATGACAAAGTTTGACAAGTAGTATGAATTGTATTGACACCTAGATAGCATGCAAAGATATTTGTATGGTATGTAGTATGCTCAAATGGGAAAGAGTAAACAACGAGATACGTTTTCAAGGTTGCTCTTAGCGCGATAGTCCGAAAATGAAGTGATAGCGGTAGTCTGAATTCCCGTCGGTTTTATAGCGTTTTAAAAATCGAGGTTGTGCCAACTTTTTAATACCTTAAGTTATACCTTGAAACTGACGTACAAAAGGATCATCAAATTATAGTTATCTCGGTTCAGAAATCTCTTACTATGAAATATAGTTATAAAAAGGGGTTTATACAAGATTTATCCTTTTATGATGGGTTATGCTATAAAAATGAAAAAGACATTCATGTATTATATTGAACAGTGAACGTTTGATTAACATTCTAATAGCAAATTTCCAAATCTGATCAAATTCATTCATCTCAATGTTTTAAAAGAAAAGATGAAGAAGGAAATTCAATACGCCAGTAAAAACGCTTCCACAATGGATGTAAAGGGCCCCGGATGTAAAAAAGGAGAATCGTCTTTGAAGATGTATAATATTCAATACTACATCAATTTATTGATAAGGGATATACGGTTCAATAATAGTTCAGCATTTGGGCTTATAACGCAACTTTACATTGAATCGGGAATGCAAAGACGAGATACATCTAGATGGGAATTTCAAACCTACTTGGAAAATAAAACTATAACAGAACAATTTCTCAACACGCTTTCACAAAAAGCCGAGTTGTTTAACTTGTATGTACGATATGCGACAAATCCTGTGGAAAGTGACGATTCGTTACACCCATGCATATCTGTGAAAGGATATACCATTTTCGATCGAGATGTTTCAGAAAAAGAAGTGTGTTCACATTTGTTTGCAAAGAACTTGTATAAGATGGAGAGACAAGTCCGATTCTATTTCTTTGATCATCAGTATCCACATCAAATAGGAAATTTTGAACTGTATAGAACGATTGTTGAACATGATTACAAAATAGAAAATGTGTTTCACTGTGTTTATGATTTTTAAACAACTGTTTAAAATGCTTGTATAAAATGCTTGTATATAACATTATCACATTGATTTAAATGCACATCAAAGGAGATAAGTACAAATAAATATCTGAAAAAATATATGGAGTTCTTTTATTATGTTCATAAAAGTCATGAGAATTAATTTACAAATGCATTTAGACCCTATTAAAAAGATTCCTTTAAAATAAGTTATCTTGTGCTTGAAATGTAGTTGTCTCCAATTCAATCATGTTTATCAACAACTTGTTTGTTTACATAATCAAAATAAAGAATTCTGATTGGTCGATTCAAATGTTTGTGTATCAACTGTCAAGGTTAGAGGTGAAGAATGAGGCAATCTGACTTATTAAACTTGCTTATCAAGGTTATTTCTGGTAGACTTTCACAATCAAGTTTTGCTGATGGTTTTTTTTGGTGATAACTAACTTAATCTGATCAAAAGTTTACCAAATTAAATAGTTTGATATAGCATTAATCTCCTTTTATGTGCCTTAAGAATTGTATGTCAATAAGTCATTGTTGAAACATTTTTTACGTATAAATGATTAAAATGTTAGTTATGAGTAATAAAAAAATGTTCATCAATAAACTGTTGTCTGTTTTGTATTTGTTACAAGATCCCAAGTTGTGTACTTGATGACTCCTTGATGACTCATTGTGTACTTAATGACTCCTTGATGAATCATTGTCCTACCGCCAGTTTGCAATGCGAATGACGTCATTTATTGCAGCGAATGACGTCATTTATTGCGCAACTGTTTAGCAAATTACGTCATTCGCTGCAATAAGTGACGTCATTCGCATCGCAAACTGGCGGTAGGAAAATGAGTCTCTATAAGGAGTAATCAAGTACACAGTAAACGTCATGACAACCACGACGATTTGGAGTTAGATCGGGAAGAACAGTGATTTTTTGCTGCACTTATAGACCTTGATTATGAAATATTTCTGCCGTAAATAAGATTTTGAAAGTTTTGAATACCGCGATGTATATCGTTGTATGAAACTTTAACAAAATTGTGTTTTGAATAATTTTATCTTTTTAATATAGGTTAGAGGCTAGATAGTGAAATTTAAACGATAAAGAAACCCCAAGGAAGGAGCGATAGCGACTGACGGGGTTTCTATGTCGTTTAAATTTCACTATCTAGCCTCTAAATAATTTAGTGTTTAACCTACATTTCCATAGAGCACTCTATTTGACGCTGGCAAACCACGTCTCTACGAATATGATCGGCGAATGGCATAAAACTGCTGCTCAGTATTTTGAAATTCGATATAAACCACGCCTTCCGCGGCTGTCAATTTCATGCCAAGAATCTGCCATACCATATTTGGAAGAAGAAAACTGCACTACCCAGTGATGTTGATTGCAATGTAATTTTTTTTACGTCACATATCAACTTGATAGCATTCAGTTTATGTTTAATATAAGTTTTGTTTATCAGTGATTGAGTTTAACCCGTTACTCCATAAATTATTTCTCACCTACAGCAGAAAACTTGAGAAGCCCTTGTGACAAAAGAAGAAATTGAGCAATTTCTCCTTTTGTCACAATATGTTCTTTTCAATTTCAAAGAGAAACTGTGATTTTTCATAATGTATATATGTCTTGTCTGTTGATGCTTTCAATTTGTACCCGTCACATTATTCCTAATGGGGTAAAAGGTTAATTTAGTTCAGTTTCTTTTTTCACAACGATGTTAGGATAAAGGATTAAACCCTATAACCCAGTTAATTGTAATTCTTTTTTTATTTATTTCTGTGTTTATTTCTCCCCGCGACGTCACAGCGATCTTTCCATCGCTACCGTAGGGTAGGCTTACACGTGTCATTGATTTGGATGTGGAGCCTAAAACTACACATTTATACGCATGCGTGATACCAGAGTAATAGTCTCATAGAGCCCAGATAGAACGCTCGAATAGTAGTTTATGAAAAATAAACCATCAAAAATTTTCAAATAGACGCATTCTCATTGGATGAAAATGTAGGTTGAACACTAAATACTTTTAAATACTTTTAAAAGATAAAATTTACTTAATGTTGCATTTGTCGTCATTTTAAATTTATCCTTTGAAGAGACAAGTTAGTCCAAGAAATGGATATCCAATCCCCTTTGTTTCAACATCCCTGTACCATTTACATAAGCGGACCTAGTGGATGTGGGAAAACAGAATTTGTCCGTTAACTTATTGACTATCGTGAAGATTTATTCAATAGTGTACCAGAAAAAGTGTTATGGTGATACAAAGAATGGCAACCTGCTTACAATTTAATGAAAGAATCATTCAACTTCATAAAATTTATCGACGGTATTCCCGAGGATGAAAATGAAATTGTTAGCGATCCCAACATTTCACATTTAATTGTATTTGATGATATGCTCGGGGACAAGGATGAAGAAAAAATCAAGTTATGTTTTACAAGAAAAGGATATCATCGTAATGCAAGTGTTATTTACATAACTCAGAACATGTTTCAACAATCAAAGTCAAGTCGAACTATAAGTTTGAATGCGCGATACATGATTGTGTTTAGAAATGAAACAGATAACAATTAAATTAAAACTTAAATTAAGTATTCATCACCATTATAATCATTATTTTTATCATTTAAGTATTCATCACAATTATAATCATTATTGTTATCATTTAAGTATTCATCACCATTATAATCATTATTTTTATCATTTAAGTATTAACCACCATTATATAATAATCATTATTGTTATCATTTTAGTATTCATTAACATTATTGTTGTGATTTTTTTAGTATTCATTAACAATATTATCATTTTTGTTATTATTCGATAATTCATTAACATTACTAACTTTATTGTTATCACTTAAGAATTCATTAATTTTTAACTTCACTTTTACATGCATATTTCTTTTTGAAAGAAAATGATTAAATATTACATAGAGCTGTCCAGCATCCATCAAAATGCGATTTCAGAAGTTGTTGGATTTAAGCGCTGATAGAAGACATGAATAAACATACACTTGTCAGATGTTCTCAGTCTATTCAACTCGTAAACTGACCTGGCTGAAATGCGCGAGAAGTTTCAAATGGATATGTTAAAAATACGGCAACGATTGATTTCTTCTTCCAATGGTCAAATAAAATCTTAAGGATAGGCAGGTTTGGCTAAGTAGGGTTGGGTTACCCTAAGCAAACACCTTTTTTAGGCTTAATCGTTTGTGCATTTATCACCATTATACTCATAAGTGTTATCATTTCGGTATTCATCAGTCTTATAATCATTATTGTTATCGCTTTAGTATTCAGCACTCTTATAAATGTTATTGTTATCATTTTTGTATTTATCATTATTATCATCATTATTGTTATCATTTTAGTTATCATCACCATCATAATTATACTTGTTTTCATTATAGCTTTAATCACGCTTAAAATCAATATTGTTATCATTTCGGTAATAATCCCCATTATAATATTTGTTAAAATCAATATCATTGGCATCTTCTTTTTTATTTTCATTTCAGATAAAAGAGTTTTAATATCCGGACAGGTAAGTGTTTTAAAAAGTCGCCATATCGTAACGGAACTGTTTTAAGATCGTCTTGGCCATTTAGGTCCTTAGAGGTTTAGGTTAAATTGTTAAGATTGGCTCAAATTGACTCAGTGTTGTAGCGGAAAAAACAACTGCCAAGTAGACAACTGCCATTTAGATATGTAATCATCGTTGATTTCGTGGATTGTCATTATGACGCCCGACTTCGTTGTTATGTTATGTATTGAAGTACGCACTTTAACAGAAGCGTTTCGATATATTGCCTCTTCTTTAATAATGAATGATCTTTTTCTCATTAAACCATAGGTTTAAATAGATAGATCCATACCAGTGCTGTTGGAATATGCCACTCATTCTTAACTTAATTGGATTATATTATATTGCTGAATTGGACTGGTTTTCCCACAAACACGATAAACCTGCCTCATTAAGCAAAATATAACAAATGCCAAATTCTCACACTGATAGCTTTGGCCATTACCAACATTTTTTACCATTATGTATGTTTCGTATAAAACTACATCTTCTATGTACAATAATTGGGCCTCGGCAAAGTTCTCCAGTTAATGCGTTTTGAATCAAATTATTAACTTTCAGAACTTGTCTACAAAATTGGGAAAACAATGATTCAATACTTTGACATGAGTAAATACCCGGTACCCAAGTTAAGAACAGTTATAATCAAGGGGTCAACATAGTTTAGTTTAAATGGTACGATCTACAAGAACAGATTATTTTCGTAAACCAAGAAAACGGCTCTCACATTAATTACCATAACCTACACGTATACCGATTATCCATCCCCTGTTTATCGGGTTAATACAGTATTAAGGAAAGATGCCATATAAATCCAGATTGCGCATGATGAATAATTTTTGGTTTATTGAAGAAAGAATGGATTTGGTGTGCTATAGGACGCTCGAATATTTTGGATGGATATAAATTGGGATGATATTATCTAGTCACTTATGGAAACACCTTTGAAAATATGTAGGGTACAGGCCCATTTGAAACGGTTTCTGTTATACAAGGTGCGATACCGGTGTTGATAATGAAACTTAGTGATTTTATTGGTTTTTTTTTTTGCGTCATCCCATCCTTCCCTGTTGACTAATATATGCACATAAAGGACGTTTTTGGTAGTTTTTTCTGCACACTTCATCTTCGTGTCCAAGGGAGATAAATTAAATGTTACTGAAGAGGTACTTGCATAGTAGTCAGATAAACGTTTTAATTCGGACGAAATTTCCTGTTTGGATTAATTTTTTCAAAGAATAACCATATTATCAAAAAAGCTATAAAAGTTTATTCATACAATTTTATATTTCTCTTGCATATTAAGCTCATGAGCTTTTTTTTTACAAGTTTAAAGTTATTTTAGTCGTTCTTATACATGTTTTTTCAAATATGTTCACCAGGGCAACTGTCATTTTACAGAAAAACTAAGGCGTCAACAAATATATATTTTTGCATTTTTTATCTTAAGATTAAATTTTACTCCATTTACTAAAAAATAAGAATATTCTATGAAAATATTTTTTTTAATATCTTCATCTTTTTGTAATATACATATCAATTTTCATTGTTTTTTGTCGAATTCAAAAATTGAAAAACTGATTTTAATAACAAAAAGTATTCAGAATGTTATGATTTATTATAACATTGAACTAAAGTATTGAATATACAAATTCATGTTTACTGTGTTTATAAACCTTTCAGAAATTATTCCATTACATTTGAAGATGGTTCGATTATTTTGACATTTATGCCCCAAACGGTAACCATGGAAACTGTCATTTTACAAAAAAAACAACAACAAAAAAACGATCTTGTCAACCCGCATGCATTTTTCTTTTCATTTTTGAACTCACAATAAAACTTTAGATTACATGCATTTTTTTTTAGAAAATTCAGTGAAATGATTATCTTCTTATAAAACTGTAGAAATGTCCTTTTAAAAGATTATCTGTTCGCGTTTAAACTTCGAATGGTGTTATAAGTTTCAAACAAAGTATTTGTTGAAAACAATTGGGCGACAGATGTTCAGTGTTTGGTCTCTTGTACCCGGTATTGTAAGTGAAGTAATTCTACTGATAATTTTATTGCAAAACGGGTTTTTATTGCGAAACGGATTGTTATGAAATTTTCAGATTGCAATAAAGCATCCTATCTCAATTCGCAATGAATTTATTGCAAAATAGGTTGTAACTGTGTGTACCAAGACAACATATAGACAATCAATTTGCAAAACAAAGCTTCGTGATTTAAATGATTTACCGTTTAAAATAGTTTGACATTTCGAAACATGGCTAAGTCGAATTTTAAACAAACTAGCAAAAAAGGGGGTCATTGGTGGTCACAGTAATGTAAATGATCTATGTATATTAGTTGGAGCTGTAAGTGCCAAAAAAAGGCCTGATTGTGCGCTTTTGTATAAAAGCACCAAACTTGGCATACTTATAGTTTGGGTCAATACCTTTCATTTAAGGCCAGGAGACACGCATGAGAGGCCCTGTCTCCCAAAATCTTGAGGCCCCAAAGGGGTGCCCCAAAACAGAAAATAAAAAACACTTTTTTTTTTCAAAACAGGCTATTTTGTATTTTACATTACAATTTAGTTTGTCACTAGTGCATAATATAAACTTAACAAGAATTTCAGAAAAAAATACCATTAACAAACTCGGCAAATTCTCCAATGAGGCCCCTATGGGGAACACCATAAAAATATTCATTTATGGACCAATCTATTGTCACAATAGCACATATAAAAAATGTCCTACTTGGATAACTAGGAATCATTTAGATACGATAATATTTTGTATGATTACATAATTTTGAATTACCATGTTAAACAAAATGCTTAGTATTGAGGCCTAAACGCGTATAAATAAAACAAAAATATGCCAAAAATTAAGACTTTTTAAGATAAAGCAAATGCATGAGCATGTTTTTCTAAGATGTCACCATATTCACCCATTTTTGAATAATATTACAACACTAGTGAATCCTGTAACATAAAGAATGTTCTATCTTTAAAGCACATTATTTTAGGTTATTATTACGATTTGCCTCACTATACAGATGTAAATATTGTTCTAAAGTTAGCTATATTTAGTATCTACAAGGCTTTCATTGCTAGTGACAGATGGAAAACAACTTTTAACGTTTAATCACTGTTCAAATTTGAGGCTTTATGTCTTTTACCTTTAATAGATAAGTCGATCAATTCATCAAAGCTGCTAAAGGAACTAAGAAAGATGGTTAGTTATGATTCTTAACATGAAAACCATAATTTATAAAAACATTGAGATAGAAGGATATGATTCCCATATGAGCAACTTTGCTATATTGCGTGTGTATTGAACTAAAGTTTGAAAAAAAACTCCCATGAATTTATAAAAAAAAAAGACATCGTGATAGAAGGATATGATGTTCATTATGAGTAACTGGCTATATTGTCTCTTTTTTTTATGAATTTTATATTAGATAACTATTGTATGTGTATTAACTAAAGTTTGAAACAAGATAAATTTATATACTACTGTATACATGTGATCACAGATGACTCATTATATTTCGTTTTGTTTTTGTTTTCTTTCGAATAAGTTTTCTTGTCGCATCTATGTATACAAGTTTGATTTATTGAAGTGAGATGTCTCAATAGGATTCTTACTATATTAAGGTAAGATTTCTTAAAATTGGGATATATCACTCTACCAAAAATCATGTATCTACTCTTATTTGCTTAATTCAAAACGAGTAATCTTTGATACAAAGCTTTAACATTATTAAATGACCTTCTTACTTTGTATTTTACAAATGACACTGATGACACTGTAATGTTTCTCTGAATAAAAGGATTGTTGTATGACAATTCTTTTCAACATGATGATAACACATTTAACATATTAAACATAATAATCTACCCATTATATAAAATGAGACCCCCGATGGAGGTACACATTAAGTATAGTCAATATTGTAAAATATCTCTCATCCTGTTAGTTCACGCGCTCTTTTTTAATACTTTATTGCATGTGCATTAATTCAAAGGTTTTTTAGTATTGTCTCAAAAGTTAGCATCAAATCATTGAAAATAACATTTAATCATTCTTAATGTGGGTCATTTCTTTGATAAAAATACCAAAATGAACATTCAAATTTACTCACATATTTTTATGTAAAATGATAAGGAATGGTAAGCTTGCAAAATGTAAATTCTCTGTCATCAAATGTATATAATCCGTTAGGGGTTTAAATTCTCAATTTTCGCGAAATCATCTTCTCTATAGTTTCAGCCTCAAAATATAAATAATTGAAAAGAGCAGTTTGTTGCAGATATTAGTGCGATTAAATGGGTTTTATATTCTATATTCAATTTTAGCACTATACAAACATAATTGTTTTGACTAAACTGCTTCATCTGGGTTTGAACATACAACTGAATGCAATTTTTAACTTAGTTACAAAAAAATCCAAGCTTCACCCAGTAGTCAGTAGCTATTAACATGCCACATATTTGTTTAAACTGATATTTAAGTAATATCTTTCTCGTTAATTAAAATAATTACTGTTACTGTTAAGTATGCATGAACGCAATATAGAATAAAATTTAGATTGATTAGAATGATACTCTGGTTCTAGCTGGCTTAATCTCAATGTATGACGATTTTCGGTGAATGTTATGCTCTGCAGTATGTCAAAAGTCTATGTGTAACTGGGACAGTCAGCTCAACAGAAGCAAAAGTGGATGCATTGTAGGTTGACTTTGAAGCATTTACATTTTCCTTTACAAGTAGACTTGCAATGGCACCTAATCAGCTCTCTATAAGCATTAGAAGCTTCTGGCAGTTCTGTCCATCTTTGAACAAACTTACCATCGTCGTTCCTTATCCATCCCAAATCAGAGGATGATGGAATCAGTGGGTCCTTTATCAGCATTTGACCCCACATGTGTCCACTTTGTTAAAACATATTTCATGTGCTGTATCAGAGCATAGCGTGTGGGGGTACAAGGTTATTTTTGAGCTTCGTTCACTCTTTCAGTGGAACTGTTTTGCTATATAGCATCACTGTCAGCTTTTCAAGCTTCAAAATGTCTTCTTCTTAGACGGCATTAAGGGCTGTTGCATAGGCGTAGGAGCAGGGGGCCAGGGGGGGCCGGCCCCCCAATATCCAGACTGGGGGGGCCAGAGTATACTTTGGCACCCCCCCAATATTCACAGTGGCAAATGAAGATATTTGTATAGAAAAAAAGAAACGAAATTTAACAGCAGAATAAAAATAAATGTGTATTTTTGTGCTCTATGTAATACCAATTCGCCTTTTGTTACGAACAATAACCAAAATCTTTTTGACGTCATCACCGCAAATGGCAATCTGAACACATCGGGTTTATCCAATGAAAACTCAGCTCACTAAAATACCCGGGAAGTATTGATCGACGGAAGCAGTGGTGTAAAACATGTTCTTTAAAAGGTGTCAGACTCTATATTGTCTTCAATTGTTAGCTAAAGCTTAAATAATAATATAATTGTTTGACAACCTCAAATAGTTGGATCCGTGGCTGTGACAGTCTGGTCGCTGCCACTTTTTGTTTAGTTCAATACAATTGATTTCCGCGTGAGATCGAGACTTGGCATATCCCTTTTTTTTATTTTTTTTATTAAAGATACATGTTTTCATACGCTTTCTTTTAATTCTTATAATGTTATTGAATTTATACATGCATGAATAGTCATGAAAAAGTTTAGGAACATTTATTCTTAGACCGGTCCTCATCTGAAGTTGCCCCCCCCCCCCAATGTTGAAAACGCTCCTACGCCTTTGTGTTGATAGTTTCTTACAAAGAAGATCAATGTCTAGTGATGCAATAAAAACTGAAAAGGGTGATTCTTTTCCGATTTCATGGAATGCAGATAAAGTATCACGACCTGTATATGCGTGCATGAAAAACATACCCCATAATTCATCCTTTTCAAGTTTTCCTGCAATTTTGTGGACAGAAATGGAGCTTCTGGACTTATGGGATAAACAATTACAACACAGTCTTGAAGACTGTGAGTTTGTTCAGCAGTGCAAACTTTGGATCCAAGGATTGAACCAGTGCTCCTTGCAATGGTAGCAACAGATCGGACTTATTGCTGGGTCTTATGTCATTATTTTGTGCTAGTGATGGCGGGCCAGGTATGATTCTCATGGTAGAAAAGCTATCTAGATCTCCGTCTAGGTTTTGATAAGAAATGTACATCATTGAAAAAAGCTTAATGTCTGTTTTCATTGTTTGTATACTATCCTTCAACTTTGTGCGCTTACTCTAAAACAACTGGAAGTTGTTTTTTGTAATAAGTTCAAAGAATGATATTTCATCTTTCACGATGTGGCATGACACAAACTATTTGTATTGTGACAGGCCTCATGCCTCATCATGTTGCAATTTTAGCACAGATTCTTCATGAACAATGACTTTAGTATCAGGAGGCAAGAGTTATTTTGATGTTTCTGTGAAAGAATTGGCCAGATCCTCAAGTATGCGCACCGACCCTCTCAATTCTATCGTAAACCTAATACAAAGAGAGAACACTATATTTTGAAAACCGGAATTATGAATTACTATATCTATAACTTAACATTTTCTAGAAGGACATGTTCAACAGTTTTATAAAACAAATAATCCTTTCATAGAATTTTCTAAATTTTTGATATGTTGTTTAAAATTGTATTGTGAATTTAGAAATGAAAAGAAAAATGCAGGTCGACGAGTTAGATTTTTTGTAAAATGACAGTTTCCATGGTAACCGTTTTGTCCAAAAATGTCAAAATGACCATACCATCTTCAAAGGTAATAAAATAATTTCTGGAAGGTTTATTAACACAAAAAACATGAATTCATACATTCAATACTTTATAATTCAATGGTATTTTGAATGATTACAATCTGAACAATTTTTGTAATTCATGTCAGTTTTTCAAATTTTTGTAACTGACAAAAAAACAATAAACATTGATATGCATATTGCAAAAAAAAATGAAGATACTTCAAAATTCCTTTCATAGAATTTTTTCATTTTTCAGTATGTGAAGTAGAATTTAATCTTGGAATACAAAATGCAAAGAAAAGGATATGTTGATTAATTCGTGTTTCTGTAAAATAACAGTTTCCATGGTAACCGTATTTGAAAAACATTTATAAAAACGACTAAGATAACTATTATCTTGAAAGATAGAAGCTGGGGGCTTAATATGCATGAGAAATATATAATAATGTTAATAACCTTTGGTAGTTTTATGGATTATATGATCATTTTAAAAAAAAAAAATACAAACAGTAACTTTTATCCGAATTAAAATGTTTGTCCGACTACTATGCAAGTTCCTCTTCGGTAACAGATTATTATCTCCCTTGGATGCGCATATGAAATGCGCAGAAAAAACTACAGAGAACGTCCTTAAGTATATGAAAAATGTTAGAAAATACCTTAATTTCAATCTAGCTCTCACATGATAATTAAGGGAACATGAAAATGAACATACCAGCGCTGAGATTATCATCTTTGTAAAATAACAAAGAATGATCTATTATACTTTTTACACATTGTTATCGGTTACACTAAAAATTAATGAAGACTAGAAATATGTTCAATTCAAGTACCCTATTAAGGCCTCATTAGTTGCTCATTGCAGGGCCTCGTGGACACACATATCACTTTTAATAACTACAAAACCTTGCAGATTATATGCGCATATTAAACAGGCTGCTGTAAACATTCAAGGTAACACTAGCATAACTCTAAATGAAAGAAATCAATTGAAAAAGTTATTTGTTTCAATATTTATAGATATTTTCTTATGAAAATGAATTTATTTAGATTAAACAACAATATGTTTCAAAATAATATTAAAATTAAAGTTTAACAGCTTCTATCAAATACAGGTAGGTACAAGTAAATTATTACTTAAAGAGGCCCTGGCCCCCCTTTGAGGCCTCAGTACTTTTGGAGACAGGGCCTCTCATGCATGTCGCCTAGCCTTAAATGAAAGATATAGAAATAAACATATCAGTGCTGAGAATATCCTCTTAATGAAATAACAACGAATGATCTAACATACTTTTTACACATTATTATCGGTAACACTAAAAATGAATGAAGATTTAAAAAGTGCAAACTTCTTTCTATTCCAATACTATATTAAGGCCTCATTAGTTGCTTTTTGCAGGGCCTCATGTTTTTTATAACTGCAAAACCTTGCAGACTATATAAGCATGTTAAATGGGCTGCTGTTAACATTTAGTGTGACACTGGCATAATTTTAGAGAAAAAAAATCAATTGAAAAAGTAAATTTTTGGGGAAAACCACTTTTCGGGCCTCATTTGTTACAATATATGCACTATTTTTTTTATGAAAACGCGGTTTTTAGATTGAACAACAATATGCTACAAAAAACATTAGAATAAAACTATGTTTAACCACTTTTATCAAATACAGGTAGGTACAAGTAAATTATTACTTAAAGAGGCCCTGGCCCCCCGTTCGGGCCTCAATATTTTTGGAGACAGGGCCTCTCGTGCTTGTCTCATGGCCTTAAATGAAATGTATTGACCCACACTATAAGTGTGCCAAGTCTGGTGCTTTTATACAAAAGTGCACAATTATTGCACTCTTGTACCAGACGAATGGGGAAAAGACCCTGTAAAACCACAGACCCTACTTTACTTTGGATATCAAAGCACTTGGCACGATCCTACTTGGTTTAATTTCGTCCCATCTTTACCATAGTAAAAACAGTCAAAAGCAATGTTACAACAGTTCATCTAAAAACACAGTACCAAATAATCTTATTCCTCACCTTACTTAAAGAAAAGTTCAATTGTAATGAGTTCTAATCTCGAAAGGAAATCGACGACAATTACTCTACAACTTTACAGGGTCTTTTCCCCATTAGTCTGGTCCAAGAGTGCAATAATTGTGCACTTTTGTATAAAAGCACCAAACATGGCACACTTATAGTTTTGGTCAATACATTTCATTTAAGGCCAGGAGACGCCAATTACTCTACAACTTTCTGCTGCTTTGCTGGACTCAAGTAAGTTTAGCGGACGACTGTCAAAAGTATTAGGTTAAACGCCAATTTCATAGGCTTTAGTTATGTTACGATTTTTACGTGATTCATCAGTACTAGGCTAGGGCTCAGAAGTATCTTGTCAAGGGCCGCTCAGACAAAACCAGCGAGCGATACCGGTTGTGCTTGAACCCAGGACCACTGAGTTACAAGTCAAACACACAAACCACTGGGCCACATATTGACCCCTTCTTACTTCTTGGTTATTTACTTAGATTCTGTGGTAAAGGGAACACTAAAGGAAAGTAAAACTGACATAAAAGATTATGTGTGTTACTCAGTTCGTACATATATATGCATATATAATACATTTATCTTTCTGATACTTGTTAGTCCAGTTGTAAGCGAGTGTAAAACATAAAACATCGGCCCTGGCTTGTGGTATAATCATCATAAAAAGTGAAACATTCACTTTTGTTCAGACCGTTATCATGTCACACAATTTCTGTTTGATTGAACTTTGTCAGATTTGTTAAAGGATAAAATGCTTTTTTATTTGATAAAGGGAGTGCTGCCCACATACCATTTGTCAAGTACAAGAAGTGATGTGGCATTACTTTTAGATGAGACTACTAAGAAGCTCCGGGATGCCGAAGCGAAAGCCACAAAATTGAGAGCACAGCTTGCCCACGAAAAAGACAAAGCGAAGAAAGATGGTGCAAAGCATGAACTAGAACTGATGGATAAAGATCATAAAATAGCTGAGTTATTAAACAAAATCAAAGTTATAAATGAAGAAAAACGCAGCCTGGCACAGAAAGTGGACGAATTAACCAACACAATGAAAGAAATGGAATCACGTTTCGCTGCAACCCAAGCAAATCAAGATAAAAAAATACAGAATTTACAAAAAGAAATGGAAAGTCTTCAAGTTAATATTTTATCAGAAGTGAAAGAGCATTTGAAATCCAACATGATGCAAAATACGCTGTCCCGCCCGAACGCACAGTCTATCAATAATATAACCAATGTGACAGTTGCACCACGAGGAAACGGCCGCCCAGATAATGGAGCTCAAAATCGATCAAAAGACGGAAACGTGCCAAGGACACGCCCTGAACCAGCAAGACGTACTCTGCCCAAAATTAAGAAATAGTAAATCGTAAATGAAAACTAGATTTAGATGATCAAAATGCTATTTGGATACAGGTCCAAATTGAAATGAAGTAAATTTTATGCCCCAGGAAACCTTGTAAGGACTCGGATTATGATTACCTTATAGAGAACAGTATATCTTGCATTTTAAAATTTTTACACAATGTAGTGATACATGTGCATGTACCTGACGGGTTATTTTGATATAACGAATCGAAGTCAACATTACAATGGCGACTCAATAAGTGTTTTGTTCAGAATTGTTCCGCATATATCAGATCCTAACGCGTCTTATTGAGCCAAGCAAGGAAAAACACCATGCACATAAAAGAAATGCCTTGTCAAAAACGAAGATAAGTGTTACTACAAAGAAAAATGAACAATTTGTCTAAACTAACCATGCTGCATAAGTAATTGTCTTGGTTCCTGTGTTTTGAAATAGCTGAAACAAATGTGAATTATAACGACATATACTATGAACATCACAGAACTCTTCTCATTTGAATAACTCTTTCTCAATGAATATATAATAGACCTTGAGCCAGAAAAGGCCCGGCTCCCTCCCACCCCCAGTGGGAATTTTGAAGGTTATGTTTTTCTTGACCCTCTAGCTATGGGGCATTAGCAGACGAAATATTGCAAAGTTCCGTTGAGGCTTTACGGAGTTATGGGACTTTGAAAATTGGCTTATCAGCAATATATAGCGTATATGAGAAAGTCTTTAAAGAATCTTCTCATTTTGATCCATAAGTTCTAGGGCTTTGATATTTGGTATGTACCATCATCTACTGGTCCTCTACCAAGTTTGTTCATATCATAACCACTGGGCCAAAAATGGCCCCGCCCTAGGGGCTTATCAGTTTTATATTGCCTTAATTATGTAGAAAAAGGTTTAAAAATCTTCATTTTCTAAGGAACTATTTGACCTAGAGTTTTAATTTTTGGTATGTAGCATTATCTATTGGTCCTCTTGAAACTTTGATAAGATGATGACCTTTGGGCCTCTAGGACGGGGCCATTTAAGGCACAACGGTCATCATCTTATCAGAATTTGACGAAGACTGATAGATAATACTACATACCAAAAATCAGAGCTCTTGGTCAAATGTATCTTAAGAAAACCAAGATGTTTAAACCATTTTATAAATAATTATGGCAATGTAAAATTGATAAGCCCCTAGGGCTGGGCCATTTTTGGTCTTGATTTCATCAAACTTGGTAGAGGACCCGTATACGATGCTACATACCAAATATCAAAGCTCTAGGACTTATGGATCGAGAGGAGAAGCTTTTTAAAGATTTTCTCATATAGGCTATAATTTACTGATAAGCCCATCTTCAATGTCCCATAACTCCGTAAAGCCCCAACGGAACTTTGCAATCTTTCGTCTGCTTATGCCCTATGGTCCAAGGTTCAAGAAAAACTTAACGTTCAAAATTTCCACGGGGGGTGGCAAAAGTGTTCTTGGCTCATGGCCTATAAACTTGGTATACTTTTATCACTTTTTAAGGCCTCGTTCATGCCCGCAACAAATGAGTTGAAGGGTTAAGCGTTATGTTTTATTTATTTGATTCAAATGCACTATCAATTCTTAACTATGGATATGAAAAAAAGGGTCTCTTGAAAGCAGTAAACGTAGAAACAGAGCACATAAAGGTTTGTAAATGGGTCTAAAATGTTAAAAGCAGTACATCGTCTCTTGCTCTATATGTCAAGCTTTAAGGATTCCCTTTATATATTTCTAGATATATACGTATTGTGAAACATTGGCTTACCTTTTATAACGACAAATCTTTTAATTGGATACTGAAATCATTAACGCAAAGTCAAAGTAATGATAGAGACAGAAATGATAATGCTATAAATTGGTCTTCTAAAGTTCAAGATATTCTACAAAATGCAGAATTTCATTACGTTTGGTAGTGTCCAGATTCTGTTCATAAAAACATAATTGTGTCTTATTACGAGAACGTTTAAGGGATATATACAAAAGCAGTTGGCATGAGAATATCAAATGTTTTTCGTCACTGACAGTTTTTTAGATATTTAATATAAACTTTAATAAGGTCATCATATCTAGATATAGTGACATTTTCAAAGTATAGAAAGATTCTAGCAAAAATCTGGTTATCCTCTCATAGCGTCGATATAGATACAGCTCGACATAGAAAATAGATAGAAATGAAAGA
This sequence comes from Cerastoderma edule, assembly GCA_947846245.1. Classification (NCBI taxonomy): domain Eukaryota; kingdom Metazoa; phylum Mollusca; class Bivalvia; order Cardiida; family Cardiidae; genus Cerastoderma; species Cerastoderma edule. The sequence continues at coordinate 29,821,852 of OX401416.1, read as the reverse complement.
ATCTGTACACTATGCAAATCAACTGAGCTCGAGGATGAATACCATTTTATAATGATTTGTCCGTTTTACAATGATATAAGAAAGCACCTGATATCAAAGTAATATATAAATCATCCTATCGTGATTATTTTTTTCAGCTTTTGAAATCAGGCAAGAGAAAGGATCTTGCTTCATATTATATTAAAACTTTTAAACTTAGACAAGTCAAGTTAGATGCTATTTAACTATCATCACGTCATTTCCTAACCAGTTAATTATAGTTCCTAGATACAGGTAATATGTCTGTTAATATGTATGCATGTATGTATATGTATATAAGTATATATGTAAAGATGCATAAGAATACACATTTGAAACTTTCTTTAAGACATTTTCCATCTTAGTACTGTACTTTACGTAATGATGTGTATGTGTGGGGGTGTATGGGTGTGTGTGGTGTGTTTCTGTGTGCGTATGTATGTTTACCATTCCTAAAAGTATATGCGAAGATGAATATATTGTTATATTCTTTTATCAATCATGAGCTGTATATGCTTTAGTAAGAATGAAATATTCTCCTAAATGCCAAATGTTTGGTAAAGACTTGTACATCCTTATTACCGAAAATGTCTTTTATTCAACACAATAGATAAAGCATTCGAAAGAACTGCTTATAACAAAGTCCAAATTTAAAAGTCCTTCATTTTAATGTTGTACACTGTTTTAGGGGACCAAACCACAAATGATCTTCTGTGTGAAATAATTTGAAAAAGGTGATTTTGATAATCCTCACCACTTACCAAATGAACATATAAATCTAATATCTTTGTTTGTCAAATTTGCTAAAGATTGTGTCTTAACTGAAGGAGTGAAACGAGCTTACGCACTTTCATTGCTTTGATGAAAAATTCGGTTCAAAGTTAGACGTGGCATTACTCTGACGTACCATGTCATTATCAGGTGAAAATTGTCTACTAATCCCGTCGTCTTGATACCAGACGTTCTAATGCACCTTTATGGGTGAAAGTTGAAGAATTTCAAAAACCTACAATCCCTAGTTCTTTATCCTGAAAAGGCATGGTTGCTATATTGTTATAAAGGGACAAAAAGTCTCAAAGTCCTAAAAGTCTTTCACCCATACACTTTGTTGATTTTTGCCGAACCGAAAAAACAGTTCTTTTAAACCGTTTAACCTATTCACGAATTGGTTATAAACGGGGTTGAGGGGCGAATCAATTACATGTATATTGTTTCAAGTAACTATATAAGTCTATGGTGGTATTTCTTCCGTAGAGAACATTTTATTCACAAAACGATTGAAGTCTTAATCAGGGAGTTAGTCGCTTTCAACAGTGTACGACCATTTTCTCAATGCATTTCAATTGTTGACCATTATTCGTATATATCCAAGTTATTTGTGTTATACTTATTTATTATCATTTCTTTTTTTATTCTTTATAAGAGATTTTTTGTTCAAAATATAAACGAATTATAATGTTTTCATTAAAAAAAGTTTGACTCTTAATGCCGTTATTATTTGCCTTTATATATACCAAAAAACAAGATTTCTTTTGCAGATTTCCAACTGATTTTGCAGAAAAAAGGCCACTTGGACACCCTGAACATGTCAAATGATATTTCTCCTTTTGTCACAAGGAGTTCGATTATCTTGTGTAATTTTGACTATTCATCTTCTTCCCTTAGTAAAATTGATGTTAGTATTGTCTAAATGAGGTTTCCGATTTATGTGCAGTGGTTAGATCACACGATTGTGCACTTGTTAAACTCAAAGCTTGATTAATGACAGTCAAACTACAGTAATAGACCATTCGTATATCGGTCACCAAATGAAACACGATTAAGAAAAGGAACGATCACGCGTCCAAAATGATTTTTACCTGTTCCCCTGTATTGAATTTTATGGTTGGTCAAAATTATAAGCAACATCAGAATACACGAATGAGGAATGAATAATAGAATTATTTTTCTCATGAATTGGCAGAAACCGTAAGAAAAGAAAAGAACAAAGACCTATGCGGGCATTTATGCTTTTGTCTCAGCGGTTTCGTGAGCCTCATACTGAGATTTCCTGTAGTGTACCCCGTATGTGACTTAACAAAAACTGCTCATCTAGATTTAAGATAGGTCATCGACAGCAGCCTACAATCATCCATGAAATAACTTATTGGTCCTATACCATATAACATGGAACATAAACATACAGACAACATTTTAGTAGCTTATAGAAGCTATAAAATATAACATGGACCATCAATGTACGGAAAACCAAAACTTTTCTTAATTATCCTATACCATGTAACATGGAACATCAATCTACATTTAACCATAAATTAACTTATTGATCCTATACCATATAACATGGAACATCAATCTTGATACAACCATAAAGTTATTTATTAATCCTATACGATATAACAAAGAACAGTAATAAGTACACAACCATAAAGTAACTTATTGATCCTATACCATACAATAGGTTAAATCAAACTAGATACAACAATAACGTAACTTACTGATCCTATACCATATAACATGGAACATCAATCTACATACAACCATAAAGTAACTTATTGATCCTATCCCATATAACATGGAACATCAATCTACATACAACCATAAAGTAACTTATTGATCCTATACCATATAACATGGAACATCAATCTACATACAACCATAAAGTAACTTATTGATCCTATACCATATAACATGGAACATCAATCTACATACAACAATAAAGTAACTTATTAATCCTAGACCATATAACATGGAACATCAATCTATATACAACCATAAAGTAACTTATTGATCCTATACCATATAACATGGAACATCAATCTACATACAACAATAAAGTAACTTATTAATCCTACACCATATAACATGGAACATCAATCTATATACAACCATAAAGTAACTTATTGATCCTATACCATATAACATGGAACATCAATCTACATACAGCCATAAAGTAACTTATTGATCCTATACCATATAACATAGAACATCAATCTACATACAACCATAAAGTAACTTACTGATCCTATACCATATAACATGGGACATCAATCTACATACAACCATAAAGTAACTTTTTGATCCTATACCATATAACATGGTAAATCAATCTACATACAACCATAAAGTAACGTATTGATCCTATACCATATAACATGGAACATCAATCTATATACAACCATAAAGTAACTTATTGATCCTATACCATATAACATAGAACATCAATCTACATACAACCATAAAGTAACTTATTGATCCTATCCCATATAACATGGAACTTCAATCTACATACAACCATAAAGTAACTTATTGATCCTATACCATATAACATGGAACATCAATCTACATACAACCATAAAGTAACTTATTGATCCTATACCATATAACATGGAACATCAATCTACATACAACAATAAAGTAACTTATTAATCCTAGATCATATAACATGGAACATCAATCTATATACAACCATAAAGTAACTTATTGATCCTATACCATATAACGTGCAACATCAATCTACATACAACCATAAACTAACTTATTGATCCTATACCATATAACATGGAACATCAATCTATATACAACCATAAAGTAACTTATTGATCCTATACCATATAACATGGTAAATCAATCTACATACAACAATAAAGTAACTTATTGATCCTATACCATATAACATGGAACATCAATCTACATACAACAATAAAGTAACTTATTAATCCTTTACCATATAACATGGAACATCAATCTATATACAACCATAAAGTAACTTATTGATCCTATACCATATAACATGGTAAATCAATCTACATACAACAATAAAGAAACTTATTGATCCTATACCATATAACATGGAACATCAATCTACATACAACAATAAAGTAACTTATTGATGCTATACCATATAACATGGAACATCAATCTACATACAGCCATAAAGTAACTTATTGATCCTATACCATATAACATGGAACATCAATCTACATACAACCATAAAGTAACTTATTGATCCTATATCATATAACGTAGAACATCAATCTACATACAACCATAAAGTTACTTATTGATCTTATACCATATAACATTGAACACCAATCTACATACAACCATAAAGTAACTTATTGATCCTTTACCATATAACTTGGAACATCAATCTACATACAACCGTAAAGTAACTTATTGATCCTATACCATATAACTTGGAACATCAATCTACATACAACCATAAAGTAACTTATTGATCCTATACCATATAACGTAGAACATCAATCTACATACAACAATTAAGTAACTTATTGATCCTATACCATATAACACGGTAAATCAATCTACATACAACCATAAAGTAACTTATTGATCCTATACAATATAACATGGAACATCAATCTACATACAACAATAAAGTAACTTATTAATCCTTTACCATATAACATGGAACATCAATCTACATACAACAATAAAGTAACTTATTAATCCTTTACCATATAACATGGAACATCAATCTACATACAACAATAAAGTAACTTATTAATCCTATACCATATAACATGGAACATCAATCTACATACAACCATAAAGTAACTTATTGATCCTATACCATATAACATGGAACATCAATCTACATACAACCATAAAGTAACTTATTGATCCTATACCATATAACATGGAACATCAATCTACATACAACCATAAAGTAACTTATTGATCCTATACCATATAACATGGAACATCAATCTACATACAACAATAAAGTAACTTATTAATCCTTTACCATATAACATGGAACATCAATCTACATACAAAAATAAAGTAACTTATTAATCCTTTACCATATAACATGGAACATCAATCTACATACAACCATAAAGTAACTTATTGATCCTATACCATATAACATGGAACATCAATCTACATACAACAATAAAGTAACTTATTGATCCTATACCATATAACATGGAACATCAATCTACATACAACCATAAAGTAACTTATTGATCCTATACCATATAACATGGAACATAAATCTACATACAACAATAAAGTAACTTATTAATCCTTTACCATATAACATGGAACATCAATCTACATACAACAATAAAGTAACTTATTAATCCTTTACCATATAACATGGAACATCAATCTACATACAACCATAAAGTAACGTATTGATCCTATACCATATAACACGGTAAATCAATCTACACACACCATTAAATAACTTATTGATCCTATACAATATAACATGAAAAATCAATCTACATACAACAATAAAGTAACTTATTGATCCTATACCATATAACATGGAACATCAATCTACATACAACCATAAAGTAACTTATTGATCCTTTACCATATAACATGGAACATCAATCTACATACAACCATAAAGTAACTTATTGATCCTTTACCATATAACATGGAACATCAATCTACATACAACAATAAAGTAACTTATTAATCCTTTACCATATAACATGGAACATCAATCTACATACAACCATAAAGTAACTTATTGATCCTATACCATATAACATGGAACATCAATCTACATACAACAATAAAGTAACTTATTAATCCTTTACCATATAACATGGAACATCAATCTACATACAACCATAAAGTAACGTATTGATCCTATACCATATAACATGGTAAATCAATCTACACACACCATTAAATAACTTATTGATCCTATACCATATAACATGGAACATCAATCTACATACAACAATAAAGTAACTTATTAATCCTTTACCATATAACATGCAACATCAATCTACATACAACCATAAAGTAACTTATTGATCCTATTCAATATAACATGGAACATCAATCTACATACAACCATAAAGTAACTTATTAATCCTTTACCATATAACATGGAACATCAATCTACACACAGCCATAAAGTAACTTATTAATCCTTTACCACATAACATGGAACATCAATCTATATACAACCATAAAGTAACTTATTGATCCTATACCATATAACATGGTAAATCAATCTACATACAACAATAAAGTAACTTATTGATCCTATACCATATAACATGGAACATCAATCTACATACAACAATAAAGTAACTTATTGATCCTATACCATATAACATGCAACATCAATCTACATACAACCATAAAGTAACTTATTGATCCTATATCATATAACGTAGAACATCAATCTACATACAACCATAAAGTTACTTATTGATCCTATACCATATAACTTGGAACATCAATCTACATACAACCATAACGTAACTTATTGATCCTATACCATATAACATGGAACATCAATCTACATACAACCATAAAGTAACTTATTGATCCTATACCATATAACGTAGAACATCAATCTACATACAACAATTAAGTAACTTATTGATCCTATACCATATAACACGGTAAATCAATCTACATACAACCATAAAGTAACTTATGGATCCTATACAATATAACATGGAACATCAATCTACATACAACAATAAAGTAACTTATTGATCCTATACCATATAACATGGAACATCAATCTACATACAACCATAAAGTAACTTATTGATCCTATACCATATAACATGGAACATCAATCTACATACAACAATAAAGTAACTTATTAATCCTTTACCATATAACATGGAACATCAATCTACATACAACAATAAAGTAACTTATTAATCCTTTACCATATAACATGGAACATCAATCTACATACAACCATAAAGTAACGTATTGATCCTATACCATATAACACGGTAAATCAATCTACATACAACCATAAAGTAACTTATTGATCCTATACCATATAACATGAAACATCAATCTACATACAACAATAAAGTAACTTATTGATCCTATACCATATTACATGGAACATCAATCTACATACAACCATAAAGTAACTTATTGATCCTATACCATATAACATGAAACATCAATCTACATACAACAATAAAGTAACTTATTGATCCTATACCATATTACATGGAACATCAATCTACATACAACCATAAAGTAACTTATTGATCCTATACCATATTACATGGAACATCAATCTACATACAACAATAAAGTAACTTATTAATCCTTTACCATATAACATGGAACATCAATCTACATACAACAATAAAGTAACTTATTAATCCTTTACCATATAACATGGAACATCAATCTACATACAACCATAAAGTAACGTATTGATCCTATACCATATAACACGGTAAATCAATCTACACACACCATTAAATAACTTATTGATCCTATACAATATAACATGAAACATCAATCTACATACAACAATAAAGTAACTTATTGATCCTATACCATATTACATGGAACATCAATCTACATACAACCATAAAGTAACTTATTGATCCTATACCATATAACATGGAACATCAATCTACATACAACAATAAAGTAACTTATTAATCCTTTACCATATAACATGGAACATCAATCTACATACAACAATAAAGTAACTTATTGATCCTATACCATATTACATGGAACATCAATCTACATACAACCATAAAGTAACTTATTGATCCTATACCATATTACATGGAACATCAATCTACATACAACAATAAAGTAACTTATTAATCCTTTACCATATAACATGGAACATCAATCTACATACAACAATAAAGTAACTTATTAATCCTTTACCATATAACATGGAACATCAATCTACATACAACCATAAAGTAACTTATTGATCCTATACCATATAACATGGAACATCAATCTACATAAAACAATAAAGTAACTTATTAATCCTTTACCATATAACATGGAACATCAATCTACATACAACCATAAAGTAACGTATTGATCCTATACCATATAACATGGTAAATCAATCTACACACACCATTAAATCACTTATTGATCCTATACCATATAACATGGAACATCAATCTACATACAACAATAAAGTAACTTATTAATCCTTTACCATATAACATGCAACATAAATCTACATACAACCATAAAGTAACTTATTGATCCTATTCAATATAACATGGAACATCAATCTACATACAACCATAAAGTAACTTATTAATCCTTTACCATATAACATGGAACATCAATCTACACACAGCCATAAAGTAACTTATTAATCCTTTACCATATAACATGGAACATCAATCTACATACAACAATAAAGTAACTTATTAATCCTTTACCATATAACATGGAACATCAATCTACATACAACCATAAAGTAACTTATTGATCCTATATCATTAATTAAAGATCATCAATCTACATGCAACCACAAGATAAGGTGATGATCATTTTACATAAAGAGGGACCGTACTAAAGAACAAGGAACTTAAACACGCGTAGTTCGTTCTTTGAAGAAAAAATTCAATCGCTTTCTACATTGCGATCGTTTATCGAATAGAGACTACCCCAAACGTCTTTGTACCTAAGGACGCGTTAGAAAAATCGTGCAAATTAGTGAATTTGCATTTCGTTAAGGAAAACGTGATCGAAGGTTTAAACTACATCTCTTCACTTCGAATGCATTTCGTTAAGGAAAACGTGATCGAAGGTTTAAACTACATCTCTTCACTTCGAATGAAGGTACCATAAATGTATCGGGAAATTTTGAATTAAATTAAGACTTAACGTCGTTTTAACAATATTTCATTATTACAACAGTGTTCAAATTTCCTATCAAAGCTACAGCGCCTACAGTTATACAGCACATTCTTTCAACGACCACACGGACATGATTGAACAAAGAAGAGGTTGCACATGTGGATTAATGATTTATCTAATACTCGTCAAACCGTGAAAGCGGGCTATCCTAGATTTGGATCATAAAAAACGCCTAAGTTGAATATTAAACGATAAACGTTGATCCTTCAATTACGCATCAGGTATAATATATGATATAGATTACCTTTTATGGGATTATGACGTAAATCGATTTCCTTGAAACTCATTATACGAATCGACGTTTAATATATCCTGGCTTCAGACCCGTCAGTGATAATTGCCTTCCTGGTTATGACGGTGCAGAATAGACAGTCGGGTTACAACCGCCCTTTCCGCCAGTAGGGTTTTATTACACCAAGGTAAGACTCATGCAAACATGAAACATATGCATAAAGTACCGGCCCGGATCAACCCATCTAAACACCAATTAACGTAAATCAATTAAGATACGTATGGTCAATTCGTAGGCAAGCTATGTCTTTGCGCTTATCAATTGACTAGACATTAATATTCAAACGTAAATTCAATTATGTTTCCTCATATATACCACGTTCAACACCGTCTATAGCTGACATACATTATTCTTACTACGAGGAAATACAGAAGCAAGATAAAAAGCTGAGGTTAGATAGCACAGTCGGGAATAGCTCAGTCGGGAATAAGTCCGATACGGTATGTGGGCGGTGCAAATTCGAATCCTTGCTTCGTCACTTTTTTAAGACGTTTGTTAAGAAGTCAGTGTGATTATCCGTTTATTTTGTTTGTCAATACTGAATATTCGTGTTCACTAAGGGGAATAGTCCCGTACATGTAACATAAACGTTTAGTTTATATCATTTTTGAGGAAATACAAAGGGGCTTGGACAGGTACACTGTCCTCCGTGATATATCACGTATGTGATAAAGACGACACGAAACACAACTCTACAACCTGACCAGCTGTGGAGACCTAAACCAGGGGGCGATTCACTGACACGTGGACAGAAAGGGGCACTTCGCTGTTAAAGAGGCAATCCATTTGTTTCTTTCTTTCTTAACCCTTTACCAAACACCAAATTGTCGACTGGCCAAAATTGAAAGAGTTTGCAGACGACATTTCAAATGTGATGAAATCGGAAAATAATCTTTTTTAAAGGGCATTAAACATTGTGGGAAAAGGAGAAATTGCTCGTTAAGAGCAATTTCTCCGTTTCCCACCTTGTTTTCCAGAGTCGTCTGCAACAAACTGGTTAAATGTCGAAAATGTTTGGTAATGGGTTAAACCATGACAATATAAGAGTAAAAACATTTAAGTGAAGGAATTCTATGGTCTGCATTTCAAATATTTTCTGATTTATTTATTAGAGGTATCGATAACACAACCCGACAGACTACATTTACAACCATATACAATAATCGTACATGTATTATATTCATACAACCTCATACAGATTCCCCTGGTTAGCTATGATTTAAAAATATCACCCTATACAGAATAGATACGGCTCTGAGTTTGGTATAGCTTGTCTGTTCCTACATTTTGGTACACCAAAATGAGTCTTTGGGCAATTTATATTATGACGTTTCGAATAAAATGCCAAGAGTAACTTTAGATCGAACACATGTGGTGACAAGACAAACCATACGATAGAGAATTTGTTGAACTGTCCCAAAATGTCGGCTGCTTAGAAAAAGAAAATGGTTACTTTTCAGATCAAAAAGTAGATCATTAGTTTCGATGCGGTAAATTTTTGCAGCAGACGATTTCGACGATTTAATGTGTAGGAAACGTGGCAGAAAGAAATGGACAGTGTGGTAGAGTTCCTTGTGAATCGTTGAAAAGGCGCCCTATTCTGGTGTGGTGTTGTATTTAATTGGTTTATAACCGATATCAACAGATTTTCTTATATAGAGGTCAGTTTAACTAACCTTTTGTTCCTTGGTCAAAACGTTCTGGTTCTGACAAAATTTCTCAAAGAAATATTAAAAGTGGAGTTTCGTTTTGAAATTAGTCTTACTCAAAGCCATCAGATTAATACCTCTACCGATTGCAGGCTCTTTTATACAGCAGCTTACTAGGATAAATGTCATAATTATCATTGTATTTGTTTCTATGGTGTTTTACATCGCGTCAACAATATTTCAATGATGTTGCTATGTCTTATTCTTGGCGATGGATGGAGACCGCATACTTAACTGGCCATAAGGGCTGGCCAAGACGGGTAGAACCATCGGCATTCTGTGAGTCAGTCGGGAGACGGTCTCTTATCAATATCCTTAGGCCGTCACCGGAATTTGAACCCATGCCGAGAGAGGCCTTTTGATTCCAAGTTCTGTACTCTAACCACTGGGCCACAGACAATTCCTACGTCAACCCTCATTTCCTTTCTCTCCGCCATGTTGAAATTAGTTTAAGTTAGTTTCACGGGGGATTTTCCGGGGTTCCCACATTACGACTTTACACATAATACATGACACATTAAACAAAATGCCCGTAATATGCTGTCGTTCTTTTCTGGAAGAACATATCAATTGTTTTGTGTATTTGTTATTATTGAAGTGTTTGTTATGATTGTCTTTGATAGTATTTGTATTCACTGCACAATCCTAATAGTTTCTGTTATTTATCGTATACATGCTTTTTATGAACATACGTGTATACTTCACATAATTTTAGCCATCTTTGTGTCATTTATGCCTACTTTCGAATTCCAAACTTTGCCCTTTTTGTCGCATATAGGTATTTAATATAATGCTTTTCAAATTCGAACAAGGCCGACGACCTTGGATTTCTTTCACGTATTATTAACACGTATTCCTTGCATGCAACTTTTTAAAGAAATCTATTATTAGGAAGGAAAGCAGTTAACAATTGTGACAAAATATAAGAATTGTTCATTGTAAGAAATTTCTTATCTTGTGACAACGTTTCTCCTACATTATAGAGAAACCATTTTTTGACAACCATGTATGAGATATTTTCAATCCATTTCTGAAAGGATATACGTGGAAGACAGTGGTCTAGGGGTAGAGCGTCGGCTTCTGAACACAATGGTCGTGGGTTCGAATCCCGTGAGTGGAGGGATCTGCCTTGCATTAATCCACATTCGGCGCGAGTACTGGTTATGTATCCAGGAAGCAGAATTGAGAGTGATCAATCTAAGTTGTAAGAACTTATTTCACAATCGATGTAAAATAAATAAGTTTAAACTAAACTAAAGGATAAATATCTATCATTCGTTTTTAATTCTGCTCATTGGGCGTTCCTTACTTAAATCATGCAAGTTTAAAGTTCCCGGACAAGAAAGTGGAATTTGCATTATGGTATTCAGATATGCTTCAAACAAATATTCATAAAAAACAGTCACCGAAATCGCTTTAGAATAGAAGATATTGACAGAAAAAAAAAACACTCTATCATGCCCTGGATGATGCATTCAATATATGGTAATTAGTTACGTCATGTTGGTTGCCACGTGACGGTGTACGCCAAACTTAAAAGAAAAACACGGGCTAAGTCCACAATCAAAATTACAGTCAAAACAAAAAGAAAAGATACATTTCGGACTTTCTCACAGTCTAGACATATTGTAAGAATGTCGGACGGTTAGATAAATGTGTATTCCTTTATTTTCCTATGTTCCATAAAAACAATCCTATGAAGTCCGGAAACTTTAAACCACTGTTCAGAAAAATCTTTTAACAGCAGGGATCTATTTGTCACGAGGCGATATCGAAGACACGTACACAATTCCCTTTTGACAAACCAATTAACGGATACGATTACATATTTTACCTACTTTAATAATTGAACCAAGGTCTCGAATGCTTGATATTTTCTTTTAAAAACTTATTCAATCCCTGGTAATCGATTTCCATTCATAATCATTTGATTGCAGTTAATGGATGACAAGATTGCAGTATGGCAGGAGCCAGAAAGAAAACAACTGAACCAAATTCTTTAAAGAAGAGAACTGAAAATGGATTTTTCTGATCAAGGTGAGAAACTTACTATCGAATAAAAGGAGAAGAATTTTAGAAGTATTATTGTCGCAGTCAGTGTTATCTAATGTATGACATTTTCGGGGCAGATTCTAACCACCTTAAAAACCATCTAATAGAAGTTCAGGTCACAGTTAGTACTATCTTATGATTGAACTTTCAGAAGAGTCTGGTTACAGTATCTTATGTATGATATTTCGGTGATAATATAGTTGCATTAAATACTATCTAATGTATGTTATTTTCAGAGTATTCTGGTTACAGTACTGTAATAATGTAATAATGACTGTATGAAACCTTAAGCAGATTCTGGTCAAGGGGAAGAAGGTAATCTCAAACATGAGTCAAAATTATGTTTGCTCATAGCTTGTTATGTATTTATTTTGCGAATGTAAAAACGAATTTAGATCAAGTTTGGGCCTCAGTATCCTTCACTTAATCATTTGTAAATCGCGTTTTGATCCAAAATTTGGTTAAATATATTCCTCTCATTTTAATTTAATGAGATAATCCCATAATACGGACGGAAGTTTTAGGCTATTCGCTCCTATATGTTACCATTGTGAAGAAAACGTGTATGCATTGTCCGAATGTTATTTGCCAAACCAAAACCATCGAAACTGACAGAGGGTGTTTGTTGATTGGTATGTTAAAGTGATAATAGCTCTCACATACAGTAGTACCCTTGGAGTTCTAGTACAATAGAAAGTGAACATCAAAATAAATTTAATATCCTTACTAGAGAAAGATGGCTGTAGTTAAAAAAAAACTTTGAAAGTGTACGAAGTATGAGGCTTTTTAACAATAAGTGTTTAAACGAGGTCAGTCGATTATTGTTTGTAGAAATTTCGATAAACGTCGGGGACCAAAAGAATGTCAATGTTCCACTCTGTGTAATTGTAGTTTTAGCGCCACATCGTTTGTGTGCACCTCATGACTTTTTCAAACAGGTCCTCTTGTTCGATTCTTTTCGGCACGATTCGGTTATTTTCGATAGATCTCGAATGCAGACTTATTTGTTGAATTGTTGGCCCAACAATTTGTAAAAAGGCCTTTGAACATTGTGTATAGATAAAGCAGGCTTCATAAAGTAATGAGTTTATAGTTAGTGTTCTGCTATATCTTAACATTAAGGCATACTTGCGCTCATTTACACTCAAATTGTGAATGTTCTAGAATAATTGAAAATCAACTTTAAAGTACTTTAAATTCCCGTTTATAGAGGAATTGAGACTGTAATACGTTCACGATCTGCTTTTAAAAGAGTGAATACTATAAGGTTTGTTTACTATTAGCGATAAAACAAGGTCAGCGGAGAAACGTTGGGAACCAACAAAACCCAGGAAATTATCCATTTTGAATGTTCACGTTCTTAATATTGGATAAATGACAGTATTTGTATGTGTTTCGCTTGGTGCTTCTAACCAGGTGATCGCCACTCATTAATCCGAGCGCTCCTTGTTGTTTTAGATGTTACTCGAATGTAAACAATGCAGTTAAATTGGTGGGCACCAAATTTATGAAAATAGCACTTTGAAAAATAGATGATAAATAGTACAAGCGTTAAAGTGTCATGGTCTTTCGCTATGTTTTAACATATTCTATCATAATTTATAGCTCATAATACCCAATTTTGAAGTTTTTCTGGGCGGTAGTATTCTTTTAATTTCTATTATTTATAAGTCAATTGACACCGTTTAACAGTTTTGTGGGGACAGTCTGGAATTAAGTCGTAGACGTGGCTTTGAAAATTCGTCTAGGGAAAACGAAGAAGAAAATAAGGTTACCGTTTGTATCATTATTAGTGATGGTTTTATCATTTCTCTGAGTATCATTATTGTTATCACCTTAGTAGGCCGTCAACACCATTATAATCATTATTGTTGCAGGTTTAGTAATAAGCATCATCATTTTTATTATTGCTATCATTTTAGTATCCATCACTATTATGATTATTATTGTTACCATTTTAGCATTAACCACCATTATAATCATGATTGTAACCTTTTTGGCATTAACCACCATTATAATCATCATTGTTAACTTTTTGGCATTTAACACCATTATAATCATCATTGTTACCTTTTTGGCATTAACCTCCATTATAATCATTATTGTTACCTTTTTTGGCATTAACCACAATTAAAATCATTATTGCTACCATTTTAGTACTAACCACCATTATAATCATTATTGTTACCTTTTTAGTATTAACCACCATTATAATCATCATTGTTACCTTTTTGGCATTAACCACCATTATATTCATTATTGTTACCATTTTAGCATTAACCACAATTATAATCATTATTGTTACCTTTTTAGCATTAACCACCATTATAATCATCATTGTTACCTTTTTGGCATTAACCACCATTATAATCATTATTGTTACCATTAAGTATTAACCACCATTATATTCATTATTGTTACCATTTTAGCATTAACCACAATTATAATCATTATTGTTACCTTTTTAGCATTAACCACCATTATAATCATCATTGTTACCTTTTTGGCATTAACCACCATTATAATCATTATTGTTACTATTTTAGTACTAACCACCATTATAATCATTATTGTTACCATTTTAGTATTAACCATCATTATAATCATTGTTTTTACCATTTTAGCATTAACCACCTTTATAACCATTATTGTTGTCATTTTAGTATAAACCACCATTATAATCATTATTGTTACCATTTGAGCATTAACCACCTTTATAATCATTATTGTTACCATTTGAGCATTAACCATAATTATAATCATTATTGTTACCATTTTAGCATTAACCACCTTTATAATCATTATTGTTATCATTTTAGTATAAACCACCATTATAATCATTATTGTTACCATTTGAGCATTAACCATCTTTATAATCATTATTGTTACCGTTTTAGTATAAACCACCATTATAATCATTATTGTTACCATTTGTGTATTAACCAAAAATATAAATATCATTGTTATCATTTAAGCATTTACCACCATTATAATCATTATTGTTACCATTTTAGTATTAACCACCAATATAAATATTATTGTTACCATTTTAGCAATAACCACCATTATAATCATTGTTTTTACCATTTTAGTATTAACAACCATTATAATCATTATTGTTACCATGTTAGTATTAACCACAAATACAAATATCATTGTTACCATTTTAGCATTTACCACCATCATAATGATTATTGTTACCATTTTAGCATTAACAACAATTATAATCAATATTGTTACCATTTTAGCATTAACCACCAATAAAAATAGTATTGTTACCATTTTAGCATTAACCACCATTATAATCAATATTGTTACCATTTTAGCATTTACCACCATTATAATCATTATTGTTACCATTTTAGTACTAACCACCATTATAAATAGTATTGTTACCATATAAGTATTAAACACCATTATAATCATCATTGTTACCATTTTAGTATTAACCACCATTATAATCATTATTGTTACCATTTTAGTATTAACCACCATTATAATCATTATTGTTACCATTTTAGTATTAACCACCATTAGAATCATTATTTTTACCATTTGAATATTAACCACCATTATAATCATTATTGTTACCATTTTAGCATAAACAACAATTATAATCAATATTGTTACCATTTTAGTATTAACCACCATTATAATTATTATTGTTACCATTTTAGTATTTACTTCCATTATAATCATTATTTTTACCATTTTAGTATTAACCACCATTATAATCATTATTGTTACCATTTTAGCATAAACAACAATTATAATCAATATTGTTACCATTTTAGTATTAACCACCATTATAATCATTATTTTTACCATTTTAGCATTAACCACCATTATAATTATTATTGTTACCATTTTAGTATTAACCACCATTATAATCATTATTTTTACCATTTTAGTATTAACCATCATTATAATCATTATTGTTACCATTTTAGCATAAACAACAATTATAATCAATATTGTTTCCATTTTAGCATTAACCACCATTATAATTATTAATGTTACCATTTTAGTACTAACCACCATTATAATCATTATTGTTACCATTTTAGTATTAACCACCATTATAATCATTATTGTTACCATTTTAGTACTAACCACCATTATAATTATTATTGTTACCATTTTAGTACTAACCACCATTATAATTATTATTGTTACCATTTTAGTATTTACCACAAATATAAATATCATTGTTATCATTTTAGCATTTACCACCATTATAAACATTATTGTTATCATTTTAGCATTAACAACAATTATAATCAATATAGTTACCATTTTAGCATTAACCACCATTATAATTATTATTGTTACCATTTTAGTATTTACCACAAACATAAATATCATTGTTATCATTTTAGCATTTACCACCATTATAATCATTATTGTTACCATCTTAGCATTAACCACTATCAAACCATTATTATTACCATTTTAGCATAAACCACCGTTATAATCATTATTGTTACCATTTTAGTATTAACCACCATTATAATCATTTCTGTTACTTTTTTAGCATTAACCATCTTTATAATCTTTATTGTTACCATTTTAGCATTAACAACTATTATAATAATTATTGTTACAATTTTAGCATTAACCATCTTTATAAATATTATTGTTACCATTTTAGCATTAACCACCATCATAATCGTTATTGTTACCATTTTAGCATTAACCACTATTATAGTAATTATTGTTACCATTTTAGAATTAATCACCAATATAAATATTATTGTTACCATTTTAGCAATAACCACCATTAAAATCATTATTGTTACCATTTTAGTATTAACCTCCATTATAATCATTATTGTAACCATTTTAGTATTTACCACCATTATAATCATTATTGTTACCATTTTAGTATTAACCACCATTATAATCAATATTGTTACCATTTTGTTACCATTTTAGTATTAACCACCATTATAATCTTTATTGTTACCGTTTAAGCATTTACCATCATTATAATCAATATTGTTACCATTTTAGTATTTACCACTATTATAATTATTATTGTTACCATTTTCGTATTAACCACCATTATAATCATTATTGTTACCATTTCGGCATTAACCATCATTATAATCAATATTGTTACCATTTTAGCATTAACCACCATTATAATACTTTTTTTTCTATTTTCATTTCAGATGACAGTAACCTTATCATTCAAGGACGGGTAAGTGTTTTAAAAGTCGTTATATCATTACAGACCTGTTTAAAGCTCTTCCTGGTCACAGAGGCCCTTAGCTCTTACAATGCTGGGGAATTTTTTAAAATAGATTTTTGTGTCCCCGGCTTTCCAAAAACCTTGAATATCTGCCTAATTTTGATAGCTTTGTTAGCCTCGATCAGAAATTGATCTGAACATTGAAATCCTTCTTTCTTTCAAAAGGCACATGTAAAGTTCGATAGCTCTAGTCGTATGTTAAGAGTGACAGTGGAACATTTCTAGAAAAGATAGAACTTTTCTTCACTGTCAAAAGAATTACCACAACACTTTTTTCGAGGATTAACATCATCTATTTTTTGTAGGGATGGGAACGAATATTCGAATATTCGAATAGCGGGTCGAATATTCGAATAGCAAAATAGTATTCGAATATTCGATTTTAATGAACCCATATTACTGTATGTTTACCATAAATTTTATTCAAAAATAATGTTGTTTTATTTTCATTTTCTTCCTCTAAACCGATCCCAAATATCGAAGAACGTGCCTAGAACCCAGATGCAGTTACGATGTTTCTACAACGTATGTCACACAGTAAAACACCTGTGACAAATTACCACATCTTTTGACAGTTTGCAAAACGATTAATTCCTAAGTGTGAAAATAGTCGATTTTAAGCCACTAAATCTAACACCTTAATGGTCTGCACTTGCTCCTTATTATCCAAAACAAGTCAATCACGCTAATTGACAATTGTCAGTGTCAACCCATCACGTGACTTGTTTGTCGTGAAATTAAACAATTACTCTTTCAATAACCAATCGTAATCATGATTGCATATGCACGAAGACCAATCAAATAATGTGTTAGAAAGTATATTTTTCTTCAGAATAATTTGTCAAACTTATTTTCATTCTAATTTCTACATCTATTCGATAAACAGCACAATTTCTCCATCACGTGTCTGGAATTACTTTACTCGTTCTGCCGAACATCAACAACTATTTAAGTTTCTGATGGACCAACTCTGTAAGAAACTGGAAAAGTTGTCTGTTGATAAAAAACGAAATAATGGTTATTACTGCTTTGATATTGCATGCACGTACATGTATACAGATATCGGCTATACACAAAAGGTTTGAACAGAGGACGAGTGTACTAGTATTCGGACATGCAGACATTCGGACTTCAAAACGAATTCTTAAATCGAATATAATAGTTCTAGTCGAGTATTCGAATAGCGATTTCACTATTCGTTCCCATCCCTAATTTTTTGTATGTTAGAAGTATGCAGAAGTACGAGCACAAAATCTTTCAACAAGCATCAAACTTCTAGAACTGAAGGATTATAGAAAATTAAAACTATAATTCAATGAATATATATAGGTTTGGATTCGAACCAATTATCTCCTTTAATAACCGGTTTCTTTCAATAGAAGGACAAGGACATAACAATGATTGCTAATGAACGGGAAGTCCTCAATATATGTATTTTGGACAAGAGACCTTTATTTACAAATACACGTTCTTTGTTCTGAGATCAAACTTAGCGGACGACAGTAGAATGTATGAGTTTTTGACGACTTTCCTTGGATTCATCAAATTATCTATAAGTATCTTGCAAAGGGCTCATACACAATCAGTGCCTGGTGTCGGCTGGGCTTGACCCCAGCACCACTGAGTTACAAGTCTACAACATAGACCGCTGGGCCACAAAGAACCCCATGCTCCTTCCTTTCTTGACTAATTGTCTAGATTCAAAACATGTTAAACATTCACTGTTGCTCAGATCGTTATGATGCCATAAAGTTAATGTTTGGTTAAACTTGGTTAAATTTGTTAATGGACAACATGTTTTCTTTTTTTATAAAGGGAGTATCTTCGAGCCGTTCGTCAAATGCAAGTACATCGAGTAGCTTCGCAGAAGAAGAAAACCCACTGGAACACATAACACATCAATATCATGAGACTCTTGCAAAGCTTCAGAATGCCAACGCGAATATCCAAAACCTTGAAAAACAGCTTGACCAAAAAAGAAAGGAAATAGAAAGTTTGAAGAAAAAGGATATACAGCAACAACGTGAGCTACAAAGAAAACAAGACGCACTGGTGGAGAAAGATAAGAAACTAGATGAATTGTTACGCGAAATCAAGATTGCTAAAGAAGAAAAAGAACGCTTGTCACAGAAGGTGGATGATTTTACCAACAAAATGAAGTCAATGGAACGGCGTTTCGCTTCAACCGAAGCAAACCAAAATAAAAAAATAAATGAACTAGAAGATGCAATTGGAAGTCTTCAAGATAATCTTAGATCAGAAATGAAAGCGCAGATGGAAGAACTGAGAGACTCCATGATGCACAATATGTCGCCCCGTCCGAATGTACAGATTCAGGATACAAATAGTATAACCAGAGTGCCAAATCAAGCAAGGCGAACTGTTCATCCAGTTAACGCGTCTCGAAACGTGCAAACAACACGTAAAGAAACAGGAGGACTTTCGCTGCCAAGAATATGATAAATGAAAATTAGAATTTGGAAATCCGCATGTTTTTTGCATACACGTTCAATTGTTGGTTATTATTCGTATAAATCTCTGTTATTTGTATTATTTTTATCATCATTTCTTTTCTTATGATTTTTATTAGAACTTTCTTTTTCAAAATATTAACGGATTAAAATGTTTTCATTAAAAGCAGTTTAAGTCATCAATAGTCTTTACATAAATTAAAAAAAAAATTCACTCTTGCAGAAATTAAACTGATTTTGAAGAAAACGACGCTGAACATGTCATTTGCAATTTCTCCTTTTGCCAATAGAAGTTCAATTGTTTTATGTTATTTTGACTATTCAGAGATGATACATCTTTTTTTTTAAGTATAATTGATGTATAAGTATAATTGATGTAGGTATTGTCTGAATGAGGTTTTCGATTTATATGTAGGGATTAGATCACACACGAGTAGCCTACGCACTGGTTAAACTCAAAGTTTAATAAATGAGAGTTAAACTACAGTAATGGACCATTCGCTGTTCGGTAACCAAGTGTAAAATTTAAATGTAATTGAAAACGAATTTCACTTTTTACTTGTTTGTCCTTTTTATAGAGATATTAGAACGTTGTATTTGCCAAAATATTATTATACTTGGCCAAACATTCAAAAATTCATTGGTTTAATGGAATCAAATTCTAAGAAAACAATTTTGAACATTAGTAAATTCTTAGATAAGGCTAACAGTAGACGCAATCATCATTTCATAATGAATTCATATTTTTTTTTGTTTTTTTGTTTGTTTCATTACCAAGTATTTAGTATTATGTCCTTACTGTCTTATTCATCTTTCTTTTGTATTCCATGAATAAGCCCTTTTCATTCAAAAGTCACATTTTTCTCATGTATGTGTTTGTATTGCCATGTTTATGCATTTAATGAATTTGTATGTTGTACATATGTTTGACAACAAACTATGTTTTAGTTTATATGTCAATAAACTATTTGAACTTGAACTTGTAAAACGATTTCAATAGAAAAGGAAACATCACGAATCCAAAATGACTTTAATCCTTTACCAAACAATAACAATATTTGACCAGTTTGTTACAGACGGCTCTGGAAAATATGGTGGGAAAAGGAGAAATTGCTCATAACGAGAAACTTCTCCTTTTCCCGCAATTTTTCTGCCTATTCTAGAAGATTATTTTCCAATTTTATCACGTTTTGAATTGTCGTCTGCAAACCCTTTCAGTTAGGACCATTCGAAAATTGTGTATTTGGTAAAGGGTTAACCTGTTCCCTTATACGGGATTTTGTAGTTGGCCCGAATTGAGAACGACAGCAGAAGACACCGATGATGAATGTGAAATGTTATTTATTTTCTCATGAATTGTTAGAATCTGTAAGAAAAAAAAGAGAACACTGAGACTAAGAGGGTGTTTATTCTTTTGTCACAGCGGTTTCGTGAGCCTCATGCGGATATTTCCTGAAAGAAAAATACAGGTGATATATGTACCCCTTATATCACCAAATCTACATGTACAAATTAGCTAATCTCGATTTAAACGTTAACAACACTTATTGCTATTTAGTTAAGGAGAAACGTGTATGGAAACTTATTAAACAATTAATATAACAAAAGAAAATTAAAACTTGCTTTCTTTACGAGGCATACCATCATGAAATGATAAAAAACGGAATTGTAATCAATAGATATCTCAGGGAACATGTCATCTGTAACGCGATTTCAAAGCAACATTGCTTTTAAACGCACAACCAATGATGAAGCATTGATGAATTTTTCATATCAACATTATCCTTCCGATAAACTTAAGCCTCTCCATGAAAGTTCGAAGACTTAAAAGGAATTGGAAAATGTTAAAGCTTGGATGGTTTTTACATTGTCTCAACACTACTTCAATTATGTTGCGATGTCCGACTAATAAGGATGGAACAAATCCCACACTTCACTGCCAGAAAATCCCAAACTTAGCTGCCAGAAATACCCAAACTTAACTGCCAGAAAATCTCAAACTTAACTGCCAGAAAATCCCAAACCTAACAGCCAGAAAATCACAAACTTCAGTCAATCTAGTCAAAAAAGGGGTGTAACCTAGAACAAACTGCAACCAAAGCTTTTCTTTACATTTTTTAATTGAATTAGTATACGGAAACAACATGGTAAAAAACGGCCAAAATCGGACAGGGGCATTTTGAGAAAATTGCCTATGAAGTTCGGACAGTTGGGACTATCCGAATGTATGTATACTTTAAAATACAGAATGGGTTGCGTATTCCTTCCCTGTTGATATACTGCTATTATTGGGTCATGATATCGGTTTGAATATTTTCTTTTTACAAACCAACAAATCATTAGGTTTAAATGATTTAAATCATTTATACAAACAAAAACGAGAACTATTACTGAATGTGATGAATACCCCCAGACGGCATCCAAAATAGATCAAGTTTTCAAAAAAAAAAAACTAACAGGCAACAGGATATCATTGTTTTGAATATTTGTGTGAAATTCCGCTACAATTTGTTAATGGTTTACTGTGATAAAGGAAAAACATAAATGCGTCTACAGACGGACGGACGGACGGACGGACGTGAATTCAATTATACATAATACTGGAGAATAATTCTGTTCAACTACCTTGTTAAGCCCTTTATTATCGAGTAATATCCCTTTCTCTGTTTCAAAACCTGCAGCAGACGATTTTTAAAACAAAAGTAAAGAAACAGAAATATCTGTGACGCACCGACCTTTTCTACAGTTTTATAAGAAAAATCCTTTAAAAGAATTTTCTAAATTTTTGATATGTTATTTGATATTTTGTTGTGAATTCAAAAATGAAAAGAAAAATGCATGTCGACGGGTAAGCTCTTTTGTAAAATGACAGCTTCCAGTGCAACCCTTTGGGGCAAAAATGTCAAAATGACCATACCATTTTGAAAGGAATAAGATAATTTGTGGGAGCTTAATAAACACAAAAAACATGTATTCATACATTTAATACTTAATAATTCAATGTTATTTTGAATTATTACGATCTGAACAAGTTTTGTAATCCAAATCAGTTGTTCAAATTTTTGTATTCGGCAAAAAACAATGAAAAATGATTATGATATTTATATTACAAATAAATGAAGATATTTCAAAATTCCTTTCATAGGATTTTCCTATTTTTCAGAAGGTGCAGTAAAATTTAATCTAATAATACAAAATGCAAATAACAATATATGTTGACGAGTTAGTTTTTCTGTAAAATGAAAAACATTTATAAAAACGACTAAAACAACTTTGAAATTGAAAAATAGAAGCCGAGGGCTTAATATGCATGAGAAATATATATCACTGTTAATAACCTTTTATAGTTTTATGGATTATGATTATTCTTTGAAAAAAAATGCATTCAATAAATTTCATCCGAATGAAAACCTTTAACCGACAACTATGCAAGTACCTCTTCGGTAACAGATTATTATCTACATTGGATGCGCAGATGAAGTGCGCAGAAAAAACTACCGAGAACGTCCTTAAGCTAACAATATGTAATCATTGTGACAAAAAGGCGATTGTATTCATAATGTCGTCTGCTGCAAAAAAGCAGTGTAAACAATGTAGTACTGGTTGGGAAAAACTGCGATATGCATGCCAAGTTTACGTAGCTCATTTGGAGGGATACCGACTTTTATTTCAGAGGTACATGTTGACACTGGTTCGAATCCCGACTGTAAACGCATCATTCTGTAAAGTGTATCGGGTCCCTCTCTGAGTAAAACCATCGTGGGTCACCTATCCAGGTACTAACCACTTAGTACTTCGAGAGAAAGCCAACCACTCTACCGAATCACTCATAAAAGTCGGCTTCCACAGCGAGATTGTAGAAGTAGCAATTATACATAGACCCTATTACCGTCACATTTCTCCCACCTTTCCGAAGTCACAAATGTCACGAAGGCATACATGGGCAGTTCGAGAGAAATCCAATCACTCTACCGAATTACCCATAAAAGCCGGCTTCTACAGCGAAACTGTAGAAGTAGTATTTATACAAAAAAACTATCACCGTCACAATTCGAATACTTTTCCATTTCTTCGAGATCATCCTAAAACGCTGCCTTACCATGAGAAAGTTAATTGGCAGATGCTTATTCATTATCAGATATACTAGATTCAATGTCATTAATGACACTACTTTCATTTTGATTTCCAGCATGGTTCTCTGAATCTATGTCATGATCTACTTCATCGATTGGTGATGGAAGTCTGTATATATCAGAGCATATCAAAGAAAACAGGACTGCTTCAGTAAGAATACGTCCACGGAGAGATCTTGTTGTTGCCTTACCACTCAGCATGTGACCTCCTGTCGATTCAGCATAGACAAGTTCAAAGATATCATTTAGCCCTGACCCACCTATCAAATGTCCGATACTTCCAAGGTAACTCATTTCAATATTTAATCCTCCTAACTTTAGAATGATATCTTTAAAGTGTCAATCTCCTAACAGGTGTTGTTGGATTTCAATGGATTTCCACCATAATGGCTGGTCAAAAGTTAAAAATGGAGTGCAATCGTGTGTTCTAGCTTGTTAACTGACAAAATGCATGGTCGAGGAATGCAACTTTCGTCAGATAAATCTATCATTGGCATGAAATGAACTGATGAAGAACCTGGAAATGAGTAAGACTTTGCAATCATTGGCATGAATCAATTACAAGAGGACATATCCGGCTTGAGAAGCCATGATATCTTCCATTGAATATCAGCAGGGGTATTTGTGTTACATTCAAGGGTTTCAAATGAGTCCAGAGTTTTAAATTTTAGGGTGATTGTAAAGTTCTCTCTTTGCTTGAAGAAACTAATGTTAATGTTTCCTACGGATAGAATATCCTCTTGAGTGACGCTTACATGTGGTGTGTGTATCCTTGAGACTGCACCAGGAGTAATTGCTATTATTATCCCCATGTCATGAAATGTATCAAAACAATCAATTGTTCTAAGGCTATGATCAACGTTATCAGCAACATGCGGCATGATCATCCCAGACCGAAAACCGTCTATATCTGTACCATAATATACAACTGCTCATATTGTTGCACTACATTGTAAGATGACGAAAATCCATGTGCATAGAGAGTATCAATTAAAGATCGAGAACCAATTTGCCTATGCACTTGGACACCACAAGTCCAATCTGAAGTGGAGCAGTCATAGACCGCGGCCTTACCCCTTGTATTACAGCCTGACCAATAGAAACTATCTTTAGCTCAATATCTATTCCAACAAACAGTTTTCTAATAAATATTCTGAGACTCAGAGACAGGAACTCTACATTCTTTTCCAGAAAGATCTGTGTGGTCGGTATGTAAATTGTTTTCGGTTACTATTGATTTAATATCACTAACTTGGCTGCTGTTTGTATCATTCTTAGTTTTTCAGAGTCGGGAACAATTGATACATTCATCTTCGTAATAGAATTTGTTTAAAAGAGACAAAGCAGTGAATGCAAAGTTAGCTAGCTATATTTGGTCATCTATTGACTTCTGTTAATATTACATAGTCGCCAAATGTGTCTTGAAGCTTCTATTTCATATACTTGACACTATCAGGTTCTTTTTCGCCGATAAATTCTTTCATTAACCTATTTTTGCTCATCCTCGTTTTCTGTAAGGAATCCTATTAAATGCCCCCTCCTTGATATCTTATATAATAGCAACTTTCAGTTGTTTCGGGGGATAGGGGAATCTAGGACTACCTGGGGTGAACTAGACAAATATTTCGGAACGGAGCGTCCAGTTCTGAAATTTACCCTACATTCGTGGTGGTATAGCGCATCAGCAGCATGCAGATCGTTGCCTGACTGAATACGGCCAAATACAACGCCAGCCCAATCACCATTTCTGCGCTTACATGTTTCCATTAAATTAGTCTAGAACTCAAATGTGCAAACACAGGAAACGCTTTGTTTGCGTTTTTTGTTATTAGTTAGAGATTTTAATAGACTCCCACAAGACAAACACCAGCTCCACAAAACAGACTTGGTTGATTCGTAGGACCGAAGTTGTCTGCTTGTTGATGGTATTTCTAGCTTATTTGTCGAATATTTTGCATTTGTATAGCTCTCCCTGCATTTCTAGTGTATAGTTTGACCTACTACTGCATTACTTGTGTCACAACGTTCTTAGCTGACTCAATTTATCTCATCACACCCTTTCTAACCTGGACTGTTGGAAACCAATTTGACAGGGCTACTTCACAAAATACACAGTTGTCAATTTCTTCTAATACAACACTCGTAAAGACGCAGCAAATGGTAAAAGAGACAATTTTGGAATTCGAGTGGCAACCTTTTTTCCCTAAATAAGCATGTACGTTAGCTGTATATCAAGTTAAAAGGGAACGTATCGAACTATTCAGTAATTTATCACGAATTCATAACAGCCTACATAATATATTTAAGGAGACTTTTCTTGATATGTACGTATAACATTATATTATATGAGATTACAGTTAAGATATACTATATAAACTTTATTCTTGCTGCCATAAGCAAAAGTAGCGTTTATAAAAATTGATAGTAATTTCTATTAGGAAAATATGCTCAAACCTACTGAATGCAACTTGAAATTACACGGTGCGCAAGCGTAATATTTAAGAATTAGCTGTACACCATGACGTAAGGACACGTAAATCATTATGTAGTCATTGCGTAATGTAATCGTAACAAAAAGTGACATTTTACCAACAAAAATATCGATTAATGCATGAAAGTAACCTGGAAGAAAAATCTAGTGAGTCAGACCGTTGGGACTTTTTTATGAACAGTTATTTCGAATGCGTTATCGATTGTGTTGAATTAAAGTCCTGTTGTTCTGTAATTAGGATGTAGAATGACACCAGTCTTTACCAGACAGTTGGCATATAGTGAATATGTTTATATATTCATAGAGAAAGAACAGTACAATGAGCAGAAGTCAATGCACAGACTGTGACCGAGTTCCCATTTCTGCGAAGTCCCTCGAACTCAGACAGATGAACGTGCTTAGAAGAAAGAGGGCCAAGGCGTAAACATGGGCAATTTTGTGGTCTAAAAGGTACACGTACTTGTTGGATCAAGGCGAATTGGTCAATGTTTGTTTAGAAAAGGAAATAATGCAAGTTTGATACCAGATAGATATAAAAGATAGCCGTTATACAGGTCTCTGTTATTACAGAGCGGTTGAAACGGAAGCGTTGACAAATGGTCTGTTATATGTTCTCGTAATCTCGTATACTTGGAATTCGACAGTTTTTGGTCATTTTTATCACAAACTGATGGCCGGGTGTGCTTGACATTTTGTTTATGAGACCACATGAATAACGTGATAAGCCAATGTAAGAGTATACACGAACGTTTATCCTTCAACAAAGCTGTACGCGGCCCTTGATCGAGTGAAGGGTTTTCTAACCCTCGCTGAACTCTGATATCGTGAATAAAACTCACTCTGGAGCATGATGCTATATAAGAATGGACATTAAAGAAAATCTTGAATGATATATTGATATTTGTCCACTCTTTTGACTTGACTTGAAAAGCAGTAATATGTGTGTTTTTTCCACACCGCTTTACAAATACATCTGTAGTCTATCAGGCGCATAGCTACCTGTACGCAAGAAACGTAATTGCGTCCACATTATCCAGGAAAATGAAAAAAATAAAAGGTCTAAAATGCAATAAAAATCTATCAATCGCCAGTCAAATTCCGGTCCCCCCTCCCCCCCCACCCCCCACATACACACAGATGCCATGTTTTGGCCTCTGAATTTTTCCGGGGGAGCATGCCCTCGTACCCCTTAGCATCCTGCGCCTTTGGCGCTCGTTCAGCACTGGACCGAAAGAAATTGTGTACACCTACTAAATGGTCTAGCTACGCCCCTAGTGGAAAACTTTGAAAACATCAATTTTTCACAAATTTGTCATTGCTTTTGACTATCGGACACAGTTTCTAACCGCTTTGAAGTGTAATCTAGTTTTCATTTCATTAGATTTTTTTTAAAATCGGCTAGTGTGCTTGTTGTAACGTACTTGATCGAAAGTAACGTGAAAGTAAGATTGACAATCTATCTGAATTAATCCAAGCATTTCTGTAATTGAAGACTTATCTATAGAAGACGTCATATCAAGGTGATAAGAGTTCTGTGTTATTCATAGTCTATGTCGTTATAATCTTCAGTTATGTCAGCTGTTTCAAAATACAGGAACAGATTCAATTATACCACATGTTTAATTTATGCAATTGGAGCAATTTACAAGTACATGTAGTAACCTTTTTCCGTTTCTGACATAAATGTTTTAATGTACATGGTGTTTTTCCTTGTTTGATTCAATAACGGCGCGTTAGAATGTCATATGCGCTGAATGTTTCAGAGCAAAGCACAAATTGATTCGCCATTGCAATGTTGACTTTGATTCGTTCTATCAAAATAACTCGTCAGGTAGCCTACAAGTATCACCACATGCAAGAAATATAGTTCTCAATAATGGAGTCATTATCCGGGTACCAGCATGGTTAACTGTAGCATAAACTTTAATTTATTTTATTTTCGACTTGTTTCCAGATAACGTTGGAATTGTCGAATTTTAGTTTTCATTCATGATCTTCTGATTTGGGCAGCGAAAGTCTTCCTTGTTCACCACGTGTTGGTACCATATGTATGTCTATTAAACGACTTCGAGCCGCATTGACTGGACGGGCTGTTGGCCACGGTGAACGGGGCCTGGATTCAGTTGACACTCTGGTTCGATTATGTGTAGCTTGCAATTGTAGACGGTGCTTTGATGCAGTTGGCACTCTGGTTGGATTATTTGTAGCTGACAATTGTAGATGGTGCATTGGTGTAGTTGGCACTCTGATTGGATTATTTGTAGCTGGCAATTGTAGACGGTGCTTTGATGCAGTTGGCACACTGGTTGAATTATTTGTAGCTTGCAATTGTAGACGGTGCTTTGATGCAGTTGGCACACTGGTTGGACTATTTGAAGCTGGTAATTGTAGAGGGTGCATTGGTGTAGTTGGCACACTGGTTGGACTATTTGAAGCTGGCAATTGTAGACGGTACATTGGTGCATTTGGCACACTGGTTTGATTATTTGTAGCTGACAACTGTAGAGGGTGCATTGGTGTAGTTGGCACACTGGTTGGACTATTTGAAGCTGGCACTTGTAGACGGTACATTGGTGCATTTGGCACACTGGTTGGATTATTTGTAGCTGACAATTGTAGATGGTGCATTGGTGTAGTTGGCACACTGGTTGGACTATTTGTAGCCTGCGTCTGTGCATTCGGATTGGGCGATATATCGTGCATCATGTAAACTCCCATTTGTTCCATCGTCGCAACCATTTTTGATGTAAAACTTTCCATTTGGTTTTCTAGATTCATTATCTTCTTATTTTGTTCTCTGATACAGGCTCCGGTTTTACTGCTATAAACCTCCAATGAGCGCAATTGCTTGGTTAATTCATCCACTTTCTCTGACAAGATCTGTTTTTCTTCTTTAGTAATTTCAATTTCCTCTAATAACTCATCTATTATCTTATTCTTTTCCACCAAGTCAGATTTCTGCTTTTTATCCCGATTCTTCAAACTTTTTATTTCTTTTCTTCCTACGGCAAGCTTGCCTTCGAGTTTGTTGATAGTCTGTTCGGCCCTGTTTAGCTTCATAATAGTCTCTTTATATAGAGTCTGCGTATGTTCCAGTGGGTCTGTTACTTCTACAAAGGCATTTGGCGTACCTTCATTTGACGATACCCCCTTTATCAAATTAAAAAACAATTTAGTCATTAGCAAACTAAACCAAGCTTTATCAAACTCTACTTTTGTGACATCATAACCGTTTGAACAAATGTAAAAGTTGTTGTTATTATCACAGAACAGACCAGTGCTACTGCCCTTTAGACTCACTTACAACTGGGTTGACACGTAGTAGAAAGGCAAATAAATATACCATATATACATAAATGTACAAACTGGGGAGCAAGCATACTGATTTAGTTCATTTTTCTTTCCTTTTTGTGTACCCGTATCCATGGAATCTAGCCACTTTACCAAGAAGGGAGCATGGGGTCCTGCGTTGCCCAGTGGTTAACTTGGTAGACTTGGAAATCAGTGGTCAGAAGTTTAAGCACAACAGGCTCCACTCACTGGTTTCATGGGAGTGGCCCTTAGCAAGCTTCTTCAAAACCATGTCCTAACATTGACGAATCACAGGGAAGTCGTAACATAACTAAAATTGTTATAACGGCGATAAACATCAGATATTCGATAGTCGTTCCTTTAATCTTCTCGAGGCTAACAAAACAACAAGTAGTTTAAGAGTTATTGCTGTCCGTTCCAAATGCCGGATTTTTGACCAATCAGAATAAAGCTTTACATTCACTGCATCATAGTTTGTTGCTATGCTTCACAAGCGGTTCTTTAGCGACGGATTGAAGAGATAGTTATATAACGTTCGTTGAACGTTTATGCAAATTAGGAACCTAATGCATTGTTTGAGAGAACATGCTGGTATATATATAAAGACAACACAACCGCTCAGTGTACGACAGTGTTTTTCACTGATCGGATGTGTGTGTGTCTTTCACTGAGAGGTTGTGTTGTCTTTGAGAGGTTCAGTTGCTTGGTTTGTTACATTGGTGGCAGTGGTGGGATGAGGAAGATGATGAGTGAAATGTTTAATGAAAGCTAGCCATATGGTGTGATGGCTTATCTTTACGTTTGTTTTTTATGTTTATTTTCGTTTAAGAAAAGTGGAACAAGTTGAGTGTCCGCTATGGTTTCGTCATTGTCATTTTTTTATTTTGATTAATATATGTGCTTTTGTTTGTTCATCTCAGGAATAAATATGTGTTACTTTTGTATATTTCTATGATGTTATTTACCATTGATTTGATTTATTTGTGTCCTTAATTGTATTGAGTTTGACATGCGGGACGCATGGGAAGCGGAGGCGTGGGTAGTGTGGCGAAATTGTTTTGTACGAACCTTTTTGATGGCGGAAAGTAGAGCTATAACGTTATACTTCATTTAAAGTTGTCTTCCTTTATCTGATCTACGCCCTTTGGTAGCATAAATTGACAATATACAGCATTGACAGGCTAGAATACGTTTTTTAGTCTTCTAAAGCTATTTGACTGTCTCAAATGTCTCAAAATCCTGCATCTGAACTTGTTCTGTTAAGTTTGTGAAGAAAAACAAAAGCTCAATATAGCCAAAGCAGAGATAGGGGTTGTCGATGCGAAACAAGGTGCAAGCTCTGTTCAAGTAAATTTTAGTTTCACTTTTGACCGGAACAACAAATGTCGATTCGTGGTGAGAAAAGAAGCCGGATTGAAGGCCATTTTTGGTGCTTTTTTAGGTAATCATGGATAAACCTTGCTGGCAATGCACATATTGGGCCGTTTAAGGGGCGGACAAAGTATTGAATTGAGACATGCTAAAATGCCTTCCGGAAAGGGTTTTCATGGGTTTTCGCGTCCACTTTGAAATATGAAATTGGGATGAAATATTCAAAATGTGACTGTTTAGACTAGTACTTTGGTGCTCTTTTACTGCTGTCTAATGCATTTATCTGAAAAAATTGCTCATTGTATTGCAAGTTTTGCTTAAGTGGCAAAGCAGGACATCTTATGTGCGTGCGTGGGTCGGCCGAGAGGATTTTGAGCCAGTACTGTCTAGTGCTACCTTAATTTTGGAAAGCGTCTACTTTCATTCAACTAACTGTTTAGTATTTACGGCTTTGATCCGATTGTTTTGAGAGTTGAAATTGTATTTGTGTATATAAACGCTACATGCCCGCCCGCTCTATCGATTCGTTTTATATTAACATCCTTAGTTTAATCAACATTCTGCAATCTCCAGTCGCTCATTGAATCAAATAGTAGTTGACTCGGCCGTGTCCGTAAGGACACGGTGTAGTTCGGAAACACTAGGTGGCGCTTCAATAGTTGGGTATAAAACAGATGTGAAGCAAGTCAGTCGCCCCAGTCCGGCGATAGACTGCACTGCGTTCACAACGCTACAACAACTTTGGCAGTGGGGTAAATAGACTTTCTCATGTTCCCTTTATCTGTTATATTCTAACGGATATTAAGGGGCATAAAGAAGTCGTGTAGCCCGGGTCAATTTTGTTACGTTGGTAAAGTGAAGTTAGCTCTTTGAGGCATGTGGCTTTTTGAAGCATAAAGCTTATTGACGCCAATACTTAGCCTCTTGAAGCTAGTTGCGTATTGAAGCTAGTGGCGTATTGAAGCTGGTGGCGTATTGAAGCTGGTGTTGTTTTGTGGCTGGTGGCGTATTGAAGCTGGTGTTGTTTTGAGGCCTAGCCTATTTAAGTAGAACTTTGAAGCCTGTTATTGAAGCGAGGTACCTAGTGTTGTATAACCGTTGAAGCCCTGGAGAAGGCCCTGTATATACCTTGGTTCTTTGTTTAATTTCTTGTGCATAGTAGTCGTTGTTTCAGCGTCCTCGCTTGGGCGTGTTACAACTGGTGGCAGCGGCGCGATGAAGACTCTCCTTCTATCGCAGTTGCCTTCCCCACGTGTCTCCCAAGGGCCAAGACTCGGGACGAGTCTTCTCGGAAGTGGGAGTTTTGTAACGTTCGTTAAACGTTTATGCAAATTAGGAACCTGATGCATTGTTTGAGAGAACATGCTGGTATATATATATACAGACAACACAACCGCTCAGAGAACGACAGTGTTTTTCACTGATCGGATGTGTTTGGTCTTTGAGAAGTTCGCTTGCTCGGTTCGTTACAATAAGCCGTGCTGAGACATTGCTTTTTATTGAATGTAAATGTTATTATAAAGGTTCATTAGGGTAAATTGAATTATACGAATATGCTTGTTACACACATTTCTGCATTGGAAGTGTCAATACTGGAACTTATCGGCTGCTTGGGAAAACACCGAAAAGGCCAAGTGTGTTTCACTGGTATAAAACCAGTTGTTTGAAACGATAGATGGTTTGATACTTGTTCGGTACGATACCGTTTTCGTCCGTACTAGTCTCGCACCATACAAGTTCTGAGGTAGTCTAAGACTGGTTTGGTACAATACTAGTTCCATACCAAACAAACCTCTGAGTGGTCTGATACTAGTTTTGTTCAGTACTTGTTCCGTCCACACTAGTTTGACACCATACATGTTTCGGCACCTTTTATTTACGCTCTTCTTGGGTTGACACCATGGCTCAAGCCCAGTTGGGTTGAAATGATTAGCATTTAGTATCATTTTTGTACTGTGCAGGTTTTGTACGAGTTTAGGACTTATACAGGTCGAATCCGCTCGGCATAGAGTACACGTCACAAAATTGGTGGGATAAAACTTATAATACGATTATTATCACAAAACCCAGTTTATAAGTATATTACTGTTAGAATGGACAAACTCGTTCCAGACTCGGATGTTGGAGACTTGGATGACAAAATATCTAGTCTTCAAGATGTAGCAGAGCAGAGCTTTAAGCATTCTGAACAGGCTCTATTTAGAACAATACGAGAATTGCAGGCTGAAAACGAACGTTTGAAGCAGCAGGTTGAAACGTATGGGACGAGACCTAAAAATGTTGAAACTTCAATCCCAAAGATAGTTCGAGGTGATTTAAGTATTAGATCATCGTACCAAAAACGTAAATTACCAAAACTGCCTGAAACACCCCAGCGTCAGAATATAAAGCTGGTGGGTATGAAACATGTGTTGATCATGGTATGATAAAACCTAGTTTGAGATTCAATGATAGTCCTATTATGATGAATCCGTCTGAGACAGATGACCCACGGCACTTTGAGTGTGTGACTACCAGGCGGAATGAGCCGCTATACACTAATTCTCTAACGAACTCAGATTCGAAATACGTGTCAATGAGACCAGACAAATATGATTTTACAGGATCTTGGGTTGACTACATTGCACATTTTGAAGTTTGTGCTATGATCAATGGATGGTCTGAACATGAAAAAGGCTTGTACTTTGTTGCACCACTGAATGGTCAAGCTCGAAATATAGTAGGGATATATGATGGGGCATTGCGTGATTACAAACGTATTTAGTCAATTCTGCAAGAACGATTTGCCCCTCCTAACCCAACTGAACTGTATATGGCATAGCTAAAGGACAGACGCCAAAGGGCTGCTGAACCACTGTCTTATCTGGCACAAGATATCAGACGAACATGGTATATCCGAGGTGAAAGAAACGTTAGCCAAGGAACAGTTCATTGACGCACTAGTTAGTTCCGACATGAGGTTACGTATCAAGCAAGAACGTCCCTATAGTTTGAACGATGCGGTAAGGCATGCTGTCGAGCTAGAGGCATTCAATAGGGCTGAAACTAAGTTTGCAGAAAATCAGGGCTATATACGAGTAGTTAGCGATGGACAAAAAGAGGACGAGAAAAATAGAAAAGATATAAGTGAGATGCAGAAAACCTTTTCGGACCTATGTAAGGAATTCAAAGCATGGAAGTCATCGCACGCCTTACACCCCAAAGACACTGGTACAAAGTGGGATAGCAAAGAGAGCTCGAAGAATTATAACAAGACACATGGGAAATATTGCTTTGAATGTGGCTCTGAAAGTCATCTTAGACCTCAGTGCCCAAAACTAACGAACACGCGACATAACCAAAGTTACAAATCAAAGAAAGTCAGTCATGTTACATCCATTGGAAATGGCTTGTACCTCACCTGTAAAATTATTGGCCACGAGGTTGATTGTTTGGTAGATACGGGTGCTACAGAATCAATCCTGTCTGGCCGGGTTTGAAATTGTATTAAGCGAAAATCTTCTCCCCGGTTAGAACCATACAATTATGATTTTTATGCAGCAAATGGTAATAGTGTTCAAGTAAGTGGAAAAGAAATTACTATATTGGGGAGAACTTGTGCTTTAACTTCGAACAGTAAAATTGGTTGTCATAAGGTTACCGTACAGGAAAGAACTGAAATTTCAGCACACTCAGAGATGATCATAAGGTGAAATCCATAGTTCCAAACAGTTATTCCGGAGGTCTTGGTTTGGTTGAAACAACTACTGTCCAGGACCAAAACCATGGTCTTGTGTCAAGAGCTCTGGTTCGACCTGGTATTGATGTTCCAGTTAGGATTATGAATGTAGATGACTCTTCCTTGGTGCTTCAACCTGGTTTGCATGTTGCAGATCTGAGTTTGGTAAAGGAGGCCATACCTATTAAATGCTGTGCAATGAAGCCAAGTGGGAACGTCCCAGAACATTTGACTGAATTGTATGAAAGAACAGTACATGACATGTCGAGTGATCAACATGTGCATGTAGCAAACTTACTCAATAAATATTGTAGCACTTTCTGCAAAAGTAGCATGGACCTTGGGAAGACTGGTATCATGAGACATAAGATACCAACGGGAACAGCCCAACCCATTAAGCAGCCGCTAAGAAGAGTGCCTGTACACATGGACAAATAAGTAGAAACGCAGATCAATGATATGCTGAAAAAGGATGTAATTCAACCCTCTACAAGTCCATGGTCGAGTGGTGTGGTTATGGTTGAGAAAAATGATGGAACGAAAAGGTTTTGTGTCGATTACCGTCGCTTGAACGATGTTACCATAAAGGATGCATATTCTCTGCCAAGAGTAGACCAATCACTTGATCAGTTGGCCGGTTCTGTATGGTTTTCATTACTTGACATGATGTCTGGGTATTGGCAAGTTGAAATTGACCCAAACGACCAGGAGTAGACAGCATTCAGTACGATCGTTTGAGTTCAAAGTAATGCCGTTTGGACTTTGTAACGCACCAGCTACGTTTGAGAGAATAATGGAGACAGTTCTGTCTGGTCTCCATTGGGATATATGCCTTATATATCTATACGACGTTATCATTGTAGGGAAGTCATTCGAAGATATGTTGAAAAACCTTGAGAATGTTTTGGACAGATTCATGAGTGCTGGATTGAAATTAAAACCTAGCCAATGTCACTTGTTTGTCAAGAAGGTTGAATATCTGGGTCATATTGTTTCTGCTGATGGTGTTCATACAGACCCAAACAAGATTAATGCCGTTCAAAACTGGACTACACCAAGCTCTGTTACAGATGTTAGATCATTTTTGGGGTTCTGTAGTTATTTTAGGCGGTTCATCGAAGGGTGTGCTAAGATTTCGAAACCTTTAAACCGCTTAACATAGAAAGATGTTGTATTTGCCTGGGATTTGCTTGAACAGAAGCTAGTATCAGCCCCTATTTTGGCTCTCCCAGATATCTCGAAACCATTTATTTTGGACACGGACGCCATTGATTTTGCTATTGGTGCTGTGTTGTCACAAACATTTGATCGGAAGGAACGCCCAATTGCATATGCGAGCAGATGTTTGACGGAACCAGAGCATCGTTACAGTGTAACAAGAAAGGAGTTTTGGGCCTTAGTTTTCTTCGTCAAACATTTTCGTCATTATCTCTACGGACAACAATTTACTGTACGCACCGATCATGGATCATTGCGTTGGTTGTTGAACTTCAAAAGCCCGGAAGGACAAACTGCAAGGTGGATAGAAATTCTCTCTGCATAAAACATGAAAATAGAACATCGTGCAGGTAAATTGCACAAAAACGCTGATGGTATGAGCAGAATATCATGGAACCAATGCGCTGACAAGAAACAGGGAGAAAGTGTTGTATATAAAACCATATTTGCTGTTTACTCTTCTTATGAAAAGAAGAACAATGTAGCTGACACTAGTTTACTACATATACAGAAAAATGATGTTAATATAAGTAAGTTTAAGTCTTGCGTTGAAACAGGTGTACGACAAGAAAGTTCGGAAATTTCTTTTGAGAGTCATTTGGTAAAATCGATATGGCCCAGAATGGCAATTGTTGATAATTTGTTGTGTCGTAAATGGGAAGAAACCGAGACCAAAACTATATTATGACAGGCAGTTGTCCCACTTACACATCGTCGTGTTGTCCTGAAACAGTTGCATGACGTAAACCATCAGGTCATCTTGGCGTACGGAAAACGCTTGATAAAGTCAGACGAAGGTATGACTGACCAGGCTTACAGGAAGATGTTAGGATATATGTATCTGGGTGTGAAGTATGTTTAAGACAAAAAGAGCCAAAGAAAACGGGGATAGCACCGAGGAATATTATCAGGAGCGGTTACCCAATGGAAAGAATCGCGGTTCACATTTTTGGTGAATTACCTTTAACAGAGGCTGGAAATAGATACATTCTTGTTGTGTCGGACTATTTCACAAAGTGGACCGAGTCGTTTCCGATGCCGAATATTGAGGCACGAACAGTTGCAAAAAATCATATTTAGTGAAGTTATATCCAGGTTCGGTGTACCAAATAAGGTACACACCGACCAGGGTCGACAATCTGAAAGCCAGTTATTCACTCACTGAAATGGGTAACTTGTTGCAAATAGAAAAAACAAACACAACACCGTATCATCCTGAATCAGATGGTATGGTGGAAAGGTTCAACCAAACGCTATGTAGTATGTTGAAAGCTTATGTTAATGACAATCACAAAGACTGGGATCAGCATTTGCCTCATATGATGATGGCGTATAGGTCTGCCCAACATGAAACAACTGGCATGAGTCCAAACATACTAATGTTGGGTCGAGAAACACCAACGCCTATAGACCTTATGTTTGAAATGCCTTCGGCCATTAAACCTTTCCCAATTCATCAATTGGCTTGGGAAGTGCGTGAGAGGTTAGAAGTGGCTCATACGTTTGTTCGAAGCCATACTGGGAAAGCAATGAATAGACAAAAGAAATATAATGACAGGAAACTTTTCTATGAAAACATTTCAAAGGGTGACAAAGTATATGTTTATTTCCCAGTCAGGAAATCAGGACGTTTCTCAAAGTTTTCATGTTATTGGTGTGGCCCGTACGATATTGTAGAAAGATTTCCAATGTGTTGTTTAAGGTAGAGTGTGGCCGAAATGGTTCAGTACAAGTCATTCATATTGATAGACTAAGGAAGGCAAAAGATCAAACGTTACCTGGAGAGGGTACTGTTAATACAAGTTCTTTATCTGAGACATGTGTAAATGAAACTGTAGATAACGAGGAAATAGTTAGTACCGACCGTCAAGGTAGAATTAGGAAACGACCTGCATGGCTTAATGATTTTGAACTTTATACTTGCAGGTCAAGCCCAAGAAAAGGAGTTATCTGTCCTCTTTGTAAGGAAGAAGTAGAGGGAAAGTTCGAAACGCACCTGGTCGAGTGTGCGAAGACAATGTTTTACTGTGGGCAATGTAGTGCGAGTTTTAAGAAAAGACAGTACTTGACGAGACATCTGAAGGCCAAACATGGTGCCGGACCAAATGCAAAAAAATACAGCGAGAAAGACAGTATCAGGGACTAATTCGAAAGAGGAGAGTGATTGGGAGGAAGAGCCGGATGTGGGAGTTGGGGAAGAACAGAGTAGTGAAAGTGAGATGAATGAGGTTTGCGCCCCAACCGTGAGAAAACGCACTTTGCCACGTCGAGTTGTTGCGCCAGTGAAGAAAGCTGCCAATTTGTCAACAAGTTCGCTACCTCTGCCGGAACCAGCTACTAGTATCGAAAGAGTAACGCATGCGATGGCACTTACGTGTCAGGTCAATGATGGCCAGCCAATTTTGAAAGTTGACATTGATGGGGAGAAGGTTATGTGGGTCAGTTCGAAGGTTAGAAATTTCGAAATCAAAATGACAGACTTCGTACTGGCAACAGCTCATATTAAGCCGGAAGACATTAAGTTTGTGGTGGGTACTGACGGGGTGTCTATCGCCGTTCAGTATAATTAGGTACTTAAATGAACATTGGATTTTATTTTTCGTTTAATACTCAGATGTTTTACAGGTAATAAAACTTCGTCTATGTTTGTATTAATGTTAATGTTTTACAGGTAGTAAAGCTATCTTTATTTTTGTATTAATGTTTATGCTCTACAGATAGTAAAACCATAAATGTTTTCATTCATATCAAAGTGTTATGTATGTATCTTTCATATCCCAATATTCATGTGCACGTTTGACACCGCATCTAGTGTTGGAGATCGAGGTTTCAACCCCGAAAGGGTCATACCAAAGACCAGAAAAAAAATGGTAGTAATTGCTGTCGTTTGTAGGAAAACGCCATGTGGAAACAGCATTACGCCTGGATAGCTATTTCAAGGTTAAAAACAACTGGTAGAACTGGTTCGTATCCAGGGAGCATGAATAAGTGTGATGGCTAAAATAACATCAGTCATGCGGGTCGCCTGAAATCGGAGACGTGGGTAATGTGACGAAATTACATTCCTTCAGTTATATTCCTTGTCGTCAAATAATGACCGTTTGATTATTACCTTTGCTCAGCAAGCATTTAGTGATAAAGATCAACGAAAAGACCGCTTTATCGACAAATACTACACTATTTGAACATCCTCCGTA
Source organism: Cerastoderma edule (assembly GCA_947846245.1). Classification (NCBI taxonomy): domain Eukaryota; kingdom Metazoa; phylum Mollusca; class Bivalvia; order Cardiida; family Cardiidae; genus Cerastoderma; species Cerastoderma edule. Next base: position 29,781,949 of record OX401416.1, on the reverse strand, counting down.
ATGTAAGTGTTTGCAATTGATATGAAATAAGGTTTCCTTGATTTATATTCCCACACTTAACTGTATTGATAAGTAATCTTTGGAAATTTCGGCTCTGTCGATGTACGGTAAAATAGTTCAAGTCAAAAGACGCTCATTGAGTTCAGTGCAGTATTATAAATCACTTGATCCATCACGTGGTACAAATAAGGGTATAAAATGCCGACGCGTTCAGTTATTTGGTAGACTGTTCTTACAGCTCCGAGAGTTATAAAACATGATCAGTGCAAAAATGATTTAAAAGAATACTAATTGTATTTTTTATAGCAATGTTCAGTACAAAAATGATTCAAATTAAAACTACAGTAAAATCTGTGTACAACAGCCAGTGAAGGGAAGTACCCAAAGTGGCCGCTGTGCACAGACTGACTGTTGTTCACAATATTAGCCCTCCATTTTATATATCTCTTACAGGGTAGTTGTACTTAAAAAAGTACATGTAAAAATAAGCATTGTTAAAACCATTTATCCTTTGCAAAGGATTGATCCACACTTTATCCTAAAAAACCCTAAAAACAACGATGTTTAAAAACACAAATAAAGAAAGGGTAAGTGATTCATTTTGAGTTTCCTATCATTGCCGATCATGTAACAAATTTACTCTTCAATTTTAGACATCATTTTAACATCCAACCATAAAACCATTGAAAGTCAAATTCACCGGAATCATTCATAAATTTAAAAAGAAATTCTAACAGAAGAGGTCAGGACAAATTAATCGGCAAAGAGAAGCATCTAAAAACCACTTGTTACAACGTTTGTCTATCTTTTCACAAGGAAAGCCACATTCAAATTCGTCCATAACGTTCTATTTGCGTATGGCTACCCGTTCTATCGGGATGCATCCATTACCAAACTCGGGACCAATAACACGAGAAGAATATCCTGATTCTAACACACATAAAAACCAACTCGAACTAGTTCCTCTTTGGAGATAAGTTTGCCTTCTGTGCCGACATGATAGCAAAGAATTGGAGAAAAAAGAAAATCTGTATTGTTTCGGAGGCTTTTTAAAATATGCTTTGTTTGTGAAACACATATTTAACCCTCCAAATTACTTATAAAACTAAATTCAGTTGTAATTGTATGCTTAAAGAAATATTCAGTTCAAAATGAATTAAGGGAATACATTTAGTATTCTTATAAAACGTTTTCGGTGCAAAACCAGTGTAAGTGCCCAATGAAACACACAGGCTCTTAGATGTGATTTTCTCTTATCAGTTGTCCGGTCAATGCAATAAGATTGTAAGTGCTTAAGATAACTTAAGCTATTGACAAACATTTAACGCTGAGCCAACGATTTAAATTTTAACACATATACTTGTTCAGTGTAAAGCAGTTGTAAATGTTGAATAAAATATAAGGCTATTGCAGTGCAAAAAGATTATAAGTGCTGAAGAAAACTGAAGTTTAAGCTAGGATAGGAAAACGCAGTGTGAAAGCAGTTGAGTAGATATTTTAATTGGCATATTACACAATACACTGCCCATTTATCCCTTTAATGTATTAACTATCTATGACACCTGCAAGCCTGAATTAACACACCTGTGGATAACTTGACAAGTAAGCGTCCCGTGCTTACAACCAACCCCTGTCATATCTCCTAGACAGTATGGATATTAACACTGTTATATAGCAAAGTTATTATTTACTGTCGTCTGCAGTAAATACACGAAATAGGAGGAGGGGGTTATCAATGAATCAAGCCATTTTAAGTTACTCATATTTTACACCAATAATTTCGTATTAGGTAAACTAAATAATTATTGTAATAAATAAGATCGAGGGCTTGGTGCAAAACTATTGTAAATCCCCCATAAAGTGATGGACTTACAATATTTTGCCACAAGTCATTGGAATATAATATTAATAAATTTATAACAAGAGTTTGAATGGATAATATTCTGGATTTCGTTAATGAATAAAATAAAACTTTTCAAAAAATCTTATTAAGTATCTACATCAAAAGCGATGATAATCAACGTGTGTACAACTTATACTTATACATGTCATAATGCAATTTAGGATATTTTAAAGTGTGAAAACAAATTAATAATGTAAACGGTACTATAAATTGGTTGATTACGATCACATTTCAAACTTTTTAATTTCATTTACGGTCCACACCATTAAAAGCCTGCAACCAACTTGTCTGGGGGCAGAATACGCCTGTAGGGACCTTAAACCTTAGAACTTATCAATCAATCAATTATTTCCAACGGATAATGTCTATAGTTTGAAAGAGAAAGTTCAAATAGGGGTGTAAAAACAAATGAAAATAAAATTCCGTAAGCTGCATTTTCCTGTTTCATCTGTAAGAAATAAAACTTTATTTTCAATAAAAAAATTTATTTTGATAAACTCGTATATTTAAGATAATTTACTGTTTAAAGTTGATCACATGTTTTACTTAAGAAAAAGAAAAATATATATTTTTAGCTTTCAAAATTTAAATGAATAAGTAAATCAAAATATGAAAGTTAATGAAAAATAGTTTTTTTATACTTGATTAACAGTTTACATAAGTCTAAAAGTCAAAATGAACAGTTATCTTTAAAACTTTTATAGTATCATTATATTTCACTACTTCTCTTAATCTAATCAAATGGTCGTCAGTGAAACTGTGTAATATGACCTCTCAATTTTCAGGGATTTCGTGAAAATACAAAAACATTGTCAAATTGAGCATCGTACTTTTAAAGAGGAATATTCTAATAGTAAAAGAATTGTTGCTCTTCTTCAAATGCAGTACATAAGGAATATCTAATACGCCAGTGAGGAATTCTATTACGAGCTCTCACTCCCTCGCAGTATTATACAGCATCCGCACTGACTCTAATTCTATGCATCAAAGATTTTTTTCTTAATTTTGTAAATGTAAGTTTGGCACAAGTAGTTTAAAGCAGCTTTAAGGATGCGTTCTGCAATGTTGTCATGATAGATATATATCGAACACGGATGTCGTGAGAAATAAAGTCAAGCGATTTGGTAGCCGTAATCTAGACTTAGGCCACAATACTGGATGTAGCTTGTGAAGCATAGCAACAGTAACTAGGCGCCGTCGAGTTTTTGAAAATTCGCGGAATGGTCCATTACACGTGGTTTTTTCTTAAGGTGAGGATTATGCTATTTCGGTACTGAGTGCTTGGTATTTTTTTTCCACTACAACAATGAACACGTTTTTACCAGTATAAACAATTTAACCCAAACTTGTCTGGTCCAAGAGTGCAATGATTGTGCACTTTTGTATAAAAGCACCAAACTTGGCACACTTATAGTTTGGGTCAATACATTTCTAAGGCCAAGAGACACGCATGAGAGGCCCTGTCTCCCAAAATATTGCGGCCCCAAAGGGGGGCCAGGGCCTCTTTAAGTAGTAATTTACTTGTACCTACCTGTATTTGATAAAAGTGGTTAAACATACTTTTATTCTAATTCTTTTGTAGCATATTGATGTTCAATCTAAATAAATTCTTTTTCATAAGAAAATGGGTGCAGATAGTGTATCAAATGAGGCCCGAAAAGGTTTTTTTCCCCGAAATATGACTTTTTCAATTGTTTTTTCTCTCTAGAATTATGCTAGTGTCACATTTTAATGTTTACAGCAGCCCATTTAACATGCTTATATAATCTGCAAGGTTTTGCCGTTATAAAAAAGTGAGCGGCATGTCCATGAGGCCCTGCATTTAGCAACTAATGAGGCCTTAATAGGGTACTTGAATAGAAAATAATTTGCACTTTTTAAGTCTTCGTTCTCTTTTAGTGTAACTTATAATAATATGTAAGAGTATGTAAGATCATTCTTAGTTATTTTATTAAGAGGTTATTCTCAGCACTGCTATGTATATTTCTATACCTTCATTTAAGTCCAGGAGACACGCATGAGAGGCCCGGTCTCTAAAAACATTGAGGCCCCAAGGTGGGGCAAGGGTCTTTTTAATTAATAATTTACTTGAACTTACCTGTATTTGATAGAAGCGACTAAACATACTTTTATTCTTATATTTTCTGAAGCGGACAGTTGTTCAAGCTTAATAAATTCATTTTCATGAGAAAATGGGTGCAGATATTGCAACAAATGAGGCCCGAAAAGGGGTTTTCCCCCAAAATTGACCTTTTCAATTGAAATTCTCTAGGATTATGCTAGTTTTACATTTAATGTGTACAGCAGCCCATTTAACATGCTTATATAACCTGCAAGGTTTTCCAGTTATAAAAAAGTGAGAGGCGTGTCCATGAGGCTCTGCAATGAGCAATTATTGTGGCCTTAATAGGGTACTTGAATAGAATAGCTTTCACCTTTTTAGTCTTCATTTGTTTTAAGTGTAACAGATAATAATGTGTATTCAACTGTTTGTTAGATCATTTTTTGTTATTTTATTAAGAGGCTATTCTCAGCACTGGTATGATCATTTTCTTAAAAATTGTACCCGAGGCCCTTCATGCAACTTTGTGTTCCCTTAATTATCATGCAAGGGCTAGATTGAAATTGTGGTATTTAATGTACTTCAAGAAACATGTAAAGTTATAGACATAGTAATCCCTAATCTGATTTAAAAAAAAGTGTTCTCTATTTGTATCAGGTCTGCGATAGAAGTGAGAGGGTCGGTGCGCACACTTGAGGATCTGAGTAATTCTTTGACAGAAACATCCAAAATAACTCTTGATACTTAAGTTATAGTTAATGAAGAATCTGTGCAAACATTTCAACATGCTGAGGCAAGAGGCCTGTCACAATACAAATATTTTGTGTCAAGCCACGCCTTGAAAGATGAAACATCATTCTATGAACCTATTACGAAAAACAACTTCCAATTGATTCAGAGCAAGCGTTCAAAGTTGAAAGATAGTATGCATACAATGAAAACAGACATTGAGATTATTCAATGATGTACATTTCTTATCAAAACAGGGGCAGAGACATTTCTTAACTGTCACAAACACCATGCCTGACCCCCATCACTAGCAAATAATAACATGAGACCCGGCAATAAGAAACCTTCAATAAGAAACATATGATAGAACACAGGAAGCTAGTCCCAACTTTGACTGCAAAGTTATTGATGGTGCAGCACTGGTCCAATCCTTGTTCCAACTAGGATCCAAAGTTTGCATTGGACAAACTCACAGTCTTGAAGACTATGTTGTAATGTTGTATCCCATATGTCCATAAGTAGATACAAACTGTTAACAGGATTACTGTTGTGTTGGATGTGTTAAAAAATATAGTCATAAGCACTCTTAAAGAAGTGTAGAGGAAGTGGTTACACCATCAAGGTATCACCAGCAACAACTATACTTCTCTTCAACTGAAAAAGCTTTCTAAGAAATGAGAAAAACAAACGTCATTTTATCACTTACTTTTCTCTTTTTCTGAAAAGAATGCATGTAGATTATGACAAAGCATTGTTATCCACCTACGATGGCTCTTACATTAGGCAGATTACTAAATGATGTTGCATCCAGCACATGCAATGGACAGCGACTGCAAAGATATGTGCACTGTAACATCAGACACGGATGTAGTGGTGCTGGCTATTGCTCTAGCAAGCCTATTTTCAGAGTGCTGTATATGGATTGCATTTAGCTATGCTAAGCATTTTCGCTACATTCCTGCCCACAAAATTGCAGCAAAACTTGAAAAGGATGAATTATGGGGTATGCTTTTCATGCACGCATTTTTAAATTATGACACTATATCTCCATTCCATGAAATCGGAAATAAATCATCCTTTACAATTTGGATTGTATCACCAGACATGCATCTTCTTTGTAAAAACACATCAACAGCCCCTGTGCCGTCTGAGAAGAAGACATATTGAAGCTTGAACAGCTTACAGTGATGCTTTACAGCAAAATAGTCCCACGGAAAGAGTTAACGAAGCTCGAAAATACCCATGTACCCCCACACGCAATGCTCTAATACAGCACATAAATTGTGTGCAGTTTATCAAAGTGGACACATGTGGGGTCAAATGCTGATAAAGGACCCAATGCTTCCATCACCCTCTGAATTGGGATGGATAAGGAACAACGATGGTAAATTTGTTTCAAGATGGACAGACTTGCCAAAAAATTCTAATGCTTGTAGATAGCTGATTAGGTGTCTTTGCAAGTCTACTTGCATGGGAAGATGTAAACGCGTCAAGGCCAACTTACAGTGCACCCAAGTGTGCTTCTGTGGAAGTTACTTTCCCAGTATCTCATAGACAAATGACTGCAGAGCATAACATTCACTGAAAACTGTTTCACATTTAAGTTAAGCCAGATAGACCCGGAGTGTCCAATTTATTAATGTAGATGTGTACAATGTACATGAATTTCATAATCAGTGAAACGAACTGTTTTATTCTACATTGCTTTCATGTGATACTGAACAGCAAACATAACTGTTTTATGTTTATGAGAAAACTATAACCTAGATATCATTTGATTAATAGCTACTGAGTGTAGCTATGTTTTTTTGTAACTAAGTTGCAGATTGCATCCGGTTGTATGTTCAAACCCAGATGAAGCAGTTTAGTCAAAATACTTATTTTCAAAATACTGATAGAATATAGAATCCTTTTTGTAAACCCATTTTATTCTGTTTATATTTGCAGCAAACTGTTCTTTTCAATTATCTTTGTTTTGAGGCTAAAACTATATAGAGGATTATTTGGTCAAAAATGTACATTTACACCCCTAATGGGCCTCATTTTCTCAAGCGTGATATTGAAAATGCTCTCCACAAATTAAAATGAAGTAAGAAATAATTAAATCTGATACAAAAGAAATAAATCTTAATAGAGCATTGGCATTTTGCAAGCTAACCATTTTACATCATGTTCCATCAAAAGATGTGAGTACATTTGAACGTTCAATTTGGTATTTTTAACAAAGAAATGACCCACTTTAAAAATCATAAATTGTCATTTTTCAAAGTTGGATATTTACTAAAGAGGCAATACTAACTTTCCGCTTTTAACATTATGCACAGGCATTAAAACATTGAAAAAGAGTGCCTGGACTTACAAGATTATGGATAGTGTCCACTGTTAACTACACCTAATGGGTACCCCCGTTGGGGCCTCATTATATATAACGGGAAGATTATTTTGTAAAATAAGTTAGATTTTTTTTAATTATTATGCCAAAACATGATATAGACAGTCATTAAGATAAATGTAATATTGCAAAGCTTTTGATCTTAAAAACTTCACAACGAAGCCTTTGCTTAATCATAAATGGTCTGAATTTACGCATTTTAGCCGTGTTATTGGTACACATTTGGGCCTCAAAACTCAGCTCCTTGTGTCTAATGGTATTTCAAATTTATAAAATCATTGAAAATATTATTGTATTTAACTGGTTCTTAGTTATCCAAGTGGTGCAATGTCTTACAAGTGCTTTCATGTCAACATAATGCTCCAAAAAAGAACAAGAAAAATGTTTGATGTAAGGCATCAAACGGAACCCGTAATGTTTTGATGAACAATCTGCCATGAAAAATCTCAAGCACTGGTGTGTATCCCTAACTGTAACCATGACGGGTGGGGGGTGGGGTGGTTGGGGTGGAGTATCGGAATCATTTAAAATCATACCAGGTTATAGTGATGCTCTGGGTAATTAAAAAGCGGAAACATACATATGAAACGATTTTAAAAATTGTTTATGCAAGTTGAATGTACAGACTTGAACAGTCTATTTTGGCATTTGACCCCTTAGTGTTACCTTGACTCTTAGCAATCAATGTTTCCGCAATATTTTTCCTCGTCATGGAGAACATTTGTGCCAAGTTATATTAAAATCCCTGCATGTATGAAGTTATGCTCTGGACAAGAATTTTCCTCTGTGAGATTGACTTTTGACCTAGAGACTTTTTACATGTGCAGGACACTGTCTTATCAAGGTGAACATTTGTACCAAGTTATAGAAAGCATGACAGCAGTTTATGGAAAGGAGGACGACAAGATTCAGGAAGTTCCAGACATAAGTCCACCCAGACATATCTCTGGATAGCACAAAAACAAAGTGTTCTCCCAATATTAGGGAGGGGGCAGAGAGATGTAGAAGACAGACACAATCATGTGCTTAAATTCCTTGTATACAGAGGGACACTATTGCTATATTTGCTCTATTTGGCGAGGGAAAACCAAATTATTTCCTCACAACACTAATTCTTTTTTTATATAGTTGAAAGGGATTAACATAATAAGAAATCAATTTTAACAGCGCAACAGTTTAATTATAAAAGATAGATACAAAATGAAATATGCAACAGTTTCAGCAAATATGTATGGAATATTATGTACATTTAACAAGATATTAACTGCAATAAGGGGTGGGTTTTTCTACTACATTCAAATTAGTCTTTATAGTTTGCAATTAAATTATTTAAATCAAAACCTGTGTTCAAGCTACTGAGCTAAGTGGTTAGGTGAGATTCATAAGCTGCTATGTCTTATTATTATTATTTTTGTAAATATTATGGTTAAGTATATGTAAATTTTGGAAGAACATAATAAAAATATTGTATCACAAGTTTACAGAGTTACCAATGTCCTCCACCTATTTCAATTTTGCACAAACTGAATAATTTTACACCGTCAACTTGAAGGGGTCTGGTTATTTTGCATGGAAAGTGGTCTTATTATAGTGTACATGTACAATTGTGACAAGAGATGTGAGAATACCTTGATAAATGCACATGGTATGGACTGGACACGAAACATACCGTACAACAGATTGTTAATGTTTTACCTCCAAGCGTAACCTTGACCTTGGTGGTAGGGTGTGGGTGTTTCGCATTACATGTCATCATTATGTTGAATGTTTGTGTCAATTTATTTTAAAAATCCCTTGATGAATAAATGAGTTATGGAATGGACACAAAATACATTTTAAAGCTTTGACTTTTGTGACCTCGAACTTTGAAGTATGGATGTCGAATTCACACAACAGATCATGTCAATACCGTTAACAATTGTGCCAAGGTATTTGAGAATCCCTTAATGAATGCAAAAGAAATTGGATCAGACAGAAAATCTACCATATATTTGACTATGTTAACCTTTGTCCTTCAAATGTCACATTGACCTTGGGGGCAGGGGTCTTGGTCTTTGCATGTCACATTGTATGATTTATGTGAACACTTGTGCCAAGTTCTTAAAAAAATCTTGATGAATAAACAAATTATAGAATGGACACCAAGTGTGAAAGGCAGACGGATGGACAAACAGACAGACGGGAGGCCATTTTTATAATGCCCCCCTTCTGTCTCCAAAAGCTTGGGGGAGAATTAGAGAAATGAAATATAACAGAATGCGTTCACAAAACTCAACACTCTGCCCTTCCTGTTTGAAGAGTAAGCATAACAGAAATAAAACTGTGAAAAAACCTAACATTAAATGGCAAAATGTAAATGACCATCTTCTAAAATACAACATAAAGTTAAAAGTGACTAGTTTTGAAAATATGTACACAGAGATAAAACTAACTTGGAAAATAAAACAAATACACAAACTTAGAATGGACAGAAGAGCACCTTAAATTTTTGAGGTAGTGTGACTTGGTTAACAACACAATATTATGAATTGTAGAACATATATCAAACTAGCTTTTAACGAACAAAATATTATGAGCTGTAAAACATGGATGAAATGTAATACTTAAGATAAATATATTGAACCAGCATACAAAATGGATGACATTTTTTGAAGCAAAAAAAAAGGGTATATTCAGGAAAACTAGAATAAGTGTAAATAATGTGTTGCTAAATTTTAAAAAATATCCATTAGAATTCCAAAACATTTTTCAAAACTAGAAGATTCTTTTTAGAAAAAAGCTTATGTCTCCCCACTGCTCAGTAATAAAGTAGTTTTGAGAGAAGGTGGAAGGAATTGGCCTGGTTGTGGTTTGGAGTAATGTGGAAGGAACAAGTTATTACATACATGTATGAAGTTTGAAGACTGAGGGTTAAGATGAACTTTAGTTATTGGTCGGAAATGATTTTCACATTTAAAAAAAAAAAAATATTTTTACATTTAAGGTCACAGTGACCTTGACCTTTGTGCTAATGACTCCAAAAACAATAGGGGTCTGTAACTCAGTATGACCGATCATCCAATGAAGTTTGAAGACTGTGGGTCAAAAGGAACTCTAGTTATAGGTCGGAAAGCAAGTGTGACAGACGGACGGACGGCTTGTCTAACAAGAGCATGTGCAAATTTTTATTTTTTTTGTAAAGTTAATACTTTTAAACTACACACAGATTGTAATTAAGGACTTTCTTAAGTATAAAAATATGGTGCAAATTTGATAAAAAAAATATGCCTATCTGAGTAAGCGTGCTTTTCATGGTACCCGAATTCATCCTCTCTAATCAATGAGTAAGCAGGCGACTAATTTTTAGAATGGCTTTCAAACTTAAAAATATATAAAAGAAAGCAACAAATCCATTTCATATATGGACTCAAAATTATATGGAAAATAATAAATGGACGTAAAATGATATAGGTAGAAAAATTACAACGTATTTATAACAATGTTGTGACTACGAAAAAGTTGCACTCAACAAAACACATATAAAATTTAATCGCACTGACAAGTCTACTCGTGACGACATTTTTAGGGAGAAGTCATTGACAAACTTTCACAACTGGTTTCAATACCATTATTTTATTGGATAGTTATAGGAAAATATATTTCTGTAATAAATTAACATTGGTAATATTCTTTTTGCTGGTCAGTTCATTTTTTGTGTCATTTATTTACATTTTAGTGAAGTTTCTTTCACAATAATTTCTCCCAAAAATATTATGCAATTCCATGTGAAAAATTAACATTGCATTCCAAGGAGGAAGCCAATTCTCGCGGTTTCCTAATAATTTGAAGGCGCTCCCCATAGGGGCCTCATTGAAGAAGTAGCCGAGTTTGTTTACTGATTTTCTTTTTGAAATTCATGCTAAGTTGATATTTTGTTAAAGTGCCATACTAAATTGTTACATTAAGTACAAAATAGCCTGTCTTGGAAACAAATAAAATAAATTTGCTTTTTATATTCTGTTTTTCGGGTACCCCTTTGGGGCCTCAATATTTTAGGAGACATGGCCTCTCATGCGTGTCTCTTGGCCTTAAATGAAAGGTATTGACCTAAACTGTTTTTGTGCCAAATATGGTGCTTTTATACAAAAGTGCACAATCTGGCCTTTTTTGGCTCTTACAGCTCCAACTAAACTTCGAAGGATCTCTACGACCCAGAAGAGCTTAAAATAAGCCCATAAAGAAATGGGGACTTTATAGACACGTACCTGTCCGATAATGTATAAATCCTTTATATCTGAAATGAAAAGAAAAATTAGAAGATACTATACAGTCTTTACTTTCTCCATTTTACTTACTCGAATTAACGAGAAAACTAAATATTAAGATAAAGTAAGTGGTTATAACGAGTTAGTTGTCGAATCAGATCGTTTGTTGTATTCATCACCAGGCTGAGTGACATACCGCATGACGCCATGTTAACCACTCTTGTTTTGTGTACGCATGCGGGAACACTATTTTTTTAGTTAAGGGCGTTCTCAATCTGAACACATCGGGTTTATCCAATAGAAAACACCTCTGAAATAATAGGGATGACGCCATATTGCTTCCCGCGAGAATGACGTCACTTTCTTTCGTTTCTAAAAATAGATATTGAATGTAAAATCAAAAAAGTCGTTAAATTTGATTGAGGAAACAAGTATACATGTCACAACAACAAGTTCGCCATTTGGTATGAGTTACTGATCAAAAGTGATTAAAAAGGATGTCCAACGCTTCCAAACACATTGAACTACTTAACGTGCACGCTTAGAAAATGTGTTAATTGGCGGATGCCGAATTACCCGAAAAATTGTAACCCTACACTTATATCCGAGGTGTACTTCACAGCTGACGGAAATACCCGAGTAGGTGTTCTCGGTAGTTTTTTCTGCGCACTTCATCTGCGCACCCAAGGGAGATAATAATATGTTATCGAAGATGAACTTGCATTGTAGTTCGATAGACGTTTTTATTCGGAAACAATTTACTGTATGCAATTTTTTTCAAAGAATAATCATATTATCTATAAAACTATAAAAGGTTAAAAGGTTAAAATTTTACTTCACATACTGAAAAATAAGAAAATTCTATGAAGGGAATTTTAAATATGCTCATTTATTTGTAATATACATATGAATTTTCATTTTTTTTGTCGAACACAAAAATTTGAAAAACTAATTTATAATACAAAAAATGTTCAGATTAAAATATCATTGAATTTTGAATTATAAAGTATTGAATGAATGAATTCATGTTTTTTGTATTTATAAACCTTCCAGAAATTACTTTATTAGCTTTGAAGATGGTATGGCCATTTTGACAGTTTTGCCCCAAACGGTTACCATAGAAAAAGTCATTAAACGAAAAAGCTAACTCGTCTACCTGAATTTTTCTTTTGATTTTGAATTCATAATAGAATTCAGAATAACATATCAAAATTTTAGAAAATTCTATGAAAGGATTATTTTCTTATAAAACTGTAGAAAATGTTCTTAAAGTGAATCTGATTGGTCAACTAACTCGTAATAACGACTTAACTATCTCGTTATTTTGAATTAGAAAGTCGAAATAACGACTTAGTTATGTCGTTATTTCGAGTTAGAATGTGAAAATAACGACTTAATTATCTCGTTATTTATACTTGAATGATAACATTTACGATTATAATGCTGATGTATCTAAAATGATAACAATTATGGTTATAATAGTGATATATACATAAATGATTACAATAATGATTAAAGTGATGAATACTTAAATGATAACAATAATGATTGTAATGGCGATGAATATTTAAATGATAACAATAATGATTATAATGTTTGCAAAATGAAGTATTGTTTTTTCATGAATATGCTATTCAAAGAGACTGTTCAGTTGTGAGCGTAAATGTTAAAAACAGTATTATCATTAGGGTATGCATTTTTTTCTCACTTATCAACTTGCAGTAAACCTTTGTTAATCAGTCGAACCAAATACGTGCAGTAGATACCAGTCATTATATTGGCTACAAATAAGTATATAGGGAAAACGTTATGCGAAACGGACAACTTGCACAGACAACTTGCTTGCCACGAGTAACTTTATGTTTCGTTTACATCGGTCTTCTGACTGGGTCTCATTTTGTTATTAGTAATCAGTTTGGTTTCGAAATGTGTTTTTATTGATTTTACGTTGCATATGTTAGATCTAAAAAATTGGAATGATATTTTGTATATATGATATATGCGTAAGTTTATGCATGTAAAGGGCACATACGTGTATACATGTATATATATATATATATATAACTGATTGTGTTCGTGCTACTAGTATCGTGTTTGTGTTTTTTCTTCATGTGCGTTCTACATGCAGGCGCGTAGCTAGAGCAAATTGAACCATACGCCAAGTAAGGTTATAAGGCTTGACCCTAGGCGCGTAGGGTGTGGGAGGGGTATCCCCTCCCGCTGGCGGGGGTCTTTGGGGCCTCCCCCAGGGAGATTTTTGAAAATAAGATGTCATTTTGTTGCATCTCGTGAATTTTCTATGGCGTTTCACCATAAATATTTCATTAAATGGATTCACCAAATCTGCATTTCCAAATTTATTACCTGAACAAAAATGATATAAAATACCAATCTCTACCAGAGTAAATTGGTTCCCGCTACGCTCCCACATTTATCTCTGTGACCTGCTCAGAAAATAGTCCCACTTTTCCGGCATGGTCACGTGACCGAAACTGACGTGTAGTAGAATACTGCATCTCGCGGCTTGCAAAAAGCGAGCTCCAAACTAACGCTCAGATCAATTAAGAGGTCTCTTAAGTCGTATCACAATATAAAGATAGATAAGATAGGACATTAAAAAAGAATAAAGACACTTATTTGCACACAAAGCAGTTTACATTTGAAGCGTTTTGAACAACAGCTTATTGAGTAGAATTGAGGCGACGCTCCATACGACTCGAAACCCGCCCCCTCGATCAAAACAAAGTGAATGGCAGCTAGAAAATACATTCTCCAAGACAAATCAAACCTCCACGTAGTTTAACAAATGAGTCGTCAGTCAGAATGAAACGTTCTCAAGAAAATCCAATGAATCGAGAATATTGGTGACCTTCTCAACAACAAATAGCACCATTCCTCTTCATTTCGAGTTTAAGTCTTCCTTCAGTCAGTTCAGACCTTGATTAAGTGGACTATCTCACATGTTGTGGTTTTAACAATTTAAAAAAAGAAGTTTTCTTTCAATAAAATGAAAATACAAATTTCTAAAGTGACAGAAGATTATTGACAGCTTTCCAATACCATTCTTAACTGTTTAGAAAAGTTTATAAAGAACATTTACAGTGTATATTGTTGATAATGCAAACCGTTTAACCCTTTCCCAAACAACAAATTTTTGACTGTTTCAAATTGAAAGAGTTTGCAGACGACATTTCAAAATGTAATGAAATTGAAAAATATTCTTCAGAAAGAGCAGAAAACCTTGTGGGAAAAGGAAAAATTGCTTGTTACGAGCAATTTCTCCTTTTCCCACAATGCTTTCTAAAGTCGTCTGCAACAAAGTGGTCAAATGTCATTATTGTTTGGGAAAGGATTAACCCTTTACCATACGCTAAATTTTCGAATGTCCCAAATTGAAAGAGTTTGCAGGTGACATTTCAAAATGTGATGATATTGAAAATAATCTTCTGATAAGGCAGAAAACATTGCTTGAAAAGTAGAAATTGCTCGACAAGAACAATTTCCACTTTTCCCACAATGCTTCGAGAGTAGTCTGCAACAAAATGGTTAAAAGTCTTCTAAGTTTAGATTGTTGTTTAGAGAAACACCAGTTTAAATGGTTTGTAATATCTGCAAAATAAATGATTTTTATCTTTTCTAAATAATTATGATTGGGGTTAGAAAGCTGTCAATAATCTGGTCTTATATTACTTTAGAAAATATGTTGTCATTTCAATTGTAGAAGAAAATTTTTTCTTAAAAGTTAAAGATCCCAATCTGTGAGATTGTCCTTTTCATATCATATTATTAATGTTTATTTCTCCCAAACCATAACTCTCTGTCAGTTAGTTGCTTTAAAACCATTTTCTAACATCTGCTTTTGCTTTCAAATTAATCAAGTCACAAATTTTACATGGAGGAATGGGTGAAGCAGATGTCCAGATAAAAGGCATATTCAGCCATTATTAATTCTTTAAATCCTATGTTGTGGGTACTCATTTGAGACATAAGAACAAACAAAATGAATTATATACCAGATCTAACTCATCAAACAAATTCAAGCGTTATTTTATTCAGATCAAACTCATCTTTTCATTAGCTAGTTTTACTGATAAGAAAATTCCTATCTTATCTCTTCACCTAAATATTCTTCAATCATACTTTGATAATGCAGATGATGGACACTGTTTCTATTTATTTGGTGATCCTCAGGTGAAACTGTATTTGGTTGAGTAATTTTGCTGTAGTTACTTTTCCATTTTATACAGCAAATAATATCTATGGTTAAAAGGCTATCAACTTTTATGAACACTGTTCTGACATCATCTTTCTTGAAATATTATGAATGCAAACCATTATGTATCAACTAGACAATGTTTTTAACAAACAACAGTTCAGCTTATTTGTTAATTCAATATTTCATCATCATATCATTAAACAGTAATATTCTCATGATGAGAACTTGTCTTTTAAAGATTTTGATTGGTGTATGCTGTAATTATAATAATACATGTATATTTTTGTCTTAAAAGATTATTCATAAAGAACATTTAAATTATAAAAGAAGTTCTTACAATATGTCATTTAAGTTCCTATTAACAAGCAACTGTTTGAAAACTAAGTAGCAATTATAACCATATCTGGGGATGCTCCCTGCTTTCATCATTTAGTCACTTATTGTGAATTTGTTATAAGCATTTATGAAAGAAACTTAAGAAATAAACTGTTGACATAATTGTTTTGGCATTGCTTAGCAGTTATAAAAACTATGATGAATTTTGATGCAAAGCATGAGTATTGTTCATTCAACTATAGCTGATATCTGTATGTAAAATTTAAATCATATGAAGAAGTAAAGTGAAAATCTGAAATGAAAACTTAATTGTTAATCGTTAATTGTTACTCTTCATTTATCAAATATCTACAGAATATGTACCTTGGACCATCCTATACACTAAAAGAATTATATTACGGGCCACCTTTAACCCTATCAATTATCAATTCTTTCTATCATTTTTTTTTTCATAAGAGAGGTTAATAATAACTAATTAAACTTGCTCATTATACAGTTCATCCAAATATTCTGAAATTACATACAATTCATGATTTATTAAGTTATAACAATGCTTCAAAAATGTGACCCATGCTTTTGAAAGCATTTCTATTAAAGAAAAATCTGGTTTCCTCCAAAATAGATGTGCTTAAGGCCCACTTTCTAATTGAGTCCCTCTTCTTATTACAAATTTATATCATGGTAATCAATGAAATTCTTTTTCTGCATTGAATGAATCAAATATGGAATGTTTTATCAGTCTCTTGTCCATTATTAAGATATGGTAAAGTATGTGCATTCATTGGTTCAGAAAGAGCATTGTGAGAAAATATAAGGACGTCTGAAATGATAGACTAAATGCTACGTTATGTTCAAATTACAATTAACAGAAGCATCGACCAATTCTCTCAGATATGAATAGTGAAAATTATCCAAATATTAAGCAACTCAAGATAACATTATTTACGTTGAAAGGGGTAGAAATCAGTTTGATAAAGGGATTTGATATAACTTGACAATCTGTAAATCAATTTTTAGTTTTATTCAAATGCTTTTCTTACTTTTGTTGGAGGTTTTACCACTTTACTAAAATGCCCAAAGTGTACTAAATCAAGCATAAATTTGCCTTGATCCATCAACCCGTTTTAAAATAACCGCGTCCTTACTCCCCCTCATCCTCGCCGACCCCCCAGCCCTACCCCCAAGAATATTAACAGCTGTGGCAGTTTTATACAGGGGGGAACCAAAGAATATGTAACGATTTGCCACAATAAAGACTCGCCACTAACGATTCGCCACAGGTTCATATAACGATTCACCACAGGGTGATAACAATTCGCCACACATTAATAACGATTCACCACAGTTTATAGATATGTGTTTTATTTAGTATACGTTATTGATATCAATTAACAATCATCATTCAAATCGGAGATCTTTATTTTATTGTCTTTCCTTGTTCATATAAATAACGAATATTATTTGTATAATTATATAGACCTTAGAAAAGTCGTCCCGTCAAACGTGTGAAAAATATCACAATTATCGATGGATTCGGTGTGGCTTTAATCATTGTACATTACAGAATAGATAATATGACAATGTTAATCATGTTCCTTAATTAATAGATAAGTGGATGTTGATTGAATGTTTAAAGACTTTTATTTTTCCAAGTTTGTTACCTTGATGTGAATTATGAAAGGGAACGTGCCGCTGAGTGATGAATTGTTTGGAGACAGTAAGTTTAAATACGCAGACACCATAATGGTAACATTACATTGACCTGGCGTTGCAGATATATAGTCAACCCACCTAATATTGATGATTGTTTCAAAAAGGCAACATTTCATTTAAATAACTTAACGTCAATGCACATGTGGCGGAGATTCTTTCTTTCGAGTTTTTATAACAGAACATAGATTTTCGAAATTGGACTTGCGCATGGCAATGCTCATCGTCCATTACAATGAATTTATAAACAATTACATTTATTAACATAATGTACATACAGTTAAACAATAATTGTGCACGTGCGTGTCGTGCATGTTTAAATTAATGTCTTTACTGTGGAAGCAGGTAAAACACGGGTATGGGGGAACATAAAGACAAACTGTAAGGATTTACATTTTATTTGGTAACGGATTAATTTTGAAGGTTAAATGTATTTTTCCTTTCATTCAATGTATTGATGCAATACAAGGAAAGGTTATGCAGTACTTTTTTGTTTGTTAAATTAAGGGACAAATAAATATAAAGTGGTATTCGTCCTCCAAATCATTTAAATCACAAACAAAAATCCAAACTAAATATAGTAGGAAAGAATAAGCACAATCAGGTTGAGTTTTCAATGTTGTAATGATGTATGTCAATTCACAGGTATATCGGCCGCCTGTCGTCATATGCCCATGGATACAGACGACATAGAGGTCGCAGACCAGAGTCACCTTACACCTCCGTCGCTAGAGTCCACCAGATTATCATTACCCATTGAAGATGACAATACGTCTCTGACATTTGACCTTTCGAAGAGACATCGCTCTTTCCTGAACAAACTTGCTGAACCCTCTATCATGAAAACAATAGTTCCAGAAGAAGCCCCTGTCATATACCAGGTCATCGAGAAGGGAGCAGAACGGGGGGATTAGACACTAGTTTAGTCAGATGGTTATTGCTACATGATTAACCGACGACTGAAGGGATCTGTTGACTGGCGTTGTAGCGTTCGTAACAAGACCACTAAATGTTCAGTGGCCGTTAAGCAGATGGGACAGTCTTTCCAGAGGTCTCAAAGCTCCCACAGCCCAGCGAGACCAGGAATATCTCGGTCATCGCCGATTGGTGCCAGTACTCCAGAACAATCCGGACAAACAACGACTGCGAGGGCTGGCACAACAAGCTGAACAAGCGGGCCAGGAAGGGGGACCTGCCATTTTACTTCATGCTGTCCCTTCTTCACACCAAGGCCAGTGACCTGAAGCTTCAGGTACGACTTGTTCGGGAGGGAAAATTGAAGTGGGCGCAGACGAAAATGACGAGAACTCTCCAAGGACGAATCTGGGCTGCGTGGGAAACCTACAGACAGGGTGGAATCACCACAAGCGAACTATTAAAAAAGTGTTCCAACATGTACGGGCCAATTTAGACAAGACTTATGTATATGTGCTCTAAAAACTTTATTGAATACATATTTAAGTTTCATGTTTCATGTGTAATTGCATGTTTGATAACATAACATAAATACATTGTTCATTCGTGTTTTCCTTGTAGTTAAATATTCTCTTATAATAGACTGTTTTAGCTTAATCCGTACCTGTTATTATAAAATACAACAACAGTTAAAATCGGTTGAGCTATTATCATTAGATGGTGTTGCACAATCATCGCCGTTTTCAAGTTCACGACTTGTTAATTGGCCGTCAATTAGAACATTTCAAAACTGTGGCGAATCGTTATTGGTTTGTGGCGAACCGTTGATTGGCTTGTGGCGAATCGTTATGGGTGAAATACATATTCAATTTCTACTGTATGGATAAAAAAAGGTAATTTTAACTTATTCATATAGGGTTTTACTTAATTGTATGCATATAACAGTTTGAATCGCAATATTACAGAGTTTGCCACGATTCGTGGCAAAGATGGCGTGAGCCCGTTGTAGAGGTAGTATCCGGGGGACGATAACTCTGCATAGGAGATTGATAAAATACAACACCTCTACAACGAAGAATGTTTGAGTACATGGTTTAGCTATCAAACGTGTGTAAACGAAAAAATATTCAAGAAGCGGTTGATTAGACATAAACAACACTTTATCTAAAACAGAAATAAAACCTATTCCACTCATAAAAAAATTAACGATACACCGTATATGTATGTGTGGTACTTATCTTCGTAGTATTTGGATATTGGACTCACAACTTACTACAGACCTGATTAAACTTAGATTGAATTGATTTTTGTTAACGTGGTGTTATGCCCATTTTGTCCAAATTATGCAGGAAAAAATATTGGTCTAAATGTTGTGGTAAATGATGTCTAATGACCCATTATCCCATCTCTACCTGCCACGAGTTCGAAATAATAACCTCCCAAAATGTATTTATTACAAAAATTCTGCCCCATTTGATAAGAAAAACGAAGACTCCACCCATTTGATAAGAAAAACGAAGACTCCATAGATTGTCGATGTGAACCGAAGACGCGTCTTGTCGATTTCCGAGAATCACGTAGTTAATTATGTGCACGAAAACAAGACGAAAAAAACAGCATTAACAGATTAAGACGGCGGACTTACGGTGAATACTTCTCGTTCTGCATGATTTTACGTTTATACACCCCTTCCCTAAAAGACGGTAACTATTATTGCCTTGGATTCATACCGACACCTTTTCTTATTTCTTCTATTCTTAACGAATGTGTTGTATTGAAAAATATCTCTTCGACGTTTTGAAATTTTCCTTAAACAAAGCTGGTGCACATTAGATCATACAAGCGTCTATGTAAGTACCCGAATCACTGTGTAGTGGTTTTTAAACAGAAACTAGGTTACTGTTTTATTACTCTCAATTCGCTATTCTAAAGCATCTACAACAATTATAATAACACAGTAACCGACCACAATGAAAAATATATGTATAATAATGATATTCAACGGTAAACACGTAGAGTGTCGTATGAATGGCATAAAATTAATTCAAGCACAATTGACAGATAAAAAATATATAACTGATCCCGGAAAATGAGGATTAGCCGTCGCTCTCGTCGTTTGGCGAAGATGTCGACGACCCTTTCTGCTTGGATCTCTTTTTTCCCTTTTCAGGAGTCCAAGGCCAGAGAGTCACCTGATTGTCATGGTGCTCCTGAGGTAGGGTTTAACATGGACATTGTCCGGATCATTGAGAGGCAGATTCACACCATTAATGAAAAGACCCCCATATATCTACATTGTAAATCAACCACTTATTCAACCACTTAAAGCAACTTACTCTATGTAGTTATCTAAGTCATTAGCTTAAAATGTTTTTCTGTATTTTAAAATTAGCTGAAACACATTTGTGATACAGTCTCAATACCTCGAGTCTAATATGACTAGGCTCCAAGAAATATTACTAAATAATATCTCGCAAACACCCTGCAAAACCTTGTGTTGTACTGACAGTTAGACAGAGAAATTCAATGGGAACATTCGACTTTATAGAGCATATAACTTGTGTTGAATTAGTATTTTCAAAGTGTCTATCTCTATAATCTAAGAGGATGTGGATAAACAAAATTATTTTTGAATCAGCAATCATTTCTAATACTATTTCCTTTAAGGTTTTTATATACCTTAATGGAGATTACTAATTGTGCCTTAAAGCGCTCATTGCCCTGCACAAGTCTGGTGTTCAGCTCAACGCTCAGGTGGTCCAAAAAGGGCAGGTAGATATTTTGCTGCCAGAACATTTGTGCGATTTTTTTGTTAGGTTGTGGTGTTTTCCAAAATATTTTTGACAAATAAAAACCGTCAGAAATCTGTATGTACTTTAAATGCATATGTTGGAGCTGCACACGCTTTTTTCACAAAATATCATGCAAAAGACCTGTCGACAACTTTTCAATTTCAATTTTCTGCTCTAAAATCTTTACTTGGTTGATTTCAGGAAGGGCGTAACTTTTTGGTTCATTCAAATAATGTCTGTTCTCAGTTTTTGTTATTTTTTCGGGTACATGTGTAAGCAAGATTCCACTGATTCTCATTCGAAAAGTTGTAATAAATCATGTTACGTAGATAACCATGAGTTTGATAAACCCATAAAAAAATCTGAATTCAGTGCGGCATGGTCAGTCAAGTTGAAAACTTCGCATTTACAAAACTACTTCAGTCAGATCAAGTAAGTAACATTAATTAGTTTAAACATATTTTATTGTAAAATGTTTTTACAATAGGATTGGGACGGAAGCTATAAGCTTATTGAGTCCCTCTCCTTAATAACATTACAACATGACAGCAATACAATACAAATAATATGTAACATATAATTGTAAATTCACCGATAGAGAGAAGCGGACAAGTAGAGAAAGAGTTATATAGAGTTATAGATAGAATGGGGAGAAAGAGACAGAGTGGATGGAGCTATAGATGAATGGACCAGAAATGATAAACCATCAATCAAACCGTTTGCTTCCTTTGATATAATTGTGAACATGAGTAAATACCTCTATATTTTCTTCAAGAGTAAGGAAATCATTTCCAAGACGGAGTGTATTTAGATCCAGTATAACATTGAAACTCGCCAAAGAATGGAACAATTCGTTTCTTAAGGACTGATAAAACGGACATTCGAAGAAATAGTGCATAGTTGTCTCCACTGCACCACAATCACATTGAGGTGAATCAACAATATTTTTAATTAATAAACGATGCTTAAGACAGCTACAATCTCTTCTAAGTCGTGTATGTAGTATTTGAAGCCGTCTATGCCCAATAAAAAACAGTTTATTAGGCTTTGGCTTATCAATATTTAGGAATGCCTTAAAATTACGAAGCGAATCGGAATTTCTTGTATCTGTGGGTAGTGTGTTCCACTCATCTACCGTAGAAGGGAGAAATGATTTTTTGTACAGATTAGTCTTGCATGATAAAGACCGAATATTTTGCGAATTGCGTAGATTATATCTATTCATAGTATTATTGGTTGGGGGAAGGAGATCTATCAAGTATTGAGGCGCAAGGTTATTATTCATCTTATAAAAAAGAATTAATTTATGTTTCCGTCTACCCTCACTTAATGTTTCCCAACCACACTCTTTTTTCAAATCACACAACGATACTAATTTACTACATCATGTTGCTATTCTAGCTGCTTCATTTTGAATTTTCTCCAGGTCGTTTTTCTGTTGTTGATTTATGTTATCCCATACTGTATCACCATATTCTAAAATTGGTCGTATGAATGAAAAATATATTTGTTGAAGTGCGTTCCTATCAAGAATGGTCTTAAAACGTCGCATAATGTTAATTCTTTTCCAAGCTTTTTCCAAAGACTTATTTATATGCAGACTCCATGTACCATCCTTATTAAATAAGAAACCCAAATGCTTATGATAATCTACATTAAGAATGATAACATTCGACATATTAAGATCTGGATGGGTTTGGAGTGTAGATTTACGGGACACAATAAGCGATTCAGATTTTGAAGGGTTAAAACTTACAAGCCAAGTTTTAGCCCAGGTGCTAATCTTATTTAGATCATTTTGCAATATTACACCTGCCTCGTCAGATTTGTCAATAATTAAAGATAAACTAGTATCATCAGCGAAAAGGTTAATACCGGAACCGATGTCGTCAACAATATCATTAATAAATACAAGAAAAAGAAGAGGTCCAAGAATCGACCATTGAGGGACTCCAGCATTTGTAAATTGAGTGTTGGATTCCCCTCCCGGAAGAACTACCTTTTGGCACCTATCAGAAAGGTAATTTGAAAACCATGCAAGAAGTCTACCTTCTATTCCAGTATGCTCAAGTTTAAATAATAGACCATCATGCCAAACCTTGTCAAATGCTTTGCTTATATCAAAAAATATAAATCGTATTTCAAATCCATTATCCAAGGCATTGCAAAGTTCATTATAAAGAAAGGTTACTTGATTCACAGTCGAATCTCCAGGCCTGAAACCAGACTGGAAAGGGGCAAAAAACAGCACGTCATTTAGATAGTTAGCAACATATTTAAATACAATTTAAACAATTTAACATTAATTGTTTGGATCAAGCGTAGATGGTCCAACTAAGTAAGTTAGATACATTTGCTAATTACACCAATTTCCAGTTTATGCTTCTAACGACAGACCTAGTACGTTTGGCGTACAGTATAGTTTGAAGATAATAAACAAAGTAGATCTAGCAGATTTAAATGGGTGTACACTTATGTACAAAGGGACCAATACCTATATTGATATGTGATATAGAGTTGCAAAAAATACCATTTGTTTTAGACAAGAATTGGACAAAACAAAAAACTTCTTTGATGTAGCAAAACATGCGTATTGCCAAACAGTTAGTCAAGTTGAATAGACTTCAACTTTGATGACAATCATCTGCGTTCCTTGTCAACATGTTCATTGTTCATCAACATTTGATGTTTACATACCTGTGGGGAAACTTGTATGAATGTACATAGTTTCATTTTGCACTTTAAAGAGCAACTTTATGGTTGTTGTGAAATGAATATGCCGTAGCACCGAGATCTTCAGAAATATCTGGATATGGTGGAACAACGATCGTGGCCGATTCCGCCATTTTAAACTTTAGCGGGGTAACATAAGAAATCTATTTTTGGTTTTGATCGCCGCAATGTAGAGCTAACTGGCTATTTAGTGTAAACTACACTTGTCATTAAAAGTTCTACGGCATAAAGATTCGAAGCTGGCATTATCATGCATTCATCTGCTTGTCTGAACTAGAGAACTACATGGACTTTAGGGAACAATGTTAAGCTTTTTTTCACTGTTAGGAAACCCTACCCCCTTTGGTTTCGATTTTTATTGCATTTTTCGGCCACTTTATTTTTTCATTTTCTCCAGCCAAGTATACGCCATGGCGTATTGGCGTATGCCTGGCTACGCGCCTGACATGGGCAACATATGAAGTATCCACAAAGGAAGCTTTACATGTTGTTTGCAGTCAATTCTTGTGAAGCACGGAATTTATTAGTTTGTTGGTTGGATTGTGTATATATTGCAATGGTGAATAATTGATTGGTCGTTCTGTTACTTTAACATCAACAAACAGCCTACTCAAAGTTCTTTTATGGTGGGGACCCCACGGTTCCCTTGGTTTAAGCAATACAGTTAAGGGTTGGGGTCGAGTCCGACGTGCGAAGCGTTTTTAATCTCATTTTTTTCAAATGAAATGTCACAGAATAGTATAATGATACATAGACTGTCAACATGATTTCTAGTTTAGTTCTTCTAATTCCTGCTGAAAACATCAAAAGCTACATAAATGTTTGAATTTCGGGTAATTTTATTTTCTCATTTATTATTTTTGTCTTTGCCATTCTATCTTCAAAATGAGAGAGTATTTATTCAAAGTTGCCCAAGTGGTCATTCTCTTCTTAACCCTTTCCAAAACAATAACGACATTTGACGACTTTGTTGCAGATAACTTCAGAAAACATTGTGGGAAAAGAGAAATTGCTCGTAACGAGCTATTTTACCCTTTCCCACAATGTTTTCTGCCATATCAGAAGATTATTTTCCAATTTCTTAACATTTTTAAATGTCGTCTGCAACCTCTTTCAATTTGGGACAGTCGAAAACGTGTTGTTTTGTAAAGGGTTAAGGTAAGGCCTGGGTAATGGAAAACTGACAATTGCTTTGGTTAAAAACTTAAAAGTTGAAATGTAACTCATAAAATATCTATCATTTCAAAGGCATTCACCGGGCCAATTTTCAAAATTCGTCTGATTTTGAATTTATATTTATAAAATGAATATCAACAATTTTGTTCTTTATTTCATATTAATTACCTCCCTTTAATTTTCAATTTACACAATGAAACTAAAATAACATGAATAAAAACTCCAATTTAGGAAAGATTCTAATGATATGAAACTTGACTTTAAAACGGCATTTGTTCTGTTAATCTTTAAATGTGTTATTCTGACCTTTCTCCATTACCCATGTCTACCCTTAAATGTGATACTTTTTCCCAATGGGTAACGATTTGAATTCTTCGAGAATGTCCATTGGGCTCTTTCACGGTAAACTTTTGACCGCATGTACACATAGTTGTAATATTTTTGAAAGATTAATTCTAATCTTTAGATTTGTGTTATATACATGTATACAATGTTCAATCACATGTGCTAAACAGTTAAGAGACATCACATTCACATTTATTGCATTGAGGTTAATCCCGAACCTGTTTTAACTATAGATTATTTTTCTTTATCAGTACTCCATTGTAACATAAGGATTATAAGGAATAAAATAGAACATATTAAAGATAACTATCTTTGTTTCACGGAAACGCATCGAAATGGTACTGTCACAGACTCTCTGCCTGCCTGCCTGCCTGCCTGCCTGCCTGCCTGCCTGCCTGCCTGCCTGCCTGCCTGCCTGCCTGCCTGCCTGCCTGCCTGCCTGCCTGCCTGCCCGCCTGCCTGCCTGCCTGCCTGCCTGCCTGCCTGCCTGCCTGCCTGCCTGCCTGCCTGCCTGCCTGCCTGCCTGCCTGCCTGCCTGCCTGCCTGCCTGCCTGCCTGCCTGCCTGCCTGCCTGCCTGCCTGCCTGCCTGCCTGCCTGCCTGCCTGCCTGCCTGCCTGCCTGCCTGCCTGCCTGCCTGCCTGCCTGCCTGCCTGCCTGCCTGCCTGCCTGCCTGCCTGCCTGCCTGCCTGCCTGCCTGCCTGCCTGCACCTGCCTGCCTGCCTGCCTGCCTGCCTGCCTGCCTGCCTGCCTGCCTGCCTGCCTGCCTGCACCTGCCTGCCTGCCTGCCTGCCTACCTGCCACCACCTGCCTGCCTGCCTGCCTGCCTGCCTGCCTGCCTGCCTGCCTGCCTGCCTGCCTGCCTGCCTGCCTGCCTGCCTGCCTGCCTGCCTGCCTGCCTGCCTGCCTGCCTGCCTGCCTGCCTGCCTGCCTGCCTGCCTGCCTGCCTGCCTGCCTGCCTGCCTGCCTGCCTGCCTGCCTGCCTGCCTGCCTGCCTGCCTGCCTGCCTGCCTGCCTGCCTGCCTGCCTGCCTGCCTGCCTGCCTGCCTGCCTGCCTGCCTGCCTGCCTGCCTGCCTGCCTGCCTGCCTGCCTGCCTGCCTGCCTGCCTGCCTGCCTGCCTGCCTGCCTGCCTGCCTGCCTGCCTGCCTGCCTGCCTGCCTGCCTGCCTGCCTGCCTGCCTGCCTGCCTGCCTGCCTGCCTGCCTGCCTGCCTGCCTGCCTGCCTGCTGCCTGCCTGCCTGCCTGCCTGCCTGCCTGCCTGCCTGCCTGCCTGCCTGCCTGCCTGCCTGCCTGCCTGCCTGCCTGCCTGCCTGCCTGCCTGCCTGCCTGCCTGCCTGCCTGCCTGCCTGCCTGCCTGCCTGCCTGCCTGCCTGCCTGCCTGCCTGCCTGCCTGCCTGCCTGCCTGCCTGCCTGCCTGCCTGCCTGCCTGCCTGCCTGCCTGCCTGCCTGCCTGCCTGCCTGCCTGCCTGCCTGCCTGCCTGCCTGCCTGCCTGCCTGCCTGCCTGCCTGCCTGCCTGCCTGCCTGCCTGCCTGCCTGCCTGCCTGCCTCCCTCCCTCCCTCCCTCCCTCCCTCCCTCCCTCCCTCCCTCCCTCCCTCCCTCCCTCCCTCCCTCCCTGTCTGTCTGTCTGTCTGTCTGTCTGTCTGTCTGTCTGTCTGTCTGTCTGTCTGTCTGTCTGTCTGTCTGTCTGTCTGTCTGTCTGTCGTCCCTCCCTCCCTCCCTCCCTCCCTCCCTCCCTCCCTCCCTCCCTCACTCCCTCCTCCCTCCTCCCTCCCTCCCCTCCTCCTCCCTCCCTCCCCTCCCTCCCTCCCCTCTCCTCCTCCCTCCCTCCCTCCCTCCCTCCCTCCCTCCCTCCCTCCCTCCCGATTTACAAACGATTAAGCGAACTATACTGAAGCCCAAACTTTATCTAATTTCGTATTCACATTCAATAATAATGTATTACAAGCTATGAGCAAACATGTTTTTAACTCAAATTTGACTTGACCAATTTCTCTTTGATCAGAATTCGCTCAAAATTAAATACATAAGATAGTATTTACTGTGAACAGAGCATCTTAAAATGACAAACATTAGATAGTATTTAATGTAATTATATCATCTTCGAAATATACATAAAATACTGTAACCAGAATCCATTGAAAATTAAAGCATAAGATAGTACTGACTGTGACCTGAAATTACTTTAGAATGTATCAATAATGGTTTGAATCTATCCCGGAAATGTCAAACATTAGATAACACTGACCGTGACAATAATACTTCTAAAAATCTCCTCCTTTTATTCGATAGTAAGTTTCTTACCTTGATCAGAATCCGATTCATTTTCAGTTCTTTCTTCTGAAGGTTCTTGTTTAGGTGTTTTCTTTCTGGCTCCTGACATACTGAGATCTTGTCATCGACTAACTGCAATCAAATGATTATGAATGGAAATCGATTGCTTGGGATCGAATAAGTTTATAAAAGATCATATCAGGCATTTAAGACATTGTTTTAGTTATTTAAGTAGGTTAACTATTCATGTGTCTGCCAATTGGTTTGTAAAAGGGGAATTGTGTATGTGTCTTCGATATCGCCCCGTGACAAATAGATCCCGGCTGTTAAACGATATTTCTGAACAGTGGTTTAAACAGGCATGCTTTAAGGGAGGAAAGCTCAATTGGGCAAAAATAAAGAAGAATGATAGATATATATCCTTCAAGCAATGGGTTGAAAATACCTGATACAGTATTTGATTGGTTTCTTTTAAATATTACAATACACATATTACTTAAAAATCGTCAAATTGTAGAATTATTATATATGAACTTACCTACCTTTAAGCTATAATTTGATATAATATAGAAAAATGATTTGTTTATACGGCTTATTCTCGTGAATGAAGAATTAGACACATAAACTGTGAATTCTAATGTGGAATCTAAACCTAACGCGTCTTAAAACCATTTGTACTTTGATTCAGTATTTCGAATCAGTCGGGACAAACGCGTGGCACAAGCTATCAAGTTATGAAAGGATAACACGTTTTGGTATTCCAATGAACTGATATATAAAACAAAAAGCTCGATAAGATAAAACGATTAAGGTTTACATTTTTAATGGGTCATTAAAAATGTTTCTTCGTAAGAGACACATTTAACGTTTCTACGATTCACAAACCTTATACCATTAGGTCAGTACATGAATCATGTCTTTGTCATAATATATATGTATTTTTTCCGACATATTGGTTTTAGGGCTAAGGGATGCGAAGCATTCTTAGCCAATTGAATTTACATACCGCATTTTGAAGCCTGCCAGTTTATCTATCATAAACATCAGCCAGACCCCAATTACTCATTATTCACCCACCTCACTGTGCGGACTAACACTTTCGTGGAAACTAGGCAAGAAAATAGTCCGTATTTACTCGCTTTGTTTACGCTCTATTTAATCCTTTACCAAACGCCAAATTTTCGACTGTCCCAAATTGAAAGAGAGTGCAGAACACATTTCAAAATGTGATGAAATTTGAAAATAATCTTCTGTTAGTGGAGAAAACATTGTCGGTAAAGGAAAAGTTGCTTGATACGAGCAATTTCTTTTTCCCCAAAAATGTTTTACGAGCAATTTCTCCTTTTCCAACAACGTTTTCCAAAGTCATCTGCAACAAAATATTAACCCATTACCAAACAAAAACGAGTTTTAACCACTTTGATGCAGACCACTCTAGAAAACATTCTAAACTACCCAAAATCATATCCAGTATGGGCACTTAATAAGCTTTAAGCTTCCATTCCAGTTCTAAAAAACATTTTACAATAAAGTAGTTTAAACTAAAACTAAAAGCCCTACCTATGCCTACCTACTTCCGCTCAATAATGGACCTGCCGACTTATCGTAAGGCCCCGTCATACCGCCAGAACTTTGCTCGAGCGTTCCTTGAACGGTATGAAGAGGGGCCGAATTTCGGCAACGCTCCATCACCGCGCACAAAATGGGGAAACATATCGAAAACACGGGCGTTGCCATAGCGGTGCACCGCTGAAGCCAGCGCTGGTTTAGCGTTGGTTTAACGGTATCGAACGTTGGTTTAGCGGTGACGCGAGCGTTGATAAAGCGGCGTTCTGCGCATGCGCACGTCGGTTCGGCGTAGTTTAAAGTTGGTAGAGAGGCAAACCACAAGCTTCCACGATGGTTCTGACAGTTTCATGGTGATGTTGCATGGTGGTGAGCAGAATCTGGAACCTGCTAGCCAGGATCCCAAATGCGTTCTCCACGACCCGTCTTGCCCTGGGCAGCCGATAGTTGAAGAACCTGTTCATGGGTAAGGTTTCTGTAGGTGAACTTGTAGTCAGCATCCAGCATGGCAAACAGAATCATGCTGTTAAAGCCTTTGTAGTTGTAGAATTCTGAGTCAGAGTTAGGAGACGCTTTACAGGCCACATGCCTGCCACCAACGGTACCAGCTGTGTGGGGAAAGTTCCGTCTCTGGTACCATTGGTCAGCCAGGTCTCTCCATCCTTGTTCTGTTGTTGGATTCAACAATTCACCTTTGTACTCCTCAATAATGACATTTACCACTTCTCTAACTACCACACTGATGGTGTTATGGGGAACCCTCCAGGCGTATTGCATGGGTGTGTAGGTGTTACCAAAGGCCATGTGCCGTAGGGTGATTGCCACTTTGAGACCAGGCTTCAGGCTCGGTCGGTAATGGCGTCTTATTTGGGTAATCGGGTAATCGGCCTCTGTACAACTTCATCAAACATGGCTGGTGGCATCCTCATAAAGTAATGTAATGCTTGTGGGTCCTCATTCCTCAGCTCCACTAGCAGCCTGTGATACAGTCTATGTTACAGCCTTCTCGATATCCACTGTCTGACCCACACACGTCTGTTTTTCCTTCTTCGCTCTCTTCTCCTTCTGTCAACATCTTGTTGCAATCTGATGGGGTTCTGATTCTGCTGCTGGACTAGTGCACCAATCACGAGTCTCCCAGCATCCATGGTAGAACACTTTTACTGTAACTAAGCAAATCAAAATGAGGTTTCCACTGAGGTAGTCGATTTAAAAAGGACCTCTGACTCAACTCTTCCCGTATTTATAGCCAAATCATTATCCCGCTCCAACACCTCAATAGCAACGCTAAACCAAAGTTTATCTCTGAGCAACTCCGTGTCCGTTCGAAAAACGCTTACAACCGCTCCATCAAAGTTTGTGCAAGGTTTAATCACCGCCCGGACGAAGTTGTCGAGCGTTCAAGAATTCTGCGTTGGCCTGGCGGATCCAAACGCTCACGAACTTACGTCTAGCGGTGTCAAACTTTGACTGAGCGTTGGTTGAACGGTGGTGAACTTTGCCGGAGCGGAAAATTGACCGCTCCTCACCGCTCGCAATATTTTGTGCAGCTCAAAACCTTCTGAGCGGTAGGAGGAACCATCAGCGGTGACCGAGCGTTTACGGCGTTGCCATAACGGAGGCCAACTTCTGTTTAACGGTCGTGAACGGTAGCGAGCGGTGGTGATTGTTTTTCGCCGCTCCAGGAACGCTCAAGCAAAGTTCTGGCGGTGTGACCTGTAGAAAGGTAAACGAGAGTACAATGTGAATTGAAAATATCAATTATCTACGTTTTCATAATCGCTCCCTTTACATATCACGTCTGCTGTAGCATTTGTAAATTCCAGATATAAGACGTTAGACTCCGTTTCTTAGTACGGTCTCAGTTATTTGCCCGGTTTTCAGTATAAGGCAAGACTGTAAGACCCCGTTTAAGCGTAATAAGTGTATCAGTTGATTGAGAAAAAAAGCTTCCTAATCATTAGGGATTAAAGCGAAATCTCAGTAGATTTCTCTTTGTGATTGAAGGACGCTGGTATACATGGCTTACCTCACATCAACAATATTTCAGTTATGTTGTGATACCCGACTCTGAATGATGGAGGAAGACCATAAGGGCAGGTCAGTCCAGATCAGTCCAAATCGATAGCAACTGAAGATTACAATTAAAAACTGTGAAAATAATATTTTTATCGTGATAATGGGAGAACAGTTTGTATCCAACAATATGTTTCTTGTAAATGAAATTTTGATACTGTTCAAACAGCATATGAAGCGCACGAAGCAGGTTAAAATACATGTACATGTTTCATGATATGTGTTAGAAATCATTGTGACAAAAGATCTTGCTCTTTAAAGCTATTTCTCTTTCCGTCACAAGGGTTTCATAAATCTTTGGCAAAGTGTGCTCTGAAGTTAAGTATTATAAGTTGTAGATTAACCCTTTCCCATATTGCATTTTTAAACTGGTCCAAATTCAAAACAACAGTACATGACAATTAGAAAATATGAAAATTACATTTCGATTTGTGATAATGGGAGAAAACATTTTGTATGTTTTCAACAACAGATTATCTCATCCGACTAAAATGGCCTTTGTCCTACGATGACGTACTGCCTGTGTCGAACGAGGAATTTGGCAGTGTACTATATGTTGAAAATTGACGAAGAACTGACATTTTGCTCAACACGCTGCAAAGGAACAGAGTGTATGATTAAAGAGTAAATCTGCTTTTTCGTCGCAAGGTGAAGTACCGTTTGTCATACGATCAGTATTCCTTAAGTAAACCTGGAGAATGTCTCTCAAAATTCCAAATGCCAGGGAGAGAGATTAAACATATTTTCTCTAGAGTAATTTTTCAACGACATATCCTCTTGTCCTACCACGGTCTGCTCAAATACATTTTCTCGCTTCGCTATAACTTTTGCCTGCGACGAACGAGGAAAAGTTTCTCTTCATTCTTCTTTACTTAAACTATTGTCCTCCAACGACGTTCTGCTCGCGAAGAACAAAATATTTGGCAGTGTACTATATGTTGGACATCGCCAAAGAACTTTAGAAGGGAATATTTTGTTCATTGCATTTTTTGTCACAATGTGAAGTACCGCTCTCTTTACCATCTGCATTGGGAGAGTGTCTCTCATTAAAATCCAAACTCCGTCACCGGAAAGTGAAACCTCGCGGAGAGGGGCAATGTGAATAACATTGAAAAACCTATGCCTCTTACAGGTAAATGTGACTGGTTCCAGTTGAAGCAAAATCATACAAGACACAACAACAAAAATTTAAAAGAAAGCAAAAGTGGACAAAACAAGTGCATCTTAAAGGGGAAAAGGAAGACCAACTGTCTTGTCGGTGGTGTTTGGATAGATTCTGGGTAGTACACGCATGCCTTTTGTCTGGGGCCCCAAAGTGAATCATTTTAAGTTATGTGCTGTTATATGCTGCTTTGAAACTTATCAAAGATCTTTTTTCCCAAACCTCTGGGCTAATTTCAATTAAAAAATAGTCATGTGACCTAAGTGGCTGCCATGCCCATACTTAGTAAAAAACTTTACAATTTCTTCTTGTCACAAAACACTGGTCAGATTTTAAAAAAAAATCACAGGAATGTACTTTGGGGCCTCTTTTTAAAGATGGTTCAAAGACTTTTAATATCTCGAAAAACATGGCCGTCCGGATGCGTTGAACTTTGAACGCGTTTTAGTTTTCACTATATACATGTATGGTAAAATTAATAACTAAACAAACGTCTTTTTTCCAAAACCTCTGGGCCAATTTCAATGAGATATCATATGAAGCATTCCTAGTTGGAGCGAAGAAGGGCTTTTCAAAAAAAAAAAAGTTATGTGACCAAAATGGCTATCATGCCCATATTTGGTAAAAATCTGAAAAGAATCTTCTGACCAAAGACCACGGGTCAGGTTTCAAAATAATTCCACGAAAGTGTTCTATGGGGGTCTTTTTATAAAGATTGTCAGATGTCTTTTAGAGATAGTTTCTTTGTTTCTTAGTTTCTTTTCTGGCCGCCAGGGTGCGTTAAATTTTGAACGTGTTAATGTTTTCACTATATACATGTATGTTTAAATGCATAATTTAATTAACACCTTTCTTCCCGAAATCTGGGCCAATTTCTATTATATGCTGCTGAGCATCCCTAGTTTGAAGGGAGATAGTATTATCAAAACAAAATTAGTCATGTGAGCAAGATGGCTGCCATGTGCATATTTTGAAAAAAGCCTTAAGGACGTTTTCGGTACTTTTTTCTGCGCACTTCATCTGCGCATCAAAGGGAGATAATAATCAGTTACCGAAGAGGTACTCGCATTGTAGTCGGATAAACGTTTTTGTTCGGATGAAATTTACTGTATGCAGAATAGTCATATTAGCCATAAAACTATTAACGATTATTAACACTATTATATATTTCTCATGGATATAAAGCCCGCAGCTTCTATTATTAAAGTCTAAAGTTATTATAGTGGTTTTTATAAATGTTTTTCAATTATGGACACATGGAAACTGTCATTTTACAGAAAAACTAACTCGTCAACATATACTTTTTTTTGCATTTTGTATTTCAAGATTGAAATTTACTTCACATACTGAAAAATAAGAAACTTCTATGAAAGGAATTTTTAGATATCTTCATTTATTTATAATATACATATCAATTTTCATTGTTTTTGTTGAATACAAAAATTTGAAAAACTCATTTGGATCACAAAAATTGTACAGATAGTAATAATTTGATATATCATTGAGTTTTGAAGTATTGGATATACGAATTCATGTTTTTTTTGTGTTTAATCCTTCCAGAAATTATATTATTACCTTTGAAGATGGTATGGTCATTTTGATATTTTTGTCCCAAGTGGTTACCATGGAAACTGTCATTTTACAAAGAAACTAGCTTGTCGACCTGCATTTTTCCTTTCGTTTTGAATTCACAATAAGATTTTCAATAACATATCAAAAATTTAGAAAATTCTATGAAAGGATCACTTTCTTATAAAACTGTAGAAAATGTTCTTAAAAAATCTTAGAAACCACTGATCGGATTCCAAAATAATTTCACAGGAATGTTCTTTCTGGGCCCTTTTTTAAAGATTGTTCAAAGAACTTTTATATCTTGAAAAACATGGCTACCAGGGTGCTTTGAACTTTGAACCTGTTTGCATTTATCTGTATGCATGTATGGTAGAATTTAAATCAAAATAGATCAATATCAATTTGGATGTCCAAATATGCCAAAATGATAACATAATGGGAACAATAGATCATACTGAACGAAGAACATGCTGATTTTGGCTTTGAGAATTATTTTATAGAAATCCCCCGGCCACTACTAACCTACATGATTAAGTTCCGAACAAATAACCACGAATTACCAATTGAGCATGGAAGATGGTCAAATGTGGATCTAGATAAAAGAAAATGTACTCTATGCAACAATAACGTAATTGGAGACGAATTTCACTATCTTCTCGAATGTACATTTATATAGAATCAAAGAAAATTGCTAATTCCGAAAGGATTTATAAACAGAAAAAAACATGTTTTACCTTTGAATCACTAATAAACTGCAAATCTAAAAACGAACAAATTCGACTCTGTTAACAAATTAATCAAAATTATTTTGAATCTATTCTTATGTAACTATGTTTTAACAAAATACTATATATATATATATATATATACACACACAAATGATAAGTATCTATGTAAACATTTTGTTAAGTGACTTCATAGGTCAAAGTATTGTTTTGTGATACGTCTTACGCGCAATTATTTCAAGTTTCTTCTTTAACTTCCTCTTTCAAACCGTAATCATATGTTTATGTCAGTGGAATGAAAAATGGAGAGATAGTAATATATGGAAAAAGTGATGTATGAGAAATGATAGAGAGGTAGCGAAAGAGAGGTAGAGATATAGAGGTATGGATAGAGAGGTAGAGATATAGAGGTAGAGATATAGAGGTAGGGATATAGAGGTAGAGATATAGAGGTAGGGATATAGAGGTAGGGATATAGAGGTAGGGGTATAGAGGTAGAGATAGAGAGGTAGAGATAGAGAGGTAGATATATAGAGGTAGGGATATAGAGGTAAAGGTAGGGATATAGAGGTAGAGATATAGAGGTAGAGATATAGAAGTAGAGATAGCGAGGTAGAGATATAGAGGTAGATATAGAGAGGTAGAGATATAGAGGTAGGGATAGAGCGGTAGAGATATAGAGGTAGAGATATAGAAGTAGAGATATAGAGGTAGAGAAAGAGAGATATAGAGGTAGAGATATAGAGGTAGAGATATAGAGGTAGAGATATAGAGGTAGATATATAGAGGTAGGGATATAGAGGTAGAGATATAGAGGTAAGGCTAGAGAGGTAGAGATAGAGAAGTAGAGATATAGAGGTAGAGATATAGCGGTTGAGAAAGAGAGGTAGAGATATAGAGGTAGAGATATAGAGGTAGAGATATAGAGGTAGAGAAAGAGAGGTAGAGATATAGAGGTAGAGATAAAGAGGTAGAGATAAAGAGGTAGAGACCAGCGATAGTTACAAAACAGACGCCTTGTTTACATTATGTTTTATGTTGTTTTATCATCATGTCTTCTGTAAAAGGAATGGAGTGAAATAAAGATTGTGTAGTAGTATTTGTATCTTCGAACATACAATCTGTAAATGTAAAATATCCAGTTTCCGCATTTTAAGAATTATGTACCATTTTAATGTCCTACATCATGCATACAGTGTCAAACTTGTAAAATGGGAATAAAACAAGTCAATGCATCAACGCACAAGAAACTCTGTGTAAAAGTTAAAAACAATGTTTCTAACTATTCTTTAAATATGTTGTATTCTATGGTGAGCGATTCTAGGTCCATCATGGCCCTCTTGATTCACTCTTTATAAGAAACAATTTCATTAACTTTCATCCTTCAACTTCAATTATGTTCACAGTTTAAACAATCATGTATTCGCACAGACACAAAATCATTTTGAAATGTTTGAAATGAAAATGCATTTATACTAAAATAGTTTGTAAGTTCAAGCAATCCCACAACAGACCTAACGCATCCTGTATTCAAGTTTATTGAATGCCACATCAAGTGATAGACTGTTCTTGTCATGTAAAAGTATGACATTGTTGTAACCCTTTTCACTGTTGCCTCTTGGGAAATCGTAAAATGTCTAGATGTTCGAAAAATAGACTATTTGTCAGTCTCATGTATCCTTCATCACCTTGCTTCAAGCACCCTTAGTCCTTCAGC
The DNA here is from genome assembly GCA_947846245.1 of Cerastoderma edule. Taxonomy (NCBI): domain Eukaryota; kingdom Metazoa; phylum Mollusca; class Bivalvia; order Cardiida; family Cardiidae; genus Cerastoderma; species Cerastoderma edule. The sequence goes on along the minus strand of OX401416.1, from coordinate 29,745,307 downwards.
GCTTTCATAGCTTTGATTGGGACTGTTCCAAAACAGTCGAGCACAGAGTATAAAATTATAACCTTATGGATTTTTTTAGAAAATCCAGACGACGTTTATTGATAGACAAAACAATGCGTGCTCTGACTGTGACAAAAACGTAATGACAAAATAAGAAATTTCTTACAATGAACAGTTCTTTCATTTTGTCATTATTGTTTCCTTATGTAGTTATTCTCGTTTCAGTTATGTTTTATCAATATTTGTCGTAAAGATCCAGTCCGGTCTTGTGTCACGATATATCCGACATAGGGGGTCCAACCAGTTCACTACGGTTTCTTAAATTCTTTCCTGAATGCATACGTATTGAATATAATATCAAGTTTCTCACTTTTATTCTTTATTAAAGATATACGCATAATATTCTACTATAGTGCGGCAGTTTAACTGCTTTCTTTCCTTATAATAGTTTGTTTTTAAAGTTGTATGCAAGGAATAGATCTACATGTTAATAATATGTAATAAAAAATCCAAGGTCACCGGCATTGTTCAAATTTTAAAAGCATTTTATATAACTGCCTCTATGCGACAAAAAGGGCAATTTTTGAAATTAGGAAGTGTGCAAACAAGACAAACATATGGCTAAAATTGCTATGTAAAGTATTCATGTATGCTCATAAATAACAAGTATATGATAGATAAAAGAAACTATTGGGAAATTGTGCAGAAAATACACACACTATCAAAGACTACCACAAACAACCTTTCCAATAAATCCAATCTTTCAATAATGAAACAATCCATACACAAAAATAATAATATATAATTTCAGAAAAGTACAGAAGCCTTTTAAGGGTAATTTGTCCTAGTAGTGTTTTATGTACTGTGAGTTATGCAGTTATTATGTGTAAAGTTGTATGACCTATGTAATGTGGGTAACCGCTTAAATCCCCTTTCGTAACGTACTTCAACAAAGCGGTGAGAACTGAGAATGAGAGTTGTAAAAAATATGACCTTTGACCTAGCAAGTTTTCGTATAAAAGAGTCTGCAGTCGAAAGAGGTATAAATCTGGTGGCTTCGAGCTAGTCAAATACCAAATCAAAATGTTTGATATGTGTGAGAAATTTTGTCAGAACCGTTTTCTTCAAAGACAAGCTATCCAAGAACAGAAGATTAGTCAAACTGACCTCTATATAAGACAATCTGTTGATATCGGTTATAAACCAATTGAATACAATACCACACCAGAATAGGGCGACTTTTCAATGATTCACAAAGAACTATACAACACTGTGCATTTTTCGTGCCACAGTTCCTACACATTCATTTGTCAAAATCGTCTGCAGCAAAACTGAACCAAATCCAAACTAACGACCTATTTTAAGTTCTGAAAGGTAATTCTTTTTTTTTTTTTTCTAAGTGTTCTTTTTTCTCTGAGTGGTCGATTTTGTGGGACAGTTCAACAAATCCTCGACCTTTAAGTTTGTCACCACATGTGTTTGGTCTACACTATGCGTTATATTCGAAACATAATAATATAGATTGCCCAAATAGCCCATTTTGGTGTACAAAATTGTAAGCAGGGGCAAGCTATACTTCACTCTGAATCGTTTTATTCTGTATTGGGTAATTCTTTTTAATCATAGCTAATCAGGAGACGCTTTATAAAGTTGTTTGAATAGAATACATGTACAATGATTGTATATGGTTGTAAATGTAATCTGTCGGGTTGTGTTATTGATATACACGTTTAAACCTCCTATAAACAAGTCAGAAGACATTTGAAAAACAAACCTAAGACGTTCATCATTTTGATATTTCTACCCTTATACGGTTTAAGAAAGAAAGGAACACATAGAGTGTCTGTTTAAAAGCGAAGTGCCCCTTTTTGTCCACGTGTCAGCGAATCGCCACTTGGTTTAGATCTCCACAGCTAGTTAGGTTGGAGAGTTGTGTTTCATGTCATCTATACCATATAAGTGATATATCACGGAGGACAGTGCACCTGTTCAAGCCCCTTTGATTTTCCTTAAATATAATATAAACTAAACGTTTATGTTCATGTACGGGACGATTTACCTTAATGAACACGATTATTTAGTATTGACAACCAAAATAACCGAATAATCACATTGACTGCATAATAAACGTCCTAAAAAAGTGACGAAGCAAGGATCCGAATTCGCACCGCCCACATACCGTATCGGACTTATTCCCGACTGAGCTGTCTTATCTGAGGTGTTAATCTTGCTGCTGTATTTCCTCATAGCAGCAGGGGCGATGTTTTTCAGCTAAAGACGGTGTCGAACGTGGTATATATGAGGTAACACAATTGATTTTACGTTTGAATATTAATTTCTTTTCAATTGATAAGCAAAAAGTCATAAAGCTTGCCTACAAATTGAGCAAACGTGTCTTAAAAGTGTGTGTTCACAAATTGGAGGAATTTTTAAAGTTAAAGATTAATTTCTATAGTCCTGCACAATAGCGATAACATTATATCAAATTGAATTAACATGAATATTATTCCATAAGCGTAACATCACTTTTGAGATCTTCCGCATTTAAACCGTAAATGCTTAGATAAACCGTACATAATTACATTAATTGACGCTACCGGAAATAATTATTTTTTCTATAGCTAATTTAAGTTTGTATATTCATTTCTTTTTATTTTGACTTTCATTTCTTTTATGTGAACAAGCACCTTTGATACATTAACGTTAAATTTTGCTTAGATTGACTGATCTTGGCCGGTATATTATACTAACTTTTGACCCTCTCACATGAGCTGGCTGAAACATTGGACAAGGGAGTACAAACGGATATGATCATTTTGGACTTTAGCAAGGACTTATGAAGAAAGTACATCACTATGGCATAAGGGGTCATACTTATCAGTGGATAGAATCATTTCTACATGACAGAACACAGAGAGTGATAGTCCAGGGGCAGTCATCTAGTGAGGTTCCAGTTGTAAGCGGAGTACCTCAGGGATCAGTCTTCGGAGTACCTCAGGGATCAGTCTTAGGCCCAATACTATTTCTTATATTTATAAATGATTTACCGGACGGGCTTCTCTCTAAAACTCGCCTTTTTGCAGACGATTGCATTTTGTACCGTCAGATCAAGCCAGAGGAAGAACAGACAATCTTACAAACTGATCTTGATACTCTAGCAGCATGGGAAAAAACCTGGGGTATGGACTTTCACCCTCTTAAATGCTGTGTTGTACGGATATCTAGGTAAAGACATCCACTTCTTACTGATTACATTCTTAAAGGTTTTAAACTAAATACTGAGAAGACCTCCAAGTACCTGGGTGAAGACATTCAATCTGATTTAGGTTGGGTGTCCCACATCAACAGAATCACCAAGAAAGCAAATGGTATGCCTGGCCTGGTTTTCTTAGGCGTAACCAGCAAGGAAACGAAGACAAAGCATTCAATGCACTGGTACGCTCTAACCTGAAGTACTGCTGCACCGTGTGGAATCCCCACCACAGAACTCTCATTAACAAAGTGGAGATGGTCCAGAGGAGGGCAACACGTTTTGTCACAAACAGGTATCACAATACCAGCAGCGTGACAGATATGATGACTTCCCTTCAATGGAACACCTTGGAGGATCGCCGACAAAAACTACAACTCTCAATGTTTTTCAAAATTGTAAATCATTTAGTAGAAATTGACAAAAACAACTTCCTCGTCCCAGCATATTCTAGAACAAGGTCGGCTCATAACACTAAATTCAAACCTTACTCTGCAACGTCAGATTATTTCAAATACAGTTTCTTCCCCAGATGTATTCCACTATGGAATAAACTACCAGCAACAGTGGCTGAGACCCCCTCTTTGGCATCCTTTAAGAGTGGACTTTCAACCCTGTCTTTCTAAGGTAGCCGTTCTCCTCCGGCTGTGAGTAGCACTGTGGGATGAGCTAGAGTAGTATCAGCTGGGTTTCACATACTAGTGCCGCCACGAAAGTTGGATTGGTCTTACTCTGGTGTTGCGAAAACAGCCTTTTCTATTTTTCTTTTCTTGTAATATTAATTACATGTTTATTGTTTCAAGTAACTATATAAGTCTATGTTGGTATTTCTTCCGTAAAGGACATTTTATTCACAAAACGATTAAAGTCTTAATCAGGAAGTTAGTCGCTTTCAACAGTGTACGACCATTCTCTCAATGCATTTCAATTGTTGACCATTATTCGTATATATCCAAGTTATTTGTGTTATACTTATTATCATTTCTTTTCTTATGCTTTATAAGAGCTTTCTTGTTCAAAATATAAACGAATTATAATGTTTTCATTAAAAACAGTTTGACTCTTAATTACGTTATTATTCTCTTCATATGTACCCTCAAAAACAAGTTTTCTTTTGCAGAATTCCAACTGATTTAGCAGAAAAAAAGGCCACTTGGACACGCTGAACATGACATATGAAATTTCTCCTTTTGTCACAAGGAGTTCAATTATCTTGTGTAATTTTGACTATTCATCTTCTTCCCTTAGTAAAATTGACGTTAGTATTGTCTGAATGAGGTTTCCGATTTATGTGTAGGGGTTAGATCACACACGATTGTGCACTGGTTAAACTTAAAGCTTTATTAATGACAGTCAAACTACAGTAATAGACCATTCGTATATCGGTCACCAAGTGGAACACGATTTCAATAGAAATGGAAAGATCACGAATTCAAAATGACTTCAACCCTTTACCAACCAATAACAATATTTAACCAGTTTGTTACAGACGGCTCTGGAAAATATGGTGGGAAAAGGAGAAATTGCTCATAACGAGAAACTTCTCCTTTTCCCGCAATTTTTCTGCCCATTCTAGAAGATTATTTTCCAATTTTATCACGTTTTGAATTGTCGTCTGCAAACCCTTTCAATTTGGAATAGTCGGAAATAGTGTGTTTGGTAATGGTTTAACTTATTCCCTAATGCGGGATTTTGTAGTTGGCCCGAATTGAGAACGACAGCAGAAGACACTGATGATGAATGTGAAATGTAATTTATTTTCTCATGAATTGGTAGAATCTGTAAGAAAAAAAAGAACAATGATCTAAGAGGGTATTTATTCTTCTGTCACAGCGGTTTCGTGAGCCTCATGCCGAGGTTTCCTAAGAGAAAAATACAGGTGATGTGCCCCTTATATCATCAAACGACAAACTAGCTAATCTCGCTTCAAAAACAACTCTAATTGCTATTTAGTTAGGAGAAAGTTGGCTGGAAACAGCTAAAACAATTCATGTGACAAAAGAAAATTAGAACTAGCTTTCTTTACGAGAAATACCATCATGTAATGATAAAAATAGGAATCGTAATTAATAGGGATATCACAGAACATGAAATTTGTAGCGCTATTTCAAAACGACATTGCTTTTATGTGTACAACCAAAGTTGAAATATTGATGAATTTTCATGAAGCGACATTGCTTTTAAATGCACAACCAATAATGAAATATTGATGAATTTTCATATAAAACAATAACCCTCTGATAAACTGAATCCTCTCAACGAAAGTTCGAAGACTTATATGGAATATGAAAATGTTAAACCTTGGATCGGTTTTACATCGCGTCAACATAATTCCAGTTATGGTGTGATTCCCCTCTCATAAGGATGAAAGAAATCTCAAGCTTAACCGCCCATTAGGGCTGGTCAAGCCGGGTATCTTACCATCGCCATTCGAAAAATCGATTGGTGTTACTACTTTTAATGAAAATCAAAATGCCGTCACCGGGTTTTGAACCTGCAGGGGCATGTTATCTCTGTAGGCTACTTTAATATAGACATACATGGTAAGACATACAACTGTTCCGAAAACAATACGGGGAAAACAACAACATTGACATTCTCTCCTAGCGACAACATTGGGAAAATAATAATATAAAAGCAAAAAATAAAAACAGTGATTTTAATGTTAAAATATTGACATTCTCTCCTAGCGACAACATTGGGAAAATAATAATATAAAAACAAAACAAAAATAAAAACAGTGATTTTAATGTTAAAATAGGGTTACTATAAGTACCCCAACCACGCCATTCCCTCCCTCCCCGTAAATGAAAAAAAAACCTAAAAACAGAATAATTACTTCATATTTAGATTTCTGATAATTGTTTTCTATGATAATTCGTGAACTGAAATACAAAGAGAACATAGTGAAATGGTAAAACGAGTCTATCGAAGTACCTGAATCTATTAAATCACACTAGTGTAGTTAACAATAACGCCAACCTTTTTCGTAATACAGACGTCGACGTTCCAGCAAACGTTGTTCGAAAAGGTTGTGACAAAAACTAAAATTCACTCACGTTGAGCAAATTTTACATTTTGTCACAATCATTTAAAATTTCTACTTGTCAACGAGACAATCATTTCATGAATAATGCCAATTTTGCTATTGGATTAAAAACCCCGTTTGTTGGAAGCATGTTTTGCGCAAGGAAAGCATTAACAATTTTCCGAAATGACTCAAAAACGAATAGTTTAATTACAATGACCAATCGATCTCTATTAAACTTTGATGATAACTCAATTCATATTTTGTTCGGAATGTCAACAGAAGTAAACCTTTTTACTCCAGTAGACCATAAAATAGATTGGTGTTATTAGTATATTGCAATTCGGTGTGTGTTGGTTTCTGGAATGTCAAGTCGCAGTGGGGGAGTGCCTTTGCATAACCGGACAATCTGATCAATTCTTAACCCTTATAGTGCTGGGACCGACTTCATGCTTATGCAAACAGGTTAAGTGCAGGCCAGCCGCCAAGTAAATAAGCCAGCGATCCTACCTGTTTGCTCCTAAAATAATCTTTAAATCAAAGCGCTGATAGCGGTGAAGGACTAAGGTGTGTTTAAAGCAAGATGATTGAGGATACATTTGAACATTTCTTAGGGCAACATCTCGAGGAAAACAGCTGCTCCTTTTACTAACATTACTATAATTATAATTTCTGTAAACAGAGACTGAACGATAGTCTATTTTTCGAACATCTGGACATGATACGATTTCCCATGAGGCAACAGTTATAATAATATAGAGCAAAACAGAGCGAGTAAATCCGGACTACATTCCTAGTTCAAAGAAGGTATTAGTCTGCACAGTGAAGGCGGATGTTTAATGAGTAATTGGGGTCAGACCGCTGTTTGTGTCTCGATAAAGTACCGTCCCTCTAAAAAGTGGTATGTAAATTCAATGGACTAAGGTGCTGACGCACCCTTAGTCCAATAATCAGATATTTAAGGATTTTGGAAAGCAGACGACACAAAAATCCATTTTAAGAAAATTACCCAGCATTCTAAGGGTTATGCCCTGAAGACAACTTGACAGTTTTAACATAGAAGGATTTAATTGAATATCATTAGACGGTGCGGTCCCTATGAATACCAGTTGTTGGGGTTCTAAAAAAACAAAGACTTCTGTAAACCCTTGAAATATTATAGCATCGGGCTCTTGTACCGAGGGTCCTGGGTCCGATCCCAGTTAAACATGATGTGAAATTGCCGGGACTAACCCACGATTCGGCGCAAGTACTGGTGACATATCCAGGAAGTACTCATTGAGAATAAGTTAAATAAACCCTTCACACTAATGTAACATAAATAAGTTTAAATTAAATATCGTAAGGTCTTCCATTTGTAAGAATTGATAAATGAAGGCGTTGAAGTTATCACCCCGTAAAACACTTGTGAAGTTAAATCATCTGTCACACCTTAAAAAGATAGATCGATATTACAGTCTATTAACAGTAAATAATTCTCGAAATTAGATAAATGGTATGCACGTAACGGCGCATGTTGTTTTTTACCGAACATCATGGTGACACTTGGTCAACCGCCTTTTTCATAACATTGACGGTAAACATGTAGAGGGCTTTAGAAAGCGCTCTGGTAAAAGGGTACATCGGTCCTTATTAGTAATTCATCTTTAAGCAACTGCTGTTTCTACCGTATACTATTATAACGTTTTTCTAATGTACGTACGTATGTTGGTTATCATTGCGGTCTTGTTTGACTAGTCACAGTGGCAAAACAAATGGCGATTCATCAGTTATTGATAATCATCCAGTTTGAGGCAAAAAACAGTAATTTGCTCAAGGAAACTTCACATCGGTATCACAAGTGTTGGGACCATGAATTTCACGATTACCCTCCTTTGGGATAGACTCCTATATGTAGCCTGAATGTGCATCGTTTAAACACGTTTTAGTCACATGGCAATATTTCGGGGACCAGGGTACCGTTTTACTAAACAGTTTACGCTTAAGATTTGCGTAAGTCTAAAATAACGATTCCTCTTATTTCAATATTGGGCGAACCAATTTTGCAAAGTAACATATCATTGGAATCGTCTCTCCGAGACGCTTCCAATGACGTGTCACATTGCAATATTGTACTTTATTGAAGATACTATCCATGTGTATCAGTTATGGCTTACGCAAATATTTTTCTAAAGTTGTTTTGTAAAAACAGTACCCTCGTCCAGTGTAACTTATATCCTGGAATGTCATATGCCATTCACAAAGCTACTTCCACCACCAAAGTCGCAATGAAGACAAACCTTCTACATGTACACAATTTCTTTAGCCCTTCCCGACATAGTCTCAAATCCGCGTCCTTCAAACACGTGGTTGGGGACTCTAACCCTGCGCCAACACATGGTCAAAATCAAACAGGAAGTCGTCTTCATTTATATATACAAGCTACATGTTTTGGTTTTTCAACGACTGTTATATTACTATATGAATCTCTCCTCGATGAAAGACACAATTGTTATTTTAGTTCATTTAAATCCATTAAACACGTTATATCAAAGTATAATAAACACTCTCGTTTTTGCGACCTGGACACATAACCAGTAGTCGGGAAAGGATATGAATTGAAGAACACTTGCAACAATCGGTGTCCCGAGGTCGACGCTCTATCCGTGTTCTCTGTCCTTCACTATTGTTTAAATTTCTGTACGAGAGCCAAACTCTCCAGTCGAGAATCAGCCTGGGTCCCGGACCGTGCTACACCCTGTACTGTTCTAGTGCGGGTATACGCACGGGTCGGGACCACAAGCTAGTCGAAGTTTGGTATGGGTGTTCTTTTCGGTATAGCAGGTGCATGAAAGCGAGTTTATAATATTGTTTTATTTGGTTATTCTATGTGGTAAGAGTATATTTCAATTGAAATGCGATCTACGGCGTATGAGAGTTAGAGCGAGACCCAAGACGTAGCATAACCTTAGAATGGTTTGAACATGCTGAGTGGATCCATTTTATCTGAATTGTCCAGAGATGCATGTAGACTACAGGGACTTTTATCAAACAACGAGGACCCTGTCAAGGTGCTTGCTCACAGAGGAGAAAATTTGAAACCAAAATTAAATGTCGGTATAACAATGCGGGTTTTGTATTGTTGTTTAATATACTATTAGAACTAAATATTGAAAGCCTAATTAGGTCAGGAAGAGTCGATTATTGACGTATTCCAGTTTATATGTGGTAGATTTCGAGGGCATGTGACGCTTTTTGATTAAAATACATGATATTTGACTGTGTACATACTTAGAAGGACTAAAACGCTATTATTTTGCTTCCAATGACTATTCGTCAGTGCTTGTCACTTGTCACTATTATATGACAGAACAGCTGTTGTGCAATTTTAAAGAAAGTAATCTGCCACTTCCAACCTGGTTATATCCACATTAAAAGATCTTGATTAACCGAAATAACAATCCCTCAATTTGCCATTTCCCATGGCTATTGACATTAAACTTTATAGTGCTAGAACCGACTTCATGCTTATGCAAACAGGTTAGATCCAGGCCAGCCACCAAGTAAATTGGCGACTGGCCTGTGATCTAACCTGTTTGCTACTCTGCGTATCTGTCATCAACAAAATAAAGTAGATATTCAAGGTTTTGGAAAGCAGACGACACAAAAATCCAGTTTTAGAAAATTACCCATCAGACCAAAATGTGTTTTATTTTGAAATGATATGGCAATGAATGAAAAAATCATGCCATTTTTTAAGAATAACATATTCATGAATATTTGTTTGCTGATATTCAAACATGAACAAATAGTAAAGCTAAGTATTAGGTCATACACCTGTTACTTTTGAGATCTTGAATTCCCATTGACTCCAATATTAAATCGGGCATTTTCAAGACTGAGTGAATAATAGTGTGTTTTACGCTAAGCTATATACAGAAACATCAAGTTTGGCCATTAAACTACCAGAAACTGTAATAAAAAGGACACCTCAATTGTCTCACCGTCTGAAAATCAGTGCACTAGCTGTCAAATCTAGGCGAGGTACCGGCATTTGTGTTCATACATCCCAAACAAATAGTCCTGCAATAAGCAATCAAAACAAACTTAGAGAGCATTGCAGGACTATAATCTATACAGAAACACTCATCAGTGTTCCACCAGCTCATCTTTTAATAGAAGAACTATGCACCAAAAGTCGAAACTCAAAAGTTCTAAATGGGACTACGACCCGGAAGTACTCCGTAAGAGGTGTGAGACCATATGTGGTGATGTTACTAAAAAGTAAACACAACAATACAAATCATTGTGAATATATACAACAAAGCAAACATAAAAATATGAGAAATTTTATTTTCAGAACACATTTAAAATTGAGATCGATCTTCACCATTTCAACCTTTCACCTGCAAATTAACTAATCAGATGCTTACATACCTTTTTTTTCAAGAATAAAACTAAAATTGTTTGCTTCAGTTTTGATAAAGATAATGTTAAAAAAGGAAGGCTTTAAAATGTTTGCAAAAAAGAATTACTGAAGAAGAAAACATTCTTTGGGGAAAAATGCTTGATTGAGCATTAGTTTCATACAAAATTCATATCTTAAACAAGTTAAATCTTAATTTCCTGTCTCAAACCATTTCAAACAGACTGAAAATAAACATTTTGGTTTGGTAAGGAGAAAATACAATGTTCATAACCCATTACATAATATGAGACTTTGTGGAATGACCAACCTGAAAGCCACAGCAGACGACACAAAATAGCAGAGTGAGGTAAAATGGAGGAAAGGCTTAAATATTACATGTACAGCTGTAAAATGTTCATCATTCGAAGAGTATTTCAATTCAAATGGGTTTATCCTTTAGATTCTGTACATCACTTATCCCATTTACGTCATTCACATTCACATGTATATGTGTATGGTTGTGACACACATCTCAAATAATGAATGACAAACCAAACTTCTTCAGATCATATTTGTTTCAGTCACATAACTTTTCATAGTTAATCAAGTGGTGCTCAGTTGCATGAACAATCAACTTTATATCATTTTGAAATTTCTTTTGTGCAAGTTAGAATGTAAAATGATCAAATTATTTGATTTAATTGGATAAGCTTTAACATGTAAATGTTTTTTTACCACATCAAACAAAATCCTAGTCAGAGCTGAAAACAATTGTTACACAAGTAAAACCATGATGTTACAGGCTTATATTTCCTGTTAAAATGTTTTCTTTTGATTTAAAAATGATACTGTTCTTCTTAGCGAAAATTATTGTTGACCAAAGAATAAGTTAATTTATATATATATGTGGATTTTACATCACATCAACATTATTTCAGTTATGTAGCGATGCCCGACTATTAATGATGGATGCCCATAAGGGCTAGTCAAGGCGGGTAGAACCATCGGCATTCCGTTAGTCAGTCGGGCGAAAAGAATAAGTTAAAAGGTGTGCATGTCATAAAATAAACAAAAAATTAAGAAACACTTATCATAAACAAACATCATATCATATGTATAATGGCTCATTGTTTTTTTTAAATCATTTGTAAACCAAGTTTTGCAAACACTTGATGAAGATTTCCAATCAAACAGAAATTAACCTGACTCCCTATTGAGATTACAAGTTTAAAACGTTAAAAGTAGTAAAACAATATCAACTAAAGGATCCACATGAAAGACACAAATTTACATACATAACAAATCCCAAAAGAACTCAAAAACAGATAAACAACACCTAAATATGCATACAATCATTACAACTAATAGAGCAATGCAGATGTACATACAACTCAATCTGTACAAGTCCATATCACACTTTCAGTAGGAAAGTCAACAATCTCAAACAATGTTTTAATTGGGTATTGATAGCAGTCTTCGCATGCTTGACCCATTACCAAACAATAACAACATTTGACCAGTTAGTTGCAGACAAAACCTTGTGGGAAAAGGAGAAATTGCCATAACAAACAATTTTTCCTTTTCCCACAATGTTTTCTGTCCTATCTGAAGATTGTTTTTTCAATTTCATTACATTTTGAAATCTCATCTGCAAACTCTTTCAATTGGGAACAGTTAAAAATTTGGCGTTTGTTAAAGGGTTAAAACTTGTGTGCAGCACATAAGTTGAGTAGAAGTGCATTGATGAGTCAACAATAAGACTGCTGATGCAAGCCAAGTGAACTATAACATCAACCAAATAAGATAAATTGGAGTTTAAAATCAATCTTTCCTTACTTATAGACCGACATTCTTTTCATTTGCTGTGATTAAAAGCCATAAAATATTTAAGTTAACTCTAGGAAGAACTTTGTCTGTTGACAATTGTTTAACCCCGTGATGTAAAACAAAAGAAAATGTAAAACCCAAGATAAAACAATAAAGCAATACATAGGGAAAAAAACCCAGGTGTAAACATTTTTCTTTGTCTAAAATGTTTAAATCTAACATTTCTACACTAGCACTCAAAGATTTTTCTTAACAATGTCATAACAAAAGACTACCTTCAGATCTACTTGGTGACCTTCATAATGGCAAATACAAAAGCAATAAAAAGTGCAAGAACATTGCAACAACAAAAACTAACCAATTAACCAATCACAAAGCAATCCGTATTACATTTATAACTTAAATGAATGCAATACATCAATCTTAATTAAGAATATTTTTTTCAATTTGTGTAATTGTTGGTTTTTACAGTAAAATCTTATGCCCTTCAGCAGACAAAAATGTCAAATTTCATGACAAAAGGGACTTATAAATGAAAAATAAATACAAAAATAATTCATTAAAACATGAATAATGTAATACCCTTACAATTCTCATCTTAAAATCTACAAGAGACCCCTTGAGAAACCATTGTTCCATCATCAAACTTTTGAGACATGCCCCCCTCTTGCTATTTATAATCTTTTTTACCAATTTAAGGTTTTATTGCTATTTCAGATCTCACTTATTGAGAGCTTTATTCAAGACTATAAATTATGATTATAGGCTTGCATTAGTCCTCAAAATTTTTTAGCTCTGGTCACAGCCTGGATGCTTAAATATTAAGTAATTGAATAATCTAGATAAAGATTTTCACCAAATCTCTGTAAGCAAATTAGCTGATCTATAAGATGGACATATCTTATGGGAACAATCTATGACACATGTTAACAAACAAGAATGGAAATCCGTAAACAATCTAAAACAGAAACAGCAATCGAGGGTTCAATGCAAGACTTAAGTAAGTCCAACATAAACAATAAGGATTTTCTATAGTCTTGCATTGTACACTCAAGTAACTGTTTGTGGAAACATACTTATCTAAAATATCTACAACAGTATTGCTTAAATTGTGCTCAAACCCAAAACATACACTCTGATCATACACGTTTTACCACAAACATTGTCATACCTTAAAAGTATTAATCAGCATATCTTTTTTATCCGACATGAAAATTGTTTCCCTCTTTAATGGCGTCAGGAGGTATTGTCACCTTAAACTCAGTCACACAATAAATTATGGTTCAATCCCTTCCTGCTATATATCTCACTTTACCATATCTGATATAGAAGTCTTTAGAACCAATTGTGACTAAGAAGATTTCTATGCAGCATTCATCCCTTTCTTCCAGGTTTTATCAAATATCAAAAGAAAATTCGTTTTTCTCGTATTTTTGTCCTCTGCAGACGAAATACTCTATCAAAAGTATTTGTTTGTATGGTGTTTGATGTTTTATCAACCATTTTCAGTTATATGACAGATAGCCTGGATCACCAAGTACTAGGCTCAGGCTCTGAAGTGACTTGTCAAAGGTCACGTCCACAAAACCAGAGGTATCAGTGGGGCTTGAATCAGGGGCCCCCAAATCCTAAGTTTGCCACCTTAACCACTCGACCAGGCTCGTTAAACAAGTAAAGGATCTTATATAAGAGAATGGGTTAACAATTTCACGCACATTTTCTTTTCCAAATTATGAATATAGATTGAGACAGATTCATTGATAATTGAATTAACAAAAAAGTTTTTTCTACTATAAATTCTTGGGGCCACAGATAAATTAACTAAGACCTACACACATTGATGGCAAATAGCCAAGTTGCTTGTCACAAGAATGGTTTAGGTACTTGCTTATGTAATGCTACTTTACCACTTGAAAAGTGAGTCTAGTAAAAGTTTTGCTGTATGAAGTAAAATACATTTTATACAAATTTGTATAATATGTCTTTTAAAGATATCGCATGTAATAATGAAAAATGCATTTATTAGACTTCTCCTTAAAATGTTCCTCTTACCACTCCTTCTCAAAGTAGAGAAAAATCACTGTTCAAAACGTTTTGTCAAAAAACTGCTTGTATTTATGAAAAGTAGAGATATAAATTACTTTACCATGTACACTTAACCCTTTCACACTTCAAGGATATCATCTAACACACATTAACAAAACAAAAAACAACAACCAATAAAGTATTTAAAAGGGAAAGATTTATATAAAACAGTTTTTAATTAAAATTATCTAATTTTCCTTATAATGTTTTTTAGGCTTTACTCCATAATAAAATTATTTTGTCAATTGAAGACCTTTTTTCTTTTAAGGGACTTATACCTTTTAAAGTAGACAAATTATCACTTATCAAATCAATAAATTTCAAATTCCAATATTTTACCTAATCAATCGAAATGTAATCACATTTGTACCTGACCTTTTAGGCTGAAAATATTGTTACAGGGTTTCACTTAAATCTGGAACAACCTTCAATTTACAGAATTCTCCATTCAACTAAATAATCCCTACTTCAGACAAACGAGAATATGGACCATAGAACCATTGAGATTAATCTTTCTTGGAGATGATATAAATTATCTAAGAGCTACATTCCAATAAGAATAAATTTTACTGACTTTGCATCTAAAAGGATATTAACCAAAGAAACCATAGAGATTGCTCCCTCTTTGAAATTGCAAAAAACATGTCACATTCATCACATGCTTTTGATATAGCCAATTCTGTAATAATTGGTAATTTGAGCTAATTATTAACTTGTGTCATCTTATGTCTATAACTTGCATTAGGGGAAATATGAATACTGTGAAGATTAATTTCCTTCTTTCTGAAGTTTTAAGGAAAATTGGAACATCAAAGTACTAAAAGTAGAATACGTGCATCAAGAAAAACTCTAGTCTCTCTTATTGTTCATATTGGTCAGCTGTTTTGATCAATCAGCAATGTGTTTTATACTGAACAATTTAGTCAATCTGAAAATACATGTAGGTTAAAACATGGTTTGCTGTTGAAATATTTAAAACAAAATAAAGTTTCTTCCCTTTCCCATAAATATAAAGAGATAAATTTACCAGATTCGGATGAATTAAAAATCTTTCATGACCGAGTGTTATTGGGTCAAAAAAGGAGTTATGGAAGAACACGCTTTTTAACCTGATAGTTCCCATACTTGAGACAGAGTCTCAACCCTTTACAAAACACCAAATTTTGGACTGTACCAAATTGAAAGAGTTTGCAAACAGCATTACAACGTGTGATGAAATTAAAAAATAATCTTCTGGGAGGGCAGAAAACATTGTGGGAAAAGGAGAAATTGCTCGTTAAGAGCAATTTCCCCTTTTCCCACAATGTTTTTCAGAGTTGTCTGCAACAAATTGGTCAAATGTTGTTATTGTTTAGTAATGGGTTAAGGTGATGGAAGTCCAGTTAGTTAAACTGTATATCATATTTCCTATATGTGAGATCAAATCAGAATTTACAAAAGGACTAGTTGAAATGAGTGGAGACAGTGGGAGAAATACATGCCTCTTTTCTGCATTAATACACAATCTCTGTAAGAAATATATATCATACTGGAGAGTGGAATCTCACTACACTATGTTGAACAAACTTAAACTTTCAGCATCAACACATTGAGAAACTCCCAATAGGAATACAATAAGTGCGCTTTAACATAGTTTGTTGCAAAAAGACACAATTGTACAGCAATAGGGGAAACTTCTTGATACAAGCAATTCCCTCCTTTGCAACAATGGCTTTTTTACCAATACAAAATGTAAAAAAAAAAAAACTTCCACTTTGATGAAATTGGATATTACTTATATGTTTCCCAGAAACCCTCTCATATTGCGGTCAATTTTCACCCTTTTTGTCCTGCATACGTTTGTAAAGCACTTGGGTGGTCAAGGACTTTGGTGGTCAGAACTGGTTAGTAGATATCTGATACATAAGGCCGCATCTCCTCGGACTGGTCAAAAGGTGAGCTGCCCGACGTGTGAAGCATGTCCATACCAACATTAAGGCTCTTTCTACCTCTACAATGTACGAGATTTATCATAATACAGCATTCATTCTATCTATAACCATTGTACACTTTTCATATGCGGATTGTGAAAGGTACAAAGTATAACAACAACAGGGGGTGGTGATGACGGGAGATTGAAACATTATTACAAGTGGCCAAATTGATCATAACAAGCAATTTCTCTTTTGCCAGTGTAGTTTCTTTAAAAACCTTAATTTGCAGATTAAGCATATTGTCACTTACATGAGGGCCGAGTTAGCATAATGTCACTTACATAAGGGCAGAGTTAGCATATTGTCACTTACATAAAGGCAGAGTAAGCATATTGTCACTTACATGAGGGCCAAGTAAGCATAATGTCACTTACATAAGGGCCAATTTAGTATATTGTCACTTACATAAGGGCCGAGTTAGCATATTGTCACTTACATAAGGGCCGAGTTAGCATATTGTCACTTAAATAAGGGCCGAGTTAGCATAATGTCACATACATAAGGGCTGAGTTAGCATAATGTCACTTACATAAGGGCCGAGTTAGCATATTGTCACTTACATAAGGGCCGAGTTAGCATATTGTCACTTACATAAGGGCCGAGTTAGCATATTGTCACTTACATAAGGGCTGAGTTAGCATATTGTCACTTACATAAGGGCCGAGTTAGCATAATGTCACTTACATAAGGGCCGAGTTAGCATAATGTCACTTACATAAGGGCCGAGTTAGCATATTGTCACTTACATAAGGGCCGAGTTAGCATATTGTCACTTACATAAGGGCCGAGTTAGCATATTGTCACTTACATAAGGGCCGAGTTAGCATATTGTCACTTACATAAGGGCTGAGTTAGCATAATGTCACTTACATAAGGGCCGAGTTAGCATATTGTCACTTACATAAGGGCTGAGTTAGCATAATGTCACTTACATGAGGGCAGAGTTAGCATACTGTCACTTACATAAGGGCCGAGTTAGCATGTGCATATCTATACTGGGACGGATCTGGTCCCCCCTCACTCTCCATTGCTGCGGCCATATTGCATGCGGCCTCGTATTCTGCGTCTGTCATGACATTTTCTGGAAGTATGGCTGTTGTATAACATTCGTCTTGGAGATCCATTATCATGTTGTTCTGAAATGTCATTAATGATACAAACAGAATCTGATATGATACTTACAGAAATGATACACACAAAATATTAGAAAAATAATATTTGTCTCAGATAATGCTTAATTCATTAATTAAGATGATATAACCAAAAGACTTGACTCATTTTACAAAGCCAAAAAGTCAGACTTGAAATAATATCAAAAGACACACAACTGTCCTTTGTGACTGAATCAAACATCCAAGTTAAACCATTAACCTTCCGCAAACCAGTCCTAATGCAAGTCAAATTGGTTATTTTATGTTCTTCTTTTAAAAGAAACAGTCATATCATGTCTTTTCATGATTCAAACCAACTACATCTGTTTTTATTTTTTACATAGAACTGGCAGTACCTGCCTTTTGATATCCCTGTCAGCCAGAGTAGCATGAAGTGAAATCCTTTATATCATTAACTCTATAGTGCTGGAACCAACGTCATGTTTATGCAAACAGGTTAGATCCAGGCCTGCTGCCAAGTAAATTGGCGGCTGGCCTGTGATCCTACCTATTTACAACTTAGGGTGTCTTTCCTCAACAAAATTAAGCAGATATTTAAGGTTTAGGAAAGCAGACAACACAAAAATTTGTTTTTTAGGAAATTACCCAGCCTTCTTAGGGTTAAAGTCAACATTTAAACCCACAACAGGCCTTAGTGAGCAACTGATCCTTACCTGCTGATGACACATTTGAGATGATATGACATTATTGTTTTCTTCAGACATATGAGCACCATTCAAAATGTTGTTGTTCATTGATGTGATGTTTCCTGATGGGTCTGATATGTGCTGTAAATGAAAAAACAACAACAGTTATTCATATTTCATGAAAATCATTCCTCTAAATGAGCCAAATCTTTTTCATCTTTTAAAAAGATCTTTATGTTTCTTCTAGTTTATAATCATTTCTTTTGCACAAACTTTTCCAACATGATCTCTGGACTTACAGCTGTGACACTACCATTGCTGAAGTAAGAGCTTAATTCATAACCATTTTAACTGTATCTTATCACAAGCAATTTCTCCTTGTTAAATGTCAGAGTTTCTTTTCCCAAAGACTATCTGCAGACCTGTCAAATTTCGGTCGCATGGAGTAATTAAACACATAAATCCATGAGTCATGATCTTTAAGCACCAACAGCAAAGGACCCAAGAAATTTTAAAAAGTACCAAATTACAACAAATTTCTCCTTAATTTGAATATTGGTTTTCTGTCAGCAATTCTTTGAAGATATTGTCATAGTTATATATCTGCTAAAGCTTTCCGTTAAAACAATTAATAAACCTCAAACCTCTCACTTTGATATCTGTTATGTATTGACAAAGAGTGTCAGAGGTAAAAGAAGGAGTCTGCCAGGCTTCATGAAGGTTATTTCTTATTCTTTTCCACAGTATTTTCACAAACCACCAACAGCAGATCCTTTAACATCAATAACAAAGGCTGAACAATCAAACCTACCTGTGTTTGGTGATGTGAATGAAATGGGTGCAGTTCTGGTACCCTATTTTCCACTATACACATCTGTGGATGAGTGGGTGCTAATGTTTGTTCATGTGTGTGTTGAGGTAGCAGCAAACCTCGATCTCTATCCCCATCACACTGCATGCTCGCTTCTGCTGTCGTGTCTTGTCCCGTACCACATGGGTAGTGGACACAATGTCGTTTAGAATCAGGCTCCTGTGAGAGATAGATTGCTTAAAACAATTTTAAATCCAGTCAACACTTTATGATTTGCGCTCATGACCAATTAATAAGTATTCGAGGAAGATCCTATCTTCTCAACTGCTTATCTGGGATTGATCTGAATAGAACCACACACGTCTTGTCAGTCAGCCAGGAGAATGTCCCGCATGAAAATCAAAAAAAGCTTCCACAATGGCTCAAGTTCATGACTAATCCTAAGAGTGCTGGGTAATTTTCTAAAAATAGATTTTTGTGTCCTCTGCTTTCAAAAATTTTAAAGTTTAAACATCTGCTTAAATTTGTTGAGTAGCAAACAGGTTAGATCACAAGCCAGCCACCAATGAACTTGGCCGCTGGCCTGAATCTAACTTGTTTACATAAGCATGAAGTCCATTCAAGCATTATAAGGGTTAAAATGCCATTTGATTGCGAGTCAAGAACTCAAACCACTTTAAATAGAGATCCCTTTCAAGACATAGCCAATTCTTTCTGAGACAATTTCTACAAACTCTCCCTAAAACTCCTTTGTCGCTGGTTCAATGAAATCATGCATCTTACATCGGGCTTGCTGATTCCACTTAAAAGCAACAGAATATGATTTTACATTGTGGAACATTATTTCAGTTATGTTGTGATGCCTGACTCTTTTTAATAGAGGTAGACCCCATACTCAACTGCCAATAAGGTCAAGGTGGGTAGAACCATCTGCACTCCATTTAATATTAAGTCAGTCGGAAGAAAACCTCTCAAAAAAAATCCAAATACAATCACCAGGAATTGAACCCATCCGCAGAGATATGCGATTCAAAGTTCTGGACTGTTATCACAAGGCCACAAAGGGACCTATGAAGAAGAAAATAATCAACATTTTTGTTAAAACAAGGAGTAGAAACCATCGCCGCAAAATGAAAACTGCTTTAATGGGGCAATTCATCCCTTTATGACAGTGGTTTCTAAAAACTTCTGCAGTAGATGTGGCAAAGTAGAATATTATTGACCAAGGTGTTAAATCAGCGCAAAAGTACATGACATACATTTATGACTCTTGTGTTTGCTTACCTCTGTGTCAAGACACTTTCTCTTAGAGCTCCACCCTTGATAGAGAGACGGGGAGTCCTGCAGACACCATCCATAGTTTGTAGCTGGCATGACCCACTCCCTTAAAATCTGAAAATAATAGCTCATCATTTAAACTATAACAGTCACATTTGTCTTCATAATTATTCAATAACAAGCTACTCTCCCTTATTAAGTATACAAATATAAGCAACTCTCCCTTATTAAGTATACTGGTCAAGCAACTCACTAGCCTTTTTTTACGATAAATAAAAATAGCACCTTCCAAATTGGAAATTCCTTAAAATCATGTCGTTTTCCCAAATTCACACAAGCTTTTTGATTCCCAATTCAACAAATTAAGCAGTACAACTTCACAAAAGTAACAGGCCTAGGCCCCCTCCAAATTCAAGGCAAAAAGGCCAAAATACTGTCTGGTTATTCACATAAGTCTAACAGGTCATTAGGTAACACAAACTGTTTCATCACATGTCTCATGTTAATAATAATAGAAATTAACATCTTTTTTCTTATTCGCATATATTTCTTATTCCTCTCCATTGAAGTGAATTATTCTTATTCAGACACATGCCAGACTCAATAAAACTGATGTGATTTGGAGGCTTTGCATTAAAGTTTTGTTTTCCTTTGTTCAGCAGACACTCGACTATTATATATCACACAAAGGATGATTAATATTCTGAACAGTTTGAACTTTATTGGTCCTAAAGGTCTGTTTGTTTTAAAATGCACTGGTCTAGTATTGGGAATTTGTCGGTCACAACCCTGGTCCTGACAGTGATCATTTTTGGCCCAAAAAATCTAATAAAACTTCCCCAAAACTCATTACTTTCACTCATTTTAATCATTTTTCTATAGAACCCCCCCCCCCATATATTTTTAAGTTTTTGTAAAAAAAACATTGATTTAATTTAGAAAAAAAAACACTAAACCCAGCAAGCTTTACTTTTGGGCAATGTAGAACCCTGCTATTACAACAATCACCCTCACCAGATCTGTAGAATGCAAAAAAGCAGACAATAAAAACCTGACAGCATCATGCAGTGTATGAAGGTCAGAGGACTGAAACTGAACTCAAGTTTTATCGAGTTATTCACAAATGAATGTTTTAAGTTAAGAATTGCAAAAGCTTTACCTGGCCAATTAATTTCATTGTTACTCTAATTTCTAAATTGACAGTTGCTCAAGCTGTTCAATTCTGAACAGGGGTGACAAATTCTGATTTAGACTTGTTTTTCTGTAAATGCCACACCTTTTTCTGCACCTATCCAAAAACTGGTTGTAATCTTAAATGAAAATTTCATTGAAAAGTTTCATGTCTGTTTTAGGGTTTTGAACTTGTAAGCAAGGCGGTAATATGGACTAGATTTTGCCATGACTGATTCAACTTGACCATTCATTGGTACGCAACACTTGTTGTATCATAAATAATTGTTTGTTTGTATGGTGTTTAACTCAGTGTCAACAATTTTCCAGTTATGTTAGGGCTTTCTAGACTGGGATCCACTCTCTTATCTATCAAATATAGAGACTGGTCATAACAAATCTACCAGGTAGAATTCTGGCTGGTAACAGAAGGAATGAAAACTACACAGGCTGACACTCAGACTGTCCATAGAGATGAATGTTTGCCGATTCAAAACAAACTGTTTACAGGGAAATATTGGTCAGAGGGATTTTGAATTGAAATTTTGACAAACATTTGATACAAATAGACACAGCGACCTGTTCTTTAAGACAATCGGTTAGGTCGTACAAAACGCATACACATGCCAGAAATGTTACACATGTTATTGTTGGTTGCTGTTTTTTAACTAGATACGATGTCGTAACGTCTTGTGGCTGCTATCTGGTTGTCCCAAGCAGGACACGGTAGGAACGTTACTTCTATTTTTTAACTAGTTTCTTATGAGTTTTTAGGTTTGTTTGTACAGATCCCGCCGTTTATGTTTTGTTTTGCAAACCTGACTCTGCCGTCTGCAAGAAATTTTGTAAGATTAGCAAACGTGCAAGATTTGCAGGATCAAATGCCTGTGTGTTGCTGTTGTAAAAACAAATTGATTGTATGCATAAATATAGCATGTTATAACTCTAGATCATTTGAAAACTTACGCGTTCGAAGTAGAAAAAGGGCAGTCCAAAAGATACGCACGGCTTTATTGTTTGTTTTCAAATTTGAATGTTGTATAAAGAGATATTCAAAAATACTCCCAAAGTGTTTTCGCCCAAAAGTTTTACCCGGTATGTTTCGGGAATAATGAAAAACAAATGTAAATCGAAATTTGTAGTTGTATAAACGAAGATATAGATTATGAGTTTTCAATGTCTCCGCTCAAAGGTTGTGACAAGCCTGTGAAGAGGATAAAGCCTGTGAGGACGGTAGTTTGTATATAATATGCCAAAATGAAAAAAAAATCTTGAACATGCAAGTGATTTAAAGATACACCTCAAAACAAAACAATGGAACTCAATGCAGACATAGATAGTTTTACACTCTTTTCAAGGTTTGCCACTTTCCTGGTTTTTTTTCCCTAGAAATCTTCCACTTGGAACAATTTTTATCCAGCAGCTTTGTTTGTCAATTGTGACTTTCGCTGTGACACAACGGTAGTTTTGTCGTATAATATGGGAGGTTGCCGGATTCATACCAGACTGAGTCTTACGAATGACCATTAACCCTTTACCAAACGCCAAGTTTTGGACTGCCCCAAATTAAAAGGTTTGAAGACAGCATTTCAAAATTTTCTGAAATCGAAAAATAAAGAGGAAAGCATCAGAACTAAGCCAACTCCAGGTCAAACTTTGGGTTCGATCCTTAATGGCAATCATCTGTTTCACTGTTGAGTGTCCTTTGGCACATCACACATTTCCTAGCCTAGCACTGGCAGATCTTTAAGGGAGAATGTACTATAAGGCTCATGAGTGAGAGCTGTACATTATTAACCCTTTTCAAAACAACAAATTTTTGACTGTCCCAAATTGAAAGAGTTTGCAGACGACATTTCAAAATGTGATTAAATTGAAATATAACCTTCTGATAGTGCAAAAAACATTGTGGGAAAAGGTAAACGAGCAATTTCTCCTTTTCCCACAATTTTT
The DNA here is from genome assembly GCA_947846245.1 of Cerastoderma edule. Taxonomy (NCBI): domain Eukaryota; kingdom Metazoa; phylum Mollusca; class Bivalvia; order Cardiida; family Cardiidae; genus Cerastoderma; species Cerastoderma edule. Next base: position 29,721,747 of record OX401416.1, on the reverse strand, counting down.
TCTAAAGTCGTCAAATGTCGTTATTGTTTGGGAAAGGGTTAAATAGACAAAAGGGTAGGTAGAGGCATGGGTTCAAAGAATCATATTAGATAACTGAAAATGATGTTGAAAACCTGTGTTAACCAACAAACATAATGTTGAAAAAGGAATTGGAAATGATGAGTATGTTGGCATAGAGGTCTGGTAGAAGAGAGAAAGAAACCTGTCTTATGAATGACTGATAGGCCTATATTGTAATATATTTATGTGAAGTGCAAACATAACCAAATAGATGTTACTTAGTGCATTTTTTCACTTATATTACCACACAAATTCACTTTTATCAATGCATTCCAAGTCAGCCATGTTCGACCATGACAATTACGACATAAAACCATGTACCTTAATGATATAGGTTTGTAGGTTATAATAATCTACTAACTCGTTAAAAAGCCTAATTAACAAGATAAGATAAGTACACAAGTCACCTCTGTGCCACCATACAAATGACCAACAATGTGTTGAAAGTAGGTGTATAATGTTGCCCTATTTAGGAAAGGTTGAGGGTTCAAGCCTGTGTCATACCATACCATAAACCTAAATCAAGTTATGTCTTCCCTCTAGGGCAGCTTGGGTGATGGGATATCATAATGACATTGACTCTATCTCCCATATACATTATTTCTCAAATGCAGGAAAATGGACTTACACTTTGTTGCTGATACTCAGTAGAAAAATCATATATGAACCCAAAATTAATGAAATACATTTAAATTCTTTATTCACTGACATCATAATACATTGTGGTAAAAAGTAAGTACTGCTTATAATTAGTAAATATTTGGTTCTCAAATTAATATCATCTCTTAATAAAGTTTTGACCCACTCCTTTATATTGAGAGTTCCATGCAAGACAGGCAGTACTTCCCAAACGGGAAAGACCTTCTGAAGGCTTTGTTAATTTGAAAGAATCAGCAAACATCCATAAACCAAAAAAAAAACAAAAACATTTCTTATGTGATATTGTGTAAAAATCATGGTAATAAAAGGGGAAAATGATTTGCTTGGCATTTTTCATTTCATAGCTATAGTTTCCTAAGTCGTCTGTCACAGTCCTGTATGTATCCTCAATATCACAGAAAGGGTTGAATGTGGCATGCTCTTTAGAAACACTTAAAATTCAGACTTAAGGCAAACTTTGAAATAAACCACATATCCTTCACTTATTCATGTACTTGTATACATGTAGTCTAGTTTGAACTTTAATTATTTAAGTTACATCACAACTGGCTTTTGGTCCCTCGTTTCTCCACATGCTCCATGTACTTTGAATGGAATTTAAAAGTTAACATGGGTTGCTGGTTCCCCTCAATTTGGTGTATACACTCATACAAAGTTTTGAAGAGGGAAAACAGCCGTGGGTCACCCTCATTATCGTAGGATGAAAATGGGTCCAATAAGTTGGTTGTGTAGGCAAACCCGACTTTATGCTTGATATCTGCAGCAGCGTATTGTCCCCCATACCCTCCGTGACCAAATATTTGGTTTGGCTGAAATAGAAATTGAAGTTATAAATGATTTTGATTCATAGAATCATTTCTATAGATTGAATATTTTCTTGTAAAGTAATTCTTCAATGAAATGCTGCATTACCACCATTTCCTTTATCTCTCTATCTTCATTTACTGACAACCCCTCTTTTGAGTATTATAGACAGAAAATATTAATATTTCTCGATTATGCTCCTGGACACATAACCAGTATGTGGCTGTAACTGTATGTAGAATAATGAAAGGTTGCTCTTACAGGATTTGGAACCCAGTCAATCCTCTATAGCGAAGCCGACATTGACAATACCGGTAATAGATCATTTAGATTTATTGAAAATAACATTGGTCTTGTGATATATCATAGAAACCATTATGACATAAGTTTCTTGGAGGTCGCACTTTAGGTAATTTAAATCAATTTGATATCAAGACAATAGTTATACAGTAAAACCATTATGACAGATATTGTGAAATACTTGATGAGCTGAATGAGTATTTCATCATTTTGTTATGATGGTTACTTGATATAATGCTTCAGGTGTGTCAATAACATGAACATAGATATGAATGAATGGACTGTTAAGTGTGATCAGACATCCCACATAGAATTTTGTAATGTTTCTTAGTTACTGGTGTAGATGAGAACATATAAAATTTTAATAAAAGGCATTGGCAAAGTAGGCATATATTACTTTGGTAATAAGGCAATTGCTCTCTTTGATCAATTCAGTCAGAATTATCTTACTATAGAGAGTTAAAGATGTATAAGATGTTTCAGAAAGAAGTTATTCCTAATATCAAATGCATGTACTTTATTCAGATAGGAGGAACTAATTGTTACTAGAAGCTATTATCTGTCTGATATTATGTAAACATACAATTCACTTTATCTCTCAGACAGTATGTACCTTAAAATCCTTAATCTCTTAGATGTCAACAGATGTTCTGAAGATGACACTTTACAAAACATGGAGATGAGGCGAAATTGGTTTAAGGACTGGTCAAAATTAAAAGCAACTGCATACCATAAAAAAAGCACCAAGAACAAAGTGTTGGTCCTCCACGTTACAGGGACCCTGAATAACAAATTGTTCTAAGATACCAATTGGTGGGCTCTGTTGTGCTTTGTAGTGCATATGTCATGTGTTTGCAAAGTAGTGTTGTAAGTAAGTTCACTATCGTAAACATGTCTGTTGGTGTTCTTGATCTGTGAAAGATATCACTGTCTACCCCTATTTGATCAAAATTGACATTTACCAGAATCAAGACCAAACCTAAAGATGAGAATTCCTCACTTTATAGGGAATACCTTCATATACACACACATGAATATTGTTGCTAAAAAGCACATTGCAAGGGCTCAAACTCAATGCAAGATTACAAGCAAATCCTTAACAAAAGTTAAGGACTAGCTATAGTCTTGCCTTGAACCCTGGAATACCTGTGGGAAGTATCACACACCTGTTCATTCCCTGTAATTGTCGTGATCAGATGTGTTCCCAGACTCCAAGCTGCATCCATCCCAAAGGAGACATCGATCCCCCCAACAATAGGTATCGTAAATTTACGTATCACGTTTTCTGACAGCAACTGCTTGCCCTTGAAAGTCCCACCATTGGCAACAATACCAAACAGTTTTGCCATGTTGGCCGCGGTCCCATGTCCATGCGTGGATGGAACAGGAAGTTCCCGCATATCAGGGTCGTTCATCTTTATTGTCTGAAAATAAATGGAAATTTGAAAGAAAATGTTTTTGACCCTTAAACTTATTCAAAAACTCATCTTCTTACTAAATAATGCTTACATATACACAGCAAGATATATTTATAATGCTTTCCAAAGACGCAAATCAATCATCTATAATTAGTTTTTACATTTCTATTCCTTAATCTCGTTCCTTCCCATGCACTGTCTTGTACATATATATATGTTGAATATTCAACTTATTTACTTTTGTTTAAAACTTTGTAAAGTGACCTATAGGCCCAACGTGGCCGGGTGTTGTTAAATTGTTTGTATATCATATGTTGTTTGTACATAACACATGTCACTTAAATAAAATGTTCGTTCGTTCGTTCGTTATTCATTTTACATTGATTGTGAAACAAGTTCTTACAATTTAGATAAATCACTCTCGATTCTGCTTCCTGGATACATAACTAGTGCTCGCCCCAAATGTGGATTAATGAAAGGTTTCAAATCAGATCCCACCACTCTCGGGATTCGAACCCACTACCCTTGTGTCTGGATGCAGACGCTCTATCCCTGAACAACTGTCCTCCACACAACTCTAACCCTTATAGTGCTGGAACGACTTCATGCTTATGCAAACAGGTTAGATCCCGGCTAGCCGACAAGTAAATTGGTGGTTGGCCTGTGATCTAACCTATTTGCTACTCTACCTATCTTTCTTCATCAAAACTAGGCAAGTATTCAAGGATTTGGAAAGCAGACGACACCAAAATCTTTTTAAGAAAATTACCCAGCATTCTAAGGTTTAGAGCCATGTACATTATAAATAAAGAGGGGGCATGGACGTAAGTTGTCCCTCAGTCCCTTAATGGCCTTGTGGTTTGTCTTTGACTTACTTTCACTGTTTTATAGAGTTTCTACATTGATTCAGCAGTACATGAGTTGAAAAAGCCAATTTGTTACATTTCATCATGTGATACACACACAAAAAGATAATGGCAGTGAAACATTGTTACATCAGAGATGATATTTACATTTAAAATGACCCTTTTTCTGTTTTAATGCATTTTATTATGCATTTGTAGAGCATCGCTCTGTATTGATTAAAACCTTAACATCAGAGAGATCACATTTAATATGACTTTCCTTCCTTTAAAGTAGCATAAGCTGCATGTTGGTTCCTTCAAATTGATGTATACACTCTTGTTACTTGTGTTTGCCTTGAGTGGTTGCTTAATTCAATATTGACTGTATTTCAGTTATATAATACAATGTCTGGCTTATAGTTAATACAGGAGGAAGACTGGATTTTTAGATTTAACTTGATCTCCCAAAAAGGTTTGTAATGTCAAGGTGGTTAGAGACCTTGGTACCGTTTTACTAAACAGTTACGCTTAAGATTTGTGTAAGTCTAAAACAACAATTCCTCTTATTTCAATATTTGGCTAAGCCGAGACGCTTTCAATGTCATATCACATTGCAAAACTGTACTTTCAACGAAGATACTATCCATGTTTATCAGTTATGACTTACGCAAATATTTTCCTTAAGTTGTTTAGTAAAACAGTACCCTTGGCTGTCTGTTAATTAATCCGTAGACAATGTAATTGTATATCTCAAGGGAATCAAATTACAGTTCTGCTTTGATTAAAACACATGCAGACTGGGAAAGTGTTATATGAATGTCAAGTTCAGGTGTCTGTCTCACAAACATTTGTACAATAATTATTTTCGTAAACACAAGATGAAAATTTCTCACAAAAAAGTTTTCCATTAACTGAGACTGACTGACAAACAATACAATTTACATACGAAATAATATTCCTTTATAAATGAGAACTACTTATATCTTTGGTCCTCCATTTTTGTGAACATAGAACCCTTATATATAATAAACTCTATAAGATCAGTATATCACAGAGTAGTAAAAAAATATAATATTCTGTATCATGAAGCAAGTATTCTAGAGCAAGTGCATGAACTTAATTTATCACATTTGATTCTACCCAGCCAAATAAGACTTGCTCCAATCATTGGCTAACGGTGCTGGAAAAGTATCAGTTGAAGAGGGAGGTAAGTATAATTAATAAAAACGAAAAGGTTTACCTGTATTGTTAAAAGAAAAAAGCAACCTTTTCTCGGTAAATGAGTCACAGTGACATTTGCTAAGAAAAAGGTTTTGCAAGAAATACCTCAACTATACTAAGAGGTTGTTGAAATGACAACTGCTTCCTAGAGAAGATTAGAAGAAGATCTATATCAACAAAACAGATGAAATGATGAATGGAATATATGTTGTTGGAAATAGAGACGTATTACCATTAAGGTCTACATGAACTAGACATATTGTTAACTTGTCGAGAAACAGTGTCATTCAAATATATATTTTTTTTTTTATATGGGTTTTACATCACATCAACATTATTTCAGTTATGTAGCGATGCCCGACTCTTAATGATGGAGGAAGACCCCATACTCAACTGCCCACAAGGGCTGGTCAAGGTGAGTAGAACCATCGGCATTCCGTAAGTCAGTCGGGAGACTGCCTCTCATGAAAATCCATATACCTCTCAGGATTTGAACCCACGCGGAGAGGGGCCCATGTGATTTCAAGTTCTGTACTCTAACCACTAGGCCACGGAGGCCCCCATTCAAATATATAAAAAATAGGTTCTACCAAAGAACATGTACATATAAGGCTTGGACAAATTACCTGACAAAAAGCTTTGTTCCAGTAATGTAAATAGTTTTGAAATTTAGTTTAACAAACATTGTAAATGTCATCCTGTGATTTTAGTTCCCATTTCTATAGACCATAAGCGTACACTACAAACAGACAAAACAGATCACAGAGGCTTACAGACTAAATTTCAATTTTGAAGAACAAGTACATTGTACAAGGTAAGAAGATACCAGCACCACAACAGTAGCATGAATAAATGAATGGGGATTTCAAGCACAACAACAGCTAAGCAACAAAGGTTACACAGGGGAATATCGGACAAATGGGACATATAGGAAGAGACAGCATTAACAGGCTTTTGTATTGCTAAATTGGATTAAAAAGCTATTCATAACAGTATTTAGTGTGCGATTTTGGGGATGTCATTTTCAAATAAGGTGCGAGTCTCTGCTTGTTGCTTTTCATACCTTTTTTGTTGGTTGTCTGCTGATGCATTTAATTTGGACAAGTGATAAAATCCTGTATATGGGGGAACAGGTAAGATAAAGTAATCATAGGCAAGGTTCCCCTGTACAGGATTCAGTACTGTGTTCATTTCAAGAACATGTTCATGAATATTAAAAACATTAAAATCATGTCCATGAATACATTAATAGATATGTTCTTGAAGTTCATGAGCATGTTTAAGAATAGCTTTGAGCTATGTTTTGTTCAAGTCTGCCCATGATGTTCACAAACACATTTCATGAATCAATCACAGGGGTTTTACAATAGACAGTGATGTATGCCAACACTCACAGTTTTAAAGTCCTGTGGGTTATTGGCTGTTGCCATCAAAAGTTCAAGGTCTCCGCGAAACACTTCTAGAAAAGCAGCATTGTCTATTTCACGATACATTGCAACCCGAGCAGATCTGTGGTAGAGTTCTTTAGGTAAGCCAATGTAAAATTCTATATCTGTAATTATACAACAGGCATAGACTGTTACTTAACCCTCGCCCTAGTGTCTATGTTAGTACAGAAGCAACTAAATTTCATTTAGTAGCAAAGTACAATTGAAATCATTGAGAATAAAGCAGGGATAATTCTAATTGTAAGTTCTTTCATTATAAAATATTCAATTTAACAGCATCTAAAATCATTTCAAGTTTAGTTTAATCATTTTACATCAATTGTGACAGAAGCTTGAAGCTTATTGAATTCACGCTCCATGACTGCTACCTAGAAGTTGAAATATACGGTCACTCTTTTCCACATAAAGAATTTTGAAAAACCAGATCAAATTATTCATTGCAGATTAATTCACCCATTCTATCCTTCAGTTCAAATTTAAAGCAACAGCAGCCAACAATAAAAAGAAATGTTGGTAAAACTGAGAGGAAACCATTGTATCAATAGGAGTAATTGCTCTTCTTTCCTCTTGTCACAATTGCTTTTTACCCTTATAGTGCTGGAACTGACTTAATGCTTATGCAAACAGGTTAGATACAGGCAAGTCGCCAAGTAAATTGGCGGCTTGCCTATGATCTTACCTGTTGGCACTCTGAGTATCTTTCCTCAACAAAACTTAAGCAGATGGTTAAAGTTTTGGAAATCAGATGCCACAAAAACATATTTTAGAAAATTACCCAGCATTCTACTAGGGTTAGTCTTTTACTGCAGGTGTATTTGAAACATGTATAACCGTACATAACCTTACATGAAGAAAATGGTAAACAATTTGCTCATAGTGTATTGCATTGATGAAATACAAGTAATCATTTGTCATTTTTTGTCATCTTAACAATACTAGCATAACTGGTTAGATATAACACACAAAGGTTTGGTATATTGGGATTCAGGACAAGGCCCCATGCAGTCTGGAATATGAACAAGAATACAACGTATTGCAAGCTTTACAAAGTATCAAATCAAACCCTTCATTCATACACACATTAACACATAATGTATGCAGTGAACATTTAAAGAAACAATTATTACAAAAGGAACTTTTGTCACAACAGTTTTATGCAAACATCGCATAGTAAACATCAATTTTCAAATTATGCGTATGTCCGTTGTTTGCTGTTCTTTTCAATAATGATGAGAAGGTAATGGGTTAAACTGAAAACCTTTTTCATTGTAAAAGCTTTCATTACAACTCATTTAAATACTTTGTAAAGACAACACTTAGTATCTTGCTTTACTATAGACTCACAGTTCTAAAATCCAGAGCAGCTTTAGTACTGGTTATTCTAGATAGAGTGATGTCACCCTTGAAGAACTGCGCAGAGCGTTTAGCATACTCCTTCGCGGTGAAGTTTTCTGAGAGTTGTACTTGAGTTGCTCTATGAAACAAACTCTTTGGGAGTCCGATATAAAACTCTATATCTGTTGAAAGCAATATAGGCCATTTACATTTTACCTGGTACTCATTTTACTTCTCATACAGTGTGTTGAGGTCTATAAGCTTTGAAGATTTATAAGGTTGTAAAAACAAAATGCATTATTAAAAAATATATTTATAACGTCCTTTATGACAACATACAGCGACTGAAATATTACAATTAAGTTAGTAGTGTTTAATTTAAAACATTGCAGCTCTGTACAGTCATAGCTCCACACATTGATCATATATCAAACCAGTATGGCAAAAAAAAATGATCACTTTGGGAAGATTCTTGTTAAGAAACAAGGTTTTAATGATGAGGTATTTTGTTAAGCCACCAAAACCCACCTGACTATTTTGTTCAGACTAGATTATGCAACTAGTGCAATTTGAAAGCAAGAGTAGATGACAACTATAACATTTTATCAATATCATCATATTTTCTTTCTGAAAACAGTAGGAAACACTGAGACAAAAGGAGCAGGTTTTCTTGAGTGACAATTGTGACTCAGATGGGTGGCATAATACAGGTTCAGCCATAATAATTCTTTTGAATACAGATTTTGGGCAGCCTTCTTTCCAAAACCTTCAACATCTGCTTAATTTTGATGATGAAAGATACTGAGAGTAGCAAACAGATTAGATCACAGGCCAGCCACCAATTTACTTAGTGGCTGGCCTGAATGTAACCTGTTTGCATAAGCATGAAGTTGGTTCCAGTTCTATAAGGGTTGAAGTAAAACTTACCAAATGGGTCTGCCATTTCTTGTTTAAAATACTGGGACAGTGATCTGCCCTTGGGATCAGCATGGCGTACAATTTGGTCTAAATATAGACCAAATGTTAAGGGGTGATACCCATGCTTTGTACCTAAAAATAGAAATAATGTTTTGTTAACAAAAAGTGAAGAAGTTAAGATGGAATGATGGATAATTTTACTGAATTAGAATAGATTTTCATCATACAACATGATAAAATGATGATAAATATAAACAACAAATTACTGTTCTATCAACTAGGTTATGACTCACACATATAAATATACTCAAGTGCACTCGTCATATACATAAGCCTATGCACTCAAATAGACTCATACACTTAAAAAGGAAACATGCATGTACATATTTGTACACCCCAAAATGTACTCATCAAATATTCCAATAGTTACAAAATACTTTTATTCACATATATTTTGATAGTCCCTTTTGATGTCAGTGTAACTAACTATATCACAAATTGATTTTGTCTAAAGATATATGAGAATGGAAATATAGAAATGAAAGTCAGCATCTTGACATAACACAATATGCATGTATGTTCAATTGCCATTGTAACGTGTATCGGGTCCCTCTCGGAGTAAAGCCATCGTGGGTCACCCATCCAAGTACTAACCACTTAGTATGTTGCTTAACTTCAAGAGAAAGCCAACCACTCTACCAAACCCTATTACCGTCACACCATCATAGATTGAATCATAAGTAAATAAATTGATATATGAATGAATAAAAATGATTTTTTTCATTATGAGTAACCTAGTGTCACAAGAAAAACAGTGAAATAAGCTTCATTTGTCTAAAGCTTCGTCAGCCATTCCCCCAAAGACTCCTTACCAGCAGTCCTGTGAGCCTACCATCATCTTCAGTTTAAGCTGTTGTTTTGTTGCAATCATTTAAAGTGTTGGTGTGGTTCTGTTGAGTTTTAATTGTGTTTCAGCCATTATACAGAAAACACCTGTCTGTTAACCCTTATAGTGCTTGTGCAAACAGGTTAGATAACAGGCCAGCCGCCAAGTAAATTGACGACTGACCTGTGATCTAACCCGATTGCTACTCTGAGTATCTTTCCTCATCAAAGTAAAGCAGACATTCAAGGTTTGGGAAAGCAGACAACACAAAATCTATTTTTAGAAAATTACCCAGCATTCTAATGGTTAATGACCTCTGCCTTGTGAGTGACATACCTGGAGACCAATAAGGCTTCTGTTCAGCCAGCTTCTTGCTCAGCCCTGCTGGATCATCCCTCATTTCAGCCAACCAATACTTCTTCTCCAGCGTAATCAAACCAGCCTTTAAATAATGAAGGTTTATTCAGCATGATGAAACTAGAAATGTTACAAAATCCTTGGTTCAATACAAGAATATATAGAAAATCCTTCATAGATGTGAAGGAATACTGTACCTATAGTCTTGAATTGAATTCTGGGGATTGTAACAACTCCTTCCTTGGTGATATATTTCAAAGCATATATGTATTTTACGTATACTTAGCTTCTAGATAATCTACTTTTTCATTTCTGGTAAAGAATAACCCCAAATTTTTTTTTGTAAATGATAGTAATCATAAAATCATGAAAAAAAGACAACTTGCTGTATATATAGACTTTCAAACATCTGAAAATCAACAACTTTCTAAATGTTACAAAGAAAAGGAAACAGTTACTCATAATAGGGATTTCTATCTCATCTTATCACCAGGCTATAAACTTAATGTAGTAAATGTTAAAAACAGTTTTCTATCTCATCTTATCACCAGGCTATAAACTTAATGTAGTAAATGTTAAAAACAGTTTTCTATCTCATCTTATCACCAGGCTATAAACTTAATGTAGTTAATGTTAAAAACAGTTTTCTATCTCATCTTATCACCAGGCTATAAACTTAATGTAGTTAATGTTAAAAACAGTTTTCTATCTCATCTTATCACCAGGCTAAAAACTTAATGTAGTTAATGTTAAAAACAGTTTTCTATCTCATCTTATCACCAGGCTATAAACTTAATGTAGTAAATGTTAAAAACAGTTTTCTATCTCATCTTATCACCAGGCTATAAACTTAATGTAGTAAATGTTAAAAACAGTTTTCTATCTCATCTTATCACCAGGCTATAAACTTAATGTTACATAGTAAATGTTAAAAACAGTTTTCTATCTCATCTTATCACCAGGCTATAAACTTAATGTAGTAAATGTTAAAAACAGTTTTCTATCTCATCTTATCACCAGGCTATAAGCTTAATGTAGTAAATGTTAAAAACAGTTTTCTATCTCATCTTATCAGCAGGCTATAAACTTAATGTAGTTAATGTTAAAAACAGTTTTCTATCTCATCTTATCACCAGGCTATAAACTTAATGTAGTTAATGTTAAAAACAGTTTTCTATCTCATCTTATCACCAGGCTAAAAACTTAATGTAGTTAATGTTAAAAACAGTTTTCTATCTCATCTTATCACCAGGCTATAAACTTAATGTAGTAAATGTTAAAAACAGTTTTCTATCTCATCTTATCACCAGGCTATAAACTTAATGTAGTAAATGTTAAAAACAGTTTTCTATCTCATCTTATCACCAGGCTATAAACTTAATGTAGTAAATGTTAAAAACAGTTTTCTATCTCATCTTATCACCAGGCTATAAACTTAATGTAGTAAATGTTAAAAACAGTTTTCTATCTCAGTCAATGGCTTTAATTCCATTTGGGAAAATACCAATTATTATGTATCATGATCCAACTATATTTCGATATAATCAATACTTTTCTCCAGTACTTATGGTGTTTTGGAGATTATTACTGCTGAAAATCAATAACATGCTGTAGGAATAAAAACTTTATGTTTTATTGGGCTAGAACATAAGTTACAATCTCAAGCCTATAATTGAGAGAGAAAAACAAAACGTTTGCCTATCTGTAAGGACTTGGTTAAGCTATGTAAACCATCATTACATCTACACACAAGTAAATCAAAATCGGATTTCACCACCCTGTATTGGGATTTTAACCAAAAGTAGAAGGGCCTTGTAACATCAAGTTTCAGTATTCTAACAACTCAGGGCCATGAAAGTGTAAGATGCCATGCAAGGAGACATGGCAAAAATAACTATCACATCTGATCAGCAAAACTGGTTAGTTTTGGTGTCTATACATAGATGAGCGTGTCCTCTCTAACAATGCAGAGCTCTCACTTTGCTTAACTCTTAGAATAATTGGTAATCTTCTATTAATAGATTATTGTGTTGTCTGCTTTCCAACACCTTACATATCTGCTAAATATTGGTGAGGATAGATACACATGGTAGCAAACAGGTTCGATCACAGGCCAGCCGCCAATTTACTTGGCAGCTGACCTGGATCAAACCCGTTTGTATAAGCATGAAGTCTGTTCAAGCACTTTACGCTAATTTACTTGGCAGCTGACCTGGATCCAACCTGTTTGCATAAGCATGAAGTCGGTTCCAGGACTGTAAGGGTTAAACTTTCTAGAAACATTACAAACGTGAGTAAGGATCACCATTACCTGGTTACTTAACAGCTGTTCTATTGTGATGTTTTCTTTACCATTCTGAGCAAACTCGGGCCAGTACTTACAAATCCTCTCCTTATAGTCTAGCAATCCCCTGAAAGAATCAAGAGTAACCTTTATCTAAACCGAACAGCTAAAAGGCTAAGGGGTCTTTTAAAACCACTATGGATATAGATGACCCAGAATTCTATAGGACTTGTAACTTGTCTAACTCCTTGTTTAACATAAGAGCTACTCTGCTCCATAATCCATCAATCTGGGGCAGGAAAATTTAGAAATCACTGTAACAAAAGTATCAATTACTCCTTATAAGCTATTAATCCTTTTGGCACTACATTTTCAAGCTAAATTCTTGACAAATCAAATTTTCATAGCTATTTTTTTCCCTCAACTTTTGTTTCTTTCTAATCGGACAATTCACATACATGTATGACAGTGGGATTTACCCAATATATGGAGGGTTAAGTGCAAGACTATAGTAAGTGCTTCATGTTTATGAGGCATAGCCTTATTTGAGTGTCTGTGTTGGCTGGAAGTCATAACAGCACATTTTGTTGCTTTGTAGGTAAACCGCCATTTCTCGCGTAATTACTGCAGATGGATAGTACCTCGTTCAACCCGTTTCTCTAAAATGATAGAATGACCCTATCGTCTGCTTGTGTCGGGGCACTTAACGGTATATCGTTCATTCTAAAACCATGAGGAAAGGCAGATAGTTGTCTCATCAGGTGGTTGATGAAAACAGTGTAGTAGATAGGTGACATTATGCGTCCCTGCCTGGTTCCCTGCATTATCGCGTATGGCTCGGAAAGGTGTCAGTAGTTCAAAACACAACTTGTGGACCCAATCAGAATATTTCCCAAATTTCTTAAACCTTTGCCTTTGATACCCAGGTGGAAGAGTTTGTATATTACCCCGTTAATCCATGTCCGATTAAACGCTTTCATTGTGTCCAGAAAGCAAGCATGAATAGAGTCATGTCCCTCATGACAGCAATTGGAGGCCTCTTGTAGAATTAAAGAAGTCATTTTGGATGATTTACTACATTGAAGTCCATGTTGCAGAGGCTGTAGCTTTTGTTGTAGATTTGTTCTTTCTATTCGTTTAAAGAGAACAATTTTGTCTTGCAGACATAATACATTGTTTCAATTGTTTATTTTGCAAGCCATGATCTGTAATTTGATCCTGTGCAATAATCGAAATGGATAAGCCAAATTTTCAATCAAGGCACTGAGCGGCACTCATACTCATTTCATAATAATCAAATGCAGATTTTCAGCATCTTTGAAAAAAAGCAATTGAAAATAGACATTTATTTAGTGACTAAGATTGTTTGAATTACCCTTTTAATGTGTTCATGTTACTTTCAGAACGCAATATATGAGAATGATCGTATAAGTTTAACCGTTTTAGTGCTGGAACCAACTTTATGCTTATACAAACAGGTTAGATCCAGACCAGCCGCCAAGAAAATTGGAGGCTGGTCTGTGATCTAACCTGTTTGCTACTCTGAGTATCTTTTGTCAACAAAATTAAGCAGATAAATAAGGTTTTGGAAAGCAGACAACACAAAAATCTATTTTTAGAAAATTACCCACTATTCTAAGGGTTAAATATTTTCCAAGCAAGATTTGACATTTAAACTCTAACCTGTCGACCATGTGTGCGATGACGAATGCGGAGACAGCTTTAGTGGATGAAAAGAAAGTTGAGAGGGTGTCCTCCTTCCAGAACCTGCGACATCCGTGGTCGGAGTAACCACCCCAGATGTTAACAACCAGCTCCCCTCTGTAATACGCAGCAAAGTTACCACCTTTCTCAATCCCATTGTCAAGGTTAGATCTGAAAAACAATGTTCTTTTCTTAACAACCCTTACAAGTTGATAATGATAATTGGTCATTTTCAAAAGCATCTTCAGAAAACCAAAAGGAGCGAATGTATCATATAATTTGTACTATCAGGAAAAGAAAGAACAGAGACAAATGAAGTTCTTATTTTGTCACATTCATGTATTCTGGTTTTAAGTGTACCAAAGTGTCCTCTGGTGTAAATGCACCAAAGTGTCTTCTGGTGTATATGTGCCAAAGCGTCTTCTGGTGTAAGAATGCCTAAGTGTCTTCTAGTGTAAGGGTGCCAAAGTGTCTTCTGGTGTAAGGGTGCCAAAGTCTCTTCTGGCATAAGTGTGCCAAAGCGTCTTCTGGTGTTTGGGTACCAAAGTGTCTTCTAGTGTAAGGGTTCCAAAGTGTCTTCTGGTGTAAGGATGCCTAAGTGTCTTCTAGTGTAAGGGTGCCAAAGTGTTGTCTAGTGTAAGGGTACCAAAGTATCTTCTGGTGTAAGGGTGCCAAAGTCTTTTCTGGTGTAAGGGTGCCAAAGTGTCTTCTGGTGTAAGAGTGCTTAAGTGTCTTCTAGTGTAATGGTGCCAAAGTCTTGTCTAGTGTAAGGGTACCAAAGTCTCTTCTGGTGTAAGGGTGCCAAAGTCTCTTCTGGTGTAATGGTGCCAAAGTGTCTTCTAGTGTGAGGGTACCAAAATTGTCATCTGGTGTAATGGTGCCAAAGTGTCTTCTTGTGTAAGGGTGCCAAAGTGTTGTCTTGTGTAAGGGTACCAAAGTCTCTTCTGGTGTAAGGATACCAAAGTGTCATCTGGTGTAAGGGTACCAAAGTCTTTTCTGGTGTAAGGGTACCAAAGTGTCATCTGGTTTAAGGGTGCCTAAGTGCCTTATAATGTAAGGGTGCCAAAGTGTCTTCTAGTGTAAGGGTGCCAAAGTGTTGTCTAGTATAAGGGTACCAAAGTCTCTTCTGGTGTAAGGGTGCCAAAGTGTCTTCTAGTGTAAGGGTGCCAAAGTGTCTTTTGATGTTAGTGTTCCAAAGTGTCTTCTGATGTAATTGTGCCAAAGTGTCTTCTGGTGTAAGTATGCCAAAGTGTCTTCTGGTGTAAGTGTGCCAAACTAAGTGTTGTCTGGTGACAGGGTGAAATGTTAGTATTTTACATTGTTAGTGTGCCAATAGTAGTGTCTTGATGGTCATTTGGTATGAGTGTGCCTAAGAAAGCTTCCTCTGGTGTTAGTGTGCAAAGAAAGTGTTGTCTGGAGTTAATGAACCAAAATTAGTGTCTTCTGTTGTAAATGTGCCCTATGTGAAATTAAACAATCCCGTATTGATACAAAACACACAAAAACATGGTAGTGTAGTTAGCTCTCTGTTATACAACAATTCACACAGATGTATTCAGTTATCAATATTTTAAACATTTTCCCAATTCTTAAAGCTAACATACCTGAAAGTTTCTGCTACCTTCTCAAAGCCTGGTGCCACAAACCCATTCATGTCTAACTTTTTAGAAGGTGCTGCCATTTTGGATTTTTGAACTTGTCTTGACACAACAGACCAAGCTAATCGTCTGATGTACTGCTAATAGATAATATGAAGGGGGTTTATGTATGAATACTACTTCTGCAGTCAGCTGTAGAAGCAGGCTTTTATTGGCAATGTGGTAGAGTGGTTGGCTTTCTCTCTAAGTTAAGCAAGGTACATTTCCTTTAATACCTCTGGGATGGGTGAGCTGCGATGGCTTTACTCCAAGGGACCCAGTACATGTTACAATAACAAGTCCTTCATTAGCTTATTTATTCCTGAATATTGCGAATTTTGACATTAGACAAGTCCAAATTGAAAGTGACATTTAAAATCTAAGGACCATATGGCATATGCAAAATAAAAAATGTTTGTTTATTTATCTAAACAAGGAAAGACAATAAAACAAAGACTTCTGATTCAAATAAAGTTCTTTCTCTTTGGTGAATCGTTATATGAACTTGTGGCGAATCATTATTGTGGCGAATCGTTACATATTCGTACAAAGATTTATGTTATCGATGTCTCTGATATTGTAGTGCTGTAATTTGTAAATAAACAAAAGCATAAAACAGCACTTTGACATCTTCAATACAAATAAAAAAAAAACACTGGATAATCACTCAACAATGTTAATACATACCATCAAAGAACTTTGAGCTCATCGTCCTACATTGTGACATATTCATGTAGCAAGATATAGTTATACGAGTGTAGGAAAGGTTACTTCCCTTGATTAAAAAAAATATGGCAGCCTCCACGATTAATGAATAAATTTAACTTGATAAGCAATTTTCGTTTCCAGCTTCCTTTTGTTGAAGACCGATCAGTATCTGATGTAGATTTTATTCCATTATTTTTCATTGACAGTTCTATCTTCTTGGTTTGTCTATAGACCCATCTATTTGAAAGACAACACCAAAAATAGTGAGTTGTTTCACAATATTAGAAAATCTTGCTCTGTTGCAGGGGGCATATATATCCTCGAAGGCCCTAATTTCGCGAGAGTCCTAATTCCGGTGACCTTTATAGTCAATTCCCCTAATCTCGTGGTATCCCTAATTCCGTGGTATTTGCATAATGTCATATCACTTCCATAAAGTAACACACCAACCTGACCTACTTTCGCAGCCCAATGTAAGAACTCCAAAAAAGCAAGAATGAATGTTTTTCTGGTATAAAACCAACTCAATCCAATAAAATTCTCCTCGTATTACAGAGAACTCCAAAAATCCCCGATATTTTCACACTTTTTACTCAAATCTAAGACCCTAAACAAATCCTTTCACACTGTTGAGTTTGTCTGCAATTCTCCGCCATTCTTGGGTCAGACACAACTAAATTGTTTCAGAATTCGTCCCTAGTATGTTTCACCCTAATTATTTTGGACTGATACTTAAAAAATTGTGTTTGACCTGAATACCACGGAATTAGGGTAAGACATCAAAAATGCAAATGGCTGCCAGTGACATTATAAATTTACGTTACGTAGAGCATTTCTGTGTTCCATTTAAAAATAATGATGAGAAGATCGTAAATGAGGAATGAAATATGTTAAAAAAGCTGAATGTTGACAGATAAGTTCTCCTCTTCCTTTCTGTTATTCATGTAACCATAAGTACCACGGAATTAGGGTACACCAGTATACCAAATCAATGGCCTCTTCAAACTCATTTTCCTAGCCACAAACAAAGATTTTTGGATTTTCAGATTGTCTGCAGCGTCAGCCGACCTTTCCCCACTAAAAGTAAAGCGGAAGTAAAGTTTCCATTCGAAGGCAAACCCAAGATTTTAAAAGAATTTTTAGTCCTATCCCTTACACAACTTTTTACACATTTTTTAAAATGACAAGCAAAACTAAGTCTGATATTTTGTCATCTTTAACACTACTTCTACAAATCAATTGTGGACAAAGTCTGCAACCATTGGTGCTATATGGTGTTCTGTTCTGTAGTTAATCGTTTTTAGAAGGAAGGAGGAATTTTTTTCTTCAATGTTGTTATAGAGAAGAAAAACCCAAGACTTTTTAAAAGCTTAAATGTGCATATGAATTGGAAATAAGTTTGATATACATGTGTGTGTTGTACAGTGCAAGTTAAAAGAAATAAAAAGTGAAAAACTACCCTTTCTCCGTCACATTAGCATATTTGTATTAAATATAGCTTGGAAACAAAGATAAAATATTGCTGTATTACGGTAGGCATAAAAAGAAAGTGCTGCATTTGTATTTAGTCTTTTTTTAAAGAGATCAAATCCTATATCACCGGAATTCGGCCTTCCAGGATATTTTATCGACGGTTATAAGGATGCAAGGTATGGTGTCGATATGGCTGTCCTCATTTATCAAATTGAAAGTGTCATTTATTGATAGTTTTCTGATAAAAATAATCTGGGATTGCCTCAAATTAAATTGAACTAATAACATTTATTCAGAACCCAGCCCAGTAGTCAGTATTTTGAAGAAGACATTGACTTTAAAAGTTACATGTGCTCATTATGGCAAGTTGGTTGAATGTCAATTTGTCAAGACACAATCAAGACACAATCTGACCTTGTCTTGATATTTTAATTTCTCAACAATGTTATTTTTGAGCACTGCTAGGTTACGTTTCTTCATGGCGCACAGACGCTAATTATCCAATAGTCTCAAACTTAGACGAAGAAAAGATATTTTTCCCAAGACAATTGATACCCATAGTTAGATTCTTTAGATGTTGAAAGCCATCATTGAAGAATTGTCTCCCTAACATCATATGATTGTGTTTGGAGTGAATAAGTTTAACACATGATTCGTCTACCCGTCGTATTTATCTACAAAGCAACTAAGTGGGAAGATGAAAGTCGTTTCGTCTTCTGATGGTCTGATTACTTATTTGGTTCAAAAGCCTCAAATACTAGCTATCAATCAGGGGTTAATCAGAGGTGAATTGCTAATTGGATGCATGTTTGCAAATCATAATTTGTTGATTTGATCACCCTTTCAATTTCCCTTAATTTTAGCAATCATATCTTTTAAGCTAAATTGTCAACACATACTCAATATTTGACGGCCATTGTATGGTTTATGAGGGGCGAAAGTAATGTTTTTATAGGAAATGCAAAATTATATTTTGAAAATGATAAAATCGATAAAACTACACTATATTACCCGAAACATATGTAGACAAAACGAGTATCCCTTTTATGCAATAATATATAATAGGTTAGATGAAATGACTGGTAAAGGAAACGATGGTCACGGATTTGGAATAAATGTATTTTAAGGGGTAGTGTTTCCATTAGTTCCAGTAAGGTCCTGTTGCTAATCTCAAATTGAACATTACAAAGAAAGCCACACTAAGAACTGTTACAAACAAGTTTTAAAACAGACACATACATTGTGATTTTATTCTTAATTTATGTTAGATTGTTTATGTATCATGAATAATCATATTTTAATAGGGAAATGGGTTTAGACAAACTTATGTGGGGTTCATAGAAGAAGTGTTGCCTTTAATTCAACACTGTTGTTTCTTTTAGACATGACAATGGAGGGGCTTGCATCTGTGCAGAATAAGATATCCTGTGTATTTGAGACCATGGTCCTA
Source organism: Cerastoderma edule (assembly GCA_947846245.1). Classification (NCBI taxonomy): domain Eukaryota; kingdom Metazoa; phylum Mollusca; class Bivalvia; order Cardiida; family Cardiidae; genus Cerastoderma; species Cerastoderma edule. Next base: position 29,702,239 of record OX401416.1, on the reverse strand, counting down.
GATGAGGAGTCTAGAAAAAGAGAAGGACAGTCTTATAAGGTAAACTTTAGGAAAAGAGAAGGGCAGTCTTATATGGTAATCTCTAGGAAAAGAGAAAGGCAATCTTACAAGGTAAACTTAAGGAAAAGAGAAGGACAATCTTACAAGGTAAACTTAAGGAAAAGAAAAGGACAGTCTAATAAGGTAAACACTTAAGGAAAAGAGAATGGCAGTCTTTATAAGGTAAACTCTAGGAAAAGAGAAGGACAGTCTTATAAGGTTAACTCTAGGAAAAGAGGATAGTTTATCAGGTAATTTCTAGGGACATAGAAGACAGTTTTCAGAAGTTAACTCTAGGAAAAGAGAAGGACAGCCTAATTAGGTAAATATCACTTCTCAAGAATAAAGTGCCTGTTTAGTCCTTTTTAAATGATAGTATAAATGTTAAGGGCCATAAGAACATGGTTTTTTTTACCAAAGGACACCCATTGTAATGATGCTGAGTTGGGGTTTCCACATGGTGATGATGACATTACGTTGCACCTGTCAAGGGGGCCATTTTAATCAATAAACATTCTACTTTCCGAAATAAAACTGATGCTTGATGTTCTTTTCATAAGTTTTGTTATGACTTAAAGAGATATCCCCTAAAACCTTTGTGACAAGGTGTAATGATAGAAGTGCTTAAAATATTATCCTAATATTCCTTAACATCTCCCTCCTATGGGGAACTTCTGATTGGCCCAAATCGAAAGCGACAGCACCAGAAAACAAATTGGCATAAAACATACTTTCCTTATGATGATGGGTAGATCCATTATAACAAAAGGATACATAACTCATTAGGAGCAGTTTATCCATTTGTCACCATGGTTTCTAAAGTATTCTGCAGCAGATGTGTCAAAGCGAGGTTGTATGGATTTAGTTGTTAATAGTTTGCCCTTATAATGATATGTTTAAAAGTTGTGAATTAGTACTGTAAGTTCAAGGGTTGGATCGTTTTGTTTTGATATCATTTTGTATGTTTTCTGCAGGTAGTGGCATCTGAAGTAGTCAAAGAAAGGGCAAAACAGAATGACATCTATAATGCCAAACCCACAGAGAAACTAGACGGAACTTGTGTACTTGTTGCTCCATTTAAAGGTACAATGATCCCATTTTTTTGTGTGTGTAGATCATGCAAAATATTTCCAAGTCATGTTATCGATTTGTTTCACTTGTTTATTCAATACACCAGCATTGGTTGATAGAGATAACTCATTTATGAGAAATTTGCAGTGTAAATGTTTGTTTGTGAGGTTTTTGGGGGGGTCATCAGTATTCCAGGTATATTGAGTTATCATTTCATAGGAGATGAAGAAAAACCCCTAACTTGATTCCTATTCCCTTAAGTTAGGTAATTGACTACATCTCATGGAAATCAAGTTCTACAGCTACTGTAATGAATACACAAATATCTCAAAGGAATTTAAAACTGACTTGTCTTTGCTGTAACCTTTCCCAATGATAAAATCTTTTGCTGTTTGCACTTTTAATCTTTTTGTTTCTATAGTGTCAAAGGGCATCTTCTTTACACAGGTGAAGTCCAGGAGTTGTTTGGTAAAAATAGAATTATTTCTACCCATACATCTCTACTCATTTTCACAAAACGATCTCACAGAAACAGAAATTAGTCCTAAAGAGAAGTATCAGAAAGTTTATTAAAATTAATAGATAAGTGTTGCTATAATTTATTGAATTATTTGTAGGCACACCATGGCTGTGGGCAAGATTTGACCGTAAGCCCAACAAGAGTACAGAGAAGCGCTTCCGAAAGTTTCAACAAGACAGACAGAAAACAGGCGAATTGGATAAAAAGTTTCCATGGAACATGAGTAAAGATTTTAAAGTACGCATATAGCTTCAAAAGTATTTCTCATTTTTAGCTCGACTTTTCGAAGAATAGGAAGAGCTCTATTACTCATCCGAGCGTCAGTGTCGGCATAGACGTCGGCGTCATACCTTGGTTAAGTTTTTACATGCAAGTTTGTATCGTATTAACTACTGTAATGAATGGGCTAATTCTTTACACATGTGTTCAGGGTCATTATTGAAGGCCCCTGACCAAGTTTCTTATCCCTTTTTTTAATTTTAGCAATTTATGTGGTCTTTTGTACTTAAAAAATGTTGGTTAAGTTTTAATGGGAAAGTTTGTATCTCATGTATGAAATGGGTTGATACTTCACACATGTTTTCAGTGTCAAAATCTAAGGTCCTTGACCAAGTTTCATATCTCTTGTTCCTCATAAACTTCTATAGGTAGTGAATGGAAACTTTACACATGGAATTAGGGTCATAATGTTAGGTTACTGACCAAGTGCAATATCTCTCCTTTTGACTTGTAGCAAATTATGCCAGTTTCTGTTCTGTGAAAGTCTTGGTATGAGTTTTGTTTGCACCCTCATATTTAAGAAACAAATAATATTTCACTGACCTATACCCCTCTCTGACATTACCGAATAGTGGAGCATGCTGTCTTATGAACAGCTCTTGTTTCCCTTCTATTTTTCATGGGTTCTGCTTAAGCATGTACAGATTGTGCAAGATGATAAGGATCACAAACAGCTAATTCAATTGATAAACTATTCCCTTTATATTACAGGAAACCCCTTCTTTCTGGGTCCCTGCTTCTGGTGTGCAGATTGTGGATGGTTCCCCAGTGCCAGATGATATAGGTCACACTCCTGGCTGGGTACCGGTCTCACCAACAGCCAGGCAGTATTGTTGGCATTTGTCTGCAGTTGAACTATCACAGGGTTTGGCACTTATTTTGAGGTAAATACATATATAGCTTCACATTTTTAAACTAAAGAGATTTTCACTCCATTCACTCTTTTTCATTATATTAGATATTGTAAATATCTCAAATCTAAACCAATATTAGACGACTATTGTAAAGTCAAAAATGTAACATTTTCTGTAATTTTTTCCATGTATGATTTAAACGGTAAAAGGACATGTTCCCAGTCAAATTATTTGACAGTTTTTGCCAATGTTCCAAAGAAAAAATAAGACATGAAAGTGACAAATGTGAGTGTGTTTAAGACTCGTTTATTGGACAGTAAGAACATGATGTTCCTGCAGAGTAAAGAAGGTTGATCATGGCATGAATCAAGATATAGTGAATTAATGTCTTATTACGGTAATCTGACTTTGGTCTGCAATAAAAAATGTATCATCTTTAGTATCACATACATGTTCTTTTACAAGTTTCTTTGTTTGTACAATAAAACAGCCCATTCATAAATTAACAATGCTAAAACGACCCAGGGCAAACAGGCACTTGGCAGAAACGAGCTAAGCTCATTGTCGCTGGTAATCAATATCTTATAAGCGAATGATGTGATGTCTCACAACAGCATTTATTGTGCGAAAAACCTTGTGTTTGAAATTAGTTATTTCTGAAAAATTATCAGTTTTAGAGAAGATGCCATGATTTTTTCCATTGTGTTTGGCACTAGACTCATTTCCAAAATTTAAAGGGAAATCATTGATTTTATTGTTATATGAACAAAGACCTGTGGTTACTTATGGATAATGTATTTATTTTGAGAAATCTCTCCATATGCCATGTGCATAGCATCAATTTCACAAGCAAAAAAAATTGACATTATACATCACCCTAAATCTCAAAATATATGCCAAATCTCACCATTTTCTCTTCTACTTAGTAAATTCACAGTAAACACCCACTCCTGCAACCTCCCCATCTGTACTTGACATGGATTTTACCCTCCCCCGTTGGTGTGTAACATTGATTTGAGGCTGACTATGCCCCTGGGCACAATGATTTCTTCAAGCTTCTGTGTCAGCTTGTATAAAAACATGTATTCATATTTTCAAATCAACTACAAGCATAAAGCATTTAAAGAACAGGTGAACTGTTAAAAATTGTTCATAATTATTGAAAGCCAAATAGAATTGAAAAAGCGTCCATGGTTCTAAAAGTGGGCATCATTGGTGCATTGGTAGAGCATTGGCCTCTTGTACCAAGGGTTCAGGGTTCAATCCCAATAGGCCACATTAAAATTGTCTGAACTAACCCACAAATGGGCGCAAGTACTGGTTCAATATCCAGGAAGCCGCCATCAAGAGTGAATTTGATGTGGTTCAAGCTTCTGTCACACTCAATGTAAAATGAATAAGCTTAAACAATGTTTTTTTAAAAAAAAGCCCCTCTCTGAGTGGGTTCAAATCAAGGTAGGACTAGATTTTAATTTTCATGAGAGAAAGTCTTCTGGCTGACTAATGGAATCTAGATGGTTCTTCCCATATTGACTGGCCCATTTTCATAAATTGCTGATTGGCTGGGCATTGCAATAGAACTGAAAAAAATGATGGTGCAATGTAAATCTTCTATAGAAATATAATCAAATAAAAGTCAAAAGAGATTGAAAGAATCCCATTGTTAGGATAGAAATGTTTGTAGAAAATGAGATAATGAGAAATATTTATTAGTTATTTTAGAAGTCATGTGTCATAGATATGTAAAATCTAAGGACTCTTTGGTAAAATGCATACACATTTGTAATGAGACATTTTTATTTCAGAGAGAGTGAAGGGTCTGATCATCTATTTATAGACTGTGTACGATTATCCGACCTTGACGGGCGTACATGTGAACTTATCGGAACAAACATTAACGGAAATCCATATGGTAGGGTCTTTTGTGTGGAAATTGATAAAGCTTAACAATGAATGCTTTTAAGATGTGTTGTACTTTTCAAATTGATCTGTTTTATATAGTTGTGAAACATTGCCTCAGAAGGGAAATTATTGATTTACACTGTCAGGAGCCAGGGATAATAAGTTACATGCTAATTGACCAATTATGAATTGTTACTTTGCAGAAGAATATTTAGTTGGATTAAGGTTAAAGATATTTATTGAATGAGACATAATTGCTAATTAAACATAGAATGGTTGCAACAAAAGCAGAATATGTTGTTTCTTGCTGTTTCATGATGTTGTTTAGTTAAAAAAAGTTTGGATAAGGGTAAATTGTTTACTCCATTAATACACAAAGGAGAGAAATTGAAATTTTGTTTGCATTGTGAAAAAATAATGAAGACATTCAATGTTTACTTACACCTGTTGTTCTTTCTTGTGAATTTGAATTTTCTTTTATTTGAAGGATTGTATACTTTAACAAAATTTTAAATCAAAAGAATTTCCAACAATATTTAAAAAAGAAAAATGTTTTTATGTACCACCCTATTTAACCTTCTACACACACATATGAACCTCATGATTTCAAAGTTTTATTTAGCATATTAACCTGTTCTGAGTAGTTACATCAGATGATGTGAGAGTCAGTAATCATTGGAGCTAAGAATATCCATAAAAAACTCGGTTTTGTTTGATAAACGTTAAAATCATATAGACTAACGAAGAAATTGGGCTGTACATGCTATTGTTCCTTCTAAAATTGCATGCAGATAGGGGCTACAATACTGCATCCTTTTTTGTAATGTTGTGTTTTAAGTAAATAAAGACCTATTGAATGGCAGTCTGAGTTTTATCTAAATCGCATGATCTGACACTTTTCCTAGCGCTACGACACTGTGCGGTCCAACATGCTGTCTGATGATATTTGTCGTATTCAGTGATGGGTCTCTCCTTATTGCAGGTCTGGGAAGTAAAAGTTACCCTATACATTTGCTGGTTGTCCATGGATCAATACAGATCAGAAATCCTCCCCAACTCAATAAACATTCCATTGAACAGTGGTTTATAAGAGATGGAACTGTTGAAGGCATTGTCTGGCATTGCGGAAACAACACATTGTTTAAGGTAAAACTCATTTATGTGTATGCTGTTTGTGACTAATTGACTTTTTTTGTTTTCTTTCAATATTATACAGACTGCCAATATCTATTATAATGATTCGAAAAAGCTACGGCAGGTAGGGGAATTACAATACCAATGTTTACAATCTTATTTCCAAACAAGATGGATGTGCCACATGTATTCTTTCTTTTTTCACCTACTTTTGCGAATGATAGCCACATTGCGTACCAAGCATGGGTTGACCATTAACTCTCCGGTTCTGGTTGTATATGATATAACCCATGCTTTATAATGGCATTAGGTCAAACAATTGGTAGAGAAATAGTCGTCGACGAGCGCGAATAATCTAAAGATTTGACATGTCGACTGTGACTCCTCTAATGAGTGTTAAAGATTGGTTTCAAACAGCTTTTCGTAAATTTATGAAACTTTGCTTGAAGTCTTGCTAATGTCCTTTAATCATTAACCATCCACTCAAAAATACTTAACATTGCTGCATGTGGTGTAGAAGTCATTGGAAAACATTATGAACAAAGGATCAATTTCTCCTAATGAATTGCATTATAATTTAAACATATTTTAGTTGATGTTGTTTTGACTTCTAATGTTTCAATTTGGGCCAGTCACAAATTTCCATATCGGTTAATGGGTTAATCATTGTTTGTTTTATGTTTTCAGGTACACAGAAACCATGTCATGTTACCATGGCCAGTAACAGTACCTGATCTCTCTGTGCGACCAGTCGAAATAGTTGTTAACATGACCCAGTTTGAGAACGAACTTGACAACATGATGTTTGTGGACTTTGGGCGTTACTGTGGACATCAGTGTGAATCGTTGAGAGAACTCATTAAACTGCTCTCTCCAGACAAACATGAGAATGGTGATTCAACTAAACAGTCCCAGTGTGCAGGGAAAAAGGAACTGGTCTCGTCTGACCTGGAAGGGGGTGGGGATACAAAGTGTGAAGCAGGGGGGAAGTTGTAGCAGTTTATGACAGTGAATTTGTTTGTCTTGCTTGGTTTATGTTTTTAGATCAGGTCAATATTACAGTCAATCTTGTTTTAAGCCACCGCAATGTTTGACACATCAATTCAAAAGCTTCTACTGGTGCTTGATTCCTTCTGGAATTTTTTTAATGACTGGCATCGGTATCAAATTGTTAGTTGTCTTACACACTACAATTCTGTCTCCTTTATATACTGCATGTCAATTTAAGTATGGTGTTCATCTCAAAAGTGGAGAAGGTAAACCTCAAAGTTAAATGCCCATTTGTGATGGGTCAAGCTTAGTTAGAACCATCAGTATTCAGTAAACATAGTAACCCTATAAATTTAAAATCCTTATTGTTTTCTACTCCATTAATTATTGACCAAAGTAATTCATTGTGTGGGATATAAATTTTCATGAGAGGCAGTCTCCCAACTGACTTACGGAATGCCGATGGTTCTACCCACCTTGACCAGCCCTTATGGGCAGTTGAGTACGGGGCCTTCCTCCATCATTAATAGTCGGGCATCGCTACATAACTGAAATAATGTTAATGTGATGTAAAACCCATATAAAAAAAAAAAAAATTCATTGTGTGACCTTAATTTTGGACAACCTGAAAGTTGTGAATCCTTAAATTTGCTTAAAGTCTGAAATGGTTTCAAGTGGTTTGTATAGTAAACATGTATAAGATATGTCAATCCTTTTTTTTTAACTTGTTATGTGTGAATATCTGATGAAATATAAAAGAAAATGATGATATCAAAACTTCACAAAGATTTCATATCGAAACTTTATGAAAATTTCCACATCCTTTATAAACATTTAAAGTTTTGTTGCATTTATGTTATTGCAATAGCAGGTCAGAAATGATTTTTTGAAAGGGTTAATATGGGGAAAAGGGCTGATGCAGGACATAAGTAATACCAAAAGCTTTCTACTTTAGCCTTGTATATTTTAATGCATCTGTGTTACAAAAATAGAAAAAGTTTGTGGCTAAACCCTTTCCCAAACGCCAAATTTTCGACTGATCCAAATTGCAAGAGATTGCAGCCGACATTTCAAAATGTGATGAAATTGAAAAATAATCTTCTGATAGGGCAGAAACATTGTGGGTAAAGGAGAAATTGCTCGTTTGGAGGGTTAAGGAAATTGACTAAGAAGTTGTCTCATAGGCCATGCATGGGTATGTCTATAGGATGATGGCTTAATACAAGTTTTAACTACAATGTACATTACGTTTAATCAAATGAAGATTTTAACAACATACCTCATGGAATATTACTTTGTGTTTCTTCTTTGTTTCATTTAAGTTTAAGCGATTTTAGTTTGATATTGATGTTTATTACTATACATGTATCTGTATGAGTTAAAGGTTTAAGAATCTCATTATTCTTAGACATATATGATGCGAAGAAGTTGTTTGTAAAGATGAGATATAAAGAATAAAGATTTCTTTCATCAGTTTAGAAATCTTACATTTGTGGGTACTTATTTTAATTTTTATGTTTTGTCATTTCTGAACAAGCAGTTCTAAACTATCTCCTCGTGTGAATATTTATGACCTGTTTAACAATATGCTGAAAACCGTATTGCAATATATGGCAATATGGAGAAACTGCATTGCAATGTATTTTGGCAATAGTAAACAGTAATGATTTTCATCATTTGGAAGTTTATGGCTGCCGAAAATACTGCAAAAAATTAGCAACTTAGATAGAAACAGGTAGACCTGTCTTTTACACTTTTTTAGTCACATAGTTTTCATCAGAAACAGAAGCATGATTGTGTACTTTTTCACTGCCTTAAGTTCATAAGAAAAGTTTGTTGCAGGAATTCACAATAGCTTTCTTGCTAAACAGAGAATGATGTGGAAGTCTCCAGGCCTACTCTTTCTGCCAGACAAGCACTGGTTCCACCATCAGACTAGGGCTCTGAAGTGTCTTGCCAAAGGACACTCCAACGAAATCAGAAGAATCGGTGGGACTGGAACCTGGGACCCACTAGTTCTTAGTCCACCACCTTAACCGCTGAGCTACGCAGAACAAACACATCTCCTAGGCTTGTTCTAGTGTAGTCATTGCGGCCCTTCCCATGCCTTAGTTATAATCACATCCTTCAGTATACTCGCTAGTCCCCCTTTTGTTTTTGTCATCTTGTGCTTTAATAATAGAATAAGTAGTCAGATACACGAACAGTCAAGAGCCATTGAGCTAGGTCTTACAGAACAGAATGACATTTTAGCTACACATGTCAACATTGTAAGAAAATAAAGAAATAATTTTTTGATAGTGATGTAAGACAACATCAGCAGCATTAGGGGGGCAGCAGAACAAATTTTAACCCTGCGGAATGCTTTAGACAATAGGCAAACAGTTCGGCAATAAATGAGACATTTTTCCGATATACTGACCCAAATAGACTTTTTGATGGTAGTCGAAGCTGCAGAAGAATCGGTGCCTGGATCCTGCTTGATCCTTGCAGGGCACAAGGTTGCTGCAGCTGTTTTAACTCTGACTGAGACAACTACCGCTTTATAACTGTACCGCTTCCGTCGTATTTTGTTACAGCTCTAGAGGGGGAGGAAGGGCGCAAACTCGTTTTTACTTCTCACACGTTAAAACTTGATATAACCTCGCATTTCCTTTTAAGGTAGTCTCCTGGCCGACTTACGGAATACCGATAGTTCTATCCGACTTGACCAGCCCTTATGGCCCAGTCACATAGCCCGGCCCATGTCCGGCATCGGTAGAGCTCGGTGGATTCTTTTGGTGCCACCGAGCTCTCCTCATCGGAAACAGAGCTCGGTGACGCACATCTTCAGGCGACCGACCGAACACCGGCCGGTGACCGTACGGAGTCTGTCTCAAAATAGGAGGTTTTTTTCTGCCGATGTGGCAGCAACTACCGGCCAGACATCGGAAGGAATACGGCCGATACCCGAGCAGGTAACAGGACACCATGCGATCGCCGGCCGGGTTGTTAACGGGCTTTGAACAATGACCGGCCGATGCTCGTCCGATGTAACACGGACTTGGATGCCGAGCTATTCCGTTCTTCCTACCTGACATTGTCAGTTCATCACTATGGCTGCACCGAGGAGACTTCGGATGGCACTGCTCGAACACGAACTGGCTCAAGCAAGGTTCCAGTTTATGGCTGCGATGAGGGAGCTCGGTGAGAGCCCGGCGAAATTTAGCTCCGAAGTTAAAAGTTCACCGATGCGGTTTTAAGCAACAAAGCGGTTGGGTATGGGACCTGCCTCCATCATAACGAGTCGGGCCCCGCAACATAACTGACATGGTATCGACACGATGTAAACCTCTAAGCAATTCCCCTATATCCTACTCTTTCAGCCACATACAGGGATAATTGAATTTCTCTCTTTTATAATGTGACGGCAGGGTAGACAGATTTTTCACAACTGATCGTTGCCATCTGCTTTTTTTCTTAAATTGGAGCCAACATACATGTTGAATGGGATGGTAAAAAACGTTTTGTATCCAGTTCAATTTGAAATGTAAAGTGCGTTGCTTTTTTTTCTAACACAATTAGTACATTTGTAACAAGCTGTCTGTCTTTTTTTCTGCTACGTTATAGTCAAAACGAAAATTCAGAGTTGATATACCGTGTGATGGCCATATGCTGTTTCAATCCAACACAAAAAATGAGTGGTTGGGTTTCGTAATGTTTCTCTTACCATGGATACATGTCAACACAGTTGCCCATGCTCCTCTTGAAATTACGTTTTTCGCACATTTTAACACTTTTATCTGTATTTTGCTCCTCATGAAAGAACTACCCGTTATTCGCCTTTTTTAAAAGCAAATATGTGTATTTTGCTCCTCTTGAAAATAATATTCATATTTCTCTCTTTTTAAAACTAAAATGCGTATTTCGCTCCTTTAAAAAATACATATAATATCACGTCTTAGTTCTCTTAAAACTTCTATGCTTATTCCGCTATTTCTGGAACTTTGTCAGATTTTTCCGCTACCTTTGAAGCTAATAGTCTCTATGCTGTTACGAAAACAACGCGAAAATAGAGATTTGGGTTTGTAAAGATAATTTAATTTCCCTTTAACATTGCATTTTCGTTAATAGCCAAATTAGACAACAGAAGGCTGATACGACTTTGGAAATAAAGGCAAATTGCATGATGAAAGAAACTTTTCAAATTGAAATGTTTTTTATACGTTAGTCTTCTCTGTTCTGTATCTGAGAAAAAGGCCTCAATTTTTTTTTCTTTTTCGTTAACAAAATCAGTATAACTCGAACAATTAAAACTTAGTAAATTGATAGATAAAAATACTTCTTAGTCATGTATTAATGAAAATGATACTTACAATTAACTCAAACATATTAAACATACTACAATTAAATGTCACAAGCAAACGTTTCCCAAAGAGGATGTTCTTGTTACCTTATTATGTTTTCAACATCTCCCAAGTTCTTGATTGCAATTAAAGCGCATTTCACATTTACACATATAACATTCGTACAATGGTGCAAACATATTACTTCATGTCAAAACATCTTAATTGATATAATTATGTTTGATATCTCTGTGTATCATCTTCTCTCGTATTGTCACTCTACTCAGTTTCCGTTTACCTGGCTGTTTTAATTAGGTGAGAACATAATCATTACTATCTCCAACCTCATTAACGAGATCCCAACACCCCCGGGCCGTCAAGCTGTTGAGTAGGGGAGTCACTCAAGTAGAACGGCCTTAACTATTTATACTTTAATCGGGTCCTATAGGAATCACAAACCATTCATTGTTCAGTCATTTACTTTTATCCAGAGACAAGATAGGGTTACAGCGTTATATTTTATATTGTCTTATATAATCATTGTGCAAAGTGAACATATACAAAATAGTGTTATTTACGATTCAAAAGGATAACGGGTCTAGAAACACAAAGGTAATTATTCAATTAACATTTATATACCAGTAATATAGGTTACCATAATCGTTTATTCACAAAAGGAAACACATTATTAATCTCTTGTACAATATTGGAAATTTTGAAACTTTCGATGATGTATTGTCTTTGGAAACATCATGTTATTGTTTATTTGAAATTTGAGACTATGTGTGAAATTGATGTGATATTTTCCAAGTTTGAATTATTCACCGCTGAAGGCTTAAGTCCCAACAAATGTCTATGTTGAGTCTGTGATTCAGAAAATATCAGAGTGGTGTAATATTTTCTCTAAGAATAACAACACCGATTTTACCAGTTCTTTTGCTTTAAAGCGATGTCATCTAACCTAGACAATAATGACAGATTTTAGCTGGAAAGGTGTACATCCTATGAACTATTTATGAATGTATGCGCGTTTTATCATAAAGTTAAAAAATCGACCTGGGTAAACCTTTACTAGTGGCAAAAAAAATCTTAACGCCAGAAAGAGCGTTTGTGCTTAAAATACTCTACACCGATCCAATGCGAGTTCATAGCAAAACCGCTAAATTTTTAATCAACACAGATCCAACATGATTATCTGAGAGATCGGGCATAAATCAACGTCACGTAACAATATCGTCATGTCACATGACAAGTGTTTGCCTTCTGGTTATCTGTACGTGACTCAGTGTTTCATTCATAAACACATTATTTTATTCAAGACCCAGATTTTATTATATTATCTTCGTGAATAATAAATAAGCTTTGACATGCGCACATGGTGTCATCCTATCGCACTCTTATTTTACAACGTAGTGCGATAAGACTCAGCAATCTGAATAATGCCTTCTCTAATTCAGTAGGTACAAGACAAATTGAACACAATAATTTAGTATGAAAAAAAGAGTGATTGTTAAGGAGACAGACCGACATTAAAACCCATTCGAAATGGTAGAAGCTCGTGTTTTCTGCAGAATATGCTGTTACTCATTCATCCGCGTTTACGTCTTCCAATTAATACTTTTTACCAAATAGTATTTTACAATTCTCCTGTATCCATAATTAAACGATTCATATGAAGAAAAAGGAGTAAAAGGATCAATTTTTCTTTTAAGGTATTGATAACACATTTGAATGTATTTTTGATATTGCCTATCGACGTTTTCCTAGGCATTATAAGTAAAGAACAGTGACATGTTAAAAGGACGAGAACAAGGTAAAAATACCATATGCACAGAATGCAAGGAATCAATCTATTTAGGTATTAGTTTGGGGCAACATAACAAATCATGTGTAACATTACATAACATTCAATACTGAAGTAGCCCTAAAGTTCGAATTAAACCCTTCAATATGTCCTTCATGGCGGAATTGGCACGAGCTGGTCAATTGACCAATCATAGAGGTGTCACAACAGGACGGGGCATTAAACCAGTTGTCGATTCTGACAGGTTTTCTTTTATACGTAAGAACGTAAGCTGCCCACCATATGGTATGAGAGTGGGTGGGGTACATGACCAGGTGGGAATATTACCCGGCTTGTGGGTACAGATGTTACTAAACAGTAGCACCATCGTCCTCTCTGATCTTACCGTCAATCTAAGGAAGCATATATTTAAACACTTTTCATGTTATAAGTAAGCCATGGCCTTTTTGCTACTTATCGTTTAGATCTGCAAATATGGGTAAAAGCTGCATTACATACATATGTTACTGAATAGAAGAACTATTAGATCTTACCGACAGGTTAAGACGAAATCACTACAACAGTATATATGTTACGTTCTATGTAAATTACGGACCACTTAAAAACTATTGAAACTGGTCATACGGTCCCACAAAATTGCATAAATCTGCATGAAATGTTGATCGAAATTATATTGTGAGGAAAAAAGCAAAAAAGTGTTTTCTGCTAGTAACTAGACTTCTTCTGTAAAGCAAAACCAAATTAGAAGCTATCTGTATATGAAAGCTGGAAAGTTTTTAAAGTTTCCAAATGACAGAGGAAAAGGTTTCCTGCTTAAGCAAACTCCAGTATCCCGGTAAAGATTTAAGCGTCTTTCTCTTGACACAAATAACTCCCAGACATAAAAACGCTTGACGTACCGAAGGCAATCTCAACCAATCAGGAAAGGCAGACCCGTTTGATTTGATATGATTGGACAAAGATGTGTCGGTGATATTGGGAAATTGGTTTAACGTACTTAAATCAGCGTCAATCAGTGAACACAACTACTACAGCCCTGAGACTATCGTATTATAACATCTTTTGTTTTGTGTGTTTTTATCAGATGGCGGAAAAGAACCGAACAAAGTATCAGGATATTCCATTCATCATAGATGGCGTCGCTAAGATCGTGAAGAGCGTAACCAACCAGACCACGTGTTCTGACGTCATCAACAAACTCCCGACACTCTCGGCTCCTCTCGCAGTCTACACCTCACTAAACGGGATTGAGCGAGAACTGACAAACAAGACAAAACTGTTGAAAGTTTGGAGAGCAAACGGGTCCTCACAGAAGTTTGCATTTGTAGTACGAAGATCAGAGTCGGCTGGGAAACTTGGCGCGAAGAACCGATCCCGCCTGTTTGGCGATCGAACCAAGTGTGAACAACAGTCGATGATTAGTTATCAAGAACAAACAAAGAACAAACTCAGACGGTTCTCTACGTTTATCCATGAGAAGAAACAGCGTATAAATAGACGTTTAAGTGAGGGTCCCTCATTTCTACATTCCACATTGAAGTCGAAGACGGAATCGACGAATCTAGAAAGCACCCGTCTTTCTGCCGCCCCCAACAAGTCGTCTGCTTCGTGTATACAGCCCAAACCAGCCATGAAGAGATCGACAGCCATCCTGAACCTAAAACCAAAGATCTCGATTATGAACGCTCTGGAAACTAAGAAACTCGGCTTGAAAACACGATTCCAGTCTGCTACTTCCGGTGATCGCGCGTCGACCGGATCTCTGAGATCTTCCGAAACCGGATACAGCTCTGCGTCATCAGGCTCTCATCAAACTACCCACAGACCAACAGCATTCCTGACACAGCGTCTAGACGACTCAGAGAATGGTCCCCGACATAGCACACCCATCATTCAACACACCAGAAAACGCAGGAACCAGGACATTGACAACACACTCACTGAGGAATTCGGCGAACTCCAGGGAAAGAGTATGATAATGAGAAAGTTTATGGAAGATCAGCTTGTATATGGTGCGTCGCCCCGCAACGATCTCCCGCCAGTACCGATTGTTAACGAACCCAAACGAAGACGTACCGACAACCGACTTAGTTTACCGACTTTCACATCCCAAGTGGAGAAGTGTCGAATCTTGTGGAACCAGTATAGTGGTGATTCTATGTCCGAGTGTAGCGAGGATTCGTTCCTCGATAACTCTACTATGGACATGGCGTTTGTGGAAAGCTTCGACGTCGAGGCGAGTTTAGCAGAGAAAATGTTCACCAATATGAAGAAAACCAAACTTCGCCGGGAATCCGCCATTTCTAACCTGACCAAGTTCTCCCTTCAACGGAAAGAGGCGGACATTGCCGAAGAACTCGACGACTGTTACGATTACTCCTTCGACTGTTCTTTCCAGCGAATCGACGCATCTCACACGAACGAATTCGGAGAGGACTTTCATAAACAGTTTGAGAACCGTGGCAACGATTCTGACTGCACAGTCGACAGCTTTATGAAAACGCGGGGAAACTTTGATGACGAATTCTTCGACTGCAAACACAGTAGTTTCTCGGAATCCGACGAAGGGATTGGTTCGTCCGCCGGGGGAAGTGTTACTAACGTTCACGCAGTGGTTGTGTAAAAATTGTTCCCAAAAGATCACGTGATATTGGTAATGTGCATCACAAAGTGCTTAGTATGTGTTATAAAGAGAATCTATTTTGTGATGAAAAAAGGATGAGTGTAATTCAACATTATCATCTTAATTATGTCAAAAGGTTGATTTAATTCAATAAGTTGAGGTTGAGAATTACAAAAAAAGTTATAATTGATAACATACACATTATTCTGTACAAATCATATGAGATGTTGTTAAGTTTGCCAAATTCTATGAATTGTAAATACTTGTTAATGTAGATATAAATTTTAAAAACAATATTTTCAGATGAAATGATTGAATTTATACAAAACATATATGTGTAAGTATATATACAAATATATATAAATAAAAATAACATTAAAATACATTTTGTTCTGTTTTCATTTAAATACTATATTGAGTCTAAATTGACACCAACGCATTTAAAATTGAAAAGAAAGTATGTACTATTTAAGAAAGCATGTAATATTTCAGAAAGCATGTAATATCTAAGAAAGCATATTACATTTCAGAAACAAATCATGCATATGTTAACGAAAGAGCTGTGTTAAGGTGCAGTTGTTGGAAACGAAGCATATGCATCAAGTCGTCAGAGTCTTGCGTCCCGTCCCCCACTCGTCTACCATTTTTGTCTATCTGTCAATTCTCTTTCTCACACCCTATCTCACTGTCTTGATCTCTCTTCCATTTTCTTCTTTATTTGTTAAAGTCATATAAGTAGTGCAGGACATTATGTTGAGACAAAGAAGACTATAAGGTCACAAGAGCTCTAATCAAGATACACATCGATGGGTAGTGGACAGCAGATGTGTTGTCTTAAAGGCAGAGCCAAACCTTAATCCATTACTAAATAATAACGCAGTTGATCAGTTTATTGCAGACGACTCTGGAAAAACATTGTGGGAAAAGGAGAAGTTGCTCTTAACGAGAATCTTTACTCAGAATCTTTCAATTTCATCACATTTTGAAATGTCGTTTGCAAACTCTTTGAATTTGGGACAGTCGAAAATTTAACGTTTAGTAAAGGGTTTAACACAATTTGGTTTGAACATCTGCCACAGGAAGGTTAAAGCTGAGACTGTTTCACTTGAGTAACTAGAGGTGAGACACCTGCCGTGCGAAGACAGCTTGTGTAGAAGAAGGGCAAAATAGTAGATCATTCAAGCAAATAAGCAATCGTTATATCCATGACAAGAGGGGAGCTGACTGATTAGAAAGGTCTCCAACCAAAAGGAATAATCAACGATTTTCTAAATATTGAAAGGTCCATGATTAGCCTTTTCTTAGTAATAGTGTGTTTACCAATCTGTGCTCCTGAAATCTAACAAAGTGTCAAAAAAAGGTTAGATTTGTGGGTAGTGTCATGTCCGGAACATGTTTTCTCTTCGTGCAGCACAGCTTCTGACAAGTTTGGTGTGTATGGATGACGTCACAACAAAATTATCCTATGCGAGATGGCTGTCAACCTGTTGGAAGCAAGAAGAATCCAGCGAGAAAAGTAACACATTTCATCTGTTTTTTCAAAGATGAAGGAATGTCCGGTGACACCTTCATGCAATTCTCTAATACGGATCAAATGGATCAACGCGACTGTAATGATCTAGAATAAGCCTTTAGATTTAAGGAGACGGCTGATGTTACTAACAAATATCTTCTTCACAAGACTCACGTCTATCGTACTGATGATACCGGAAAGACCAAGCAGTCTTGCTCCAGGAGCATTTCCTCATCAGTGGGTGAGGGGTTGAATGAAACGCATGGGAAGAAACTTAAGAATCTAAGTCGCCATCTTAACATTTGCTTGAGTTTTACTCTGATCCGTGCATTCAACATAAGGATCATTATTCAGAACAGGAAGAAGTGCTTTTATACAGTTCGGCCAGGAAAGCAACGTTTTAGGGCTTAGAAAAAAGAAGAAAGGTAGCGATGTACAGCTAAACAGCCAAAAGCCTTTAGTTAAAGACGGAAACGTACATCTCAACGAGACCAAAGCCTAATAGGGGTAAAAGAGGGTAATATACAATGTATAGCTTAACCAGTCCAACGCCTTAGAAAGGCTTTAGTAAAGGAGGAAAAGTAGGCATGTCCAGCTTAATAAAACCACATATCTGTAGCGATAGGCAATTAAACTAACCCATGGCCCTATAAGGGCGTTGAGAATAGAGGGAAAGGAATCCATGTGCAGCAAACCTTTCTTTATCATTATTAGGGATTTGGTAATAGAGGGGAAAGTAGCAAGGTTCAGCTTAACCAGCCCATAGCCTCATAAAGGCTTTTTAGAATTTAGAATTTTAGTCCCTACCTTACATTGATCACTCACACATACCTGTGGATAACGTGGAAAGCGCCGAAATGCCCTCTTGCCGTCCCATCGACCAGGTGAGGAAAACCACCATTCCACGCCTAAAACGAATAGACGTTTCAAAAGGTGTTGACTTAAAAAACATTTCTTGGTTCCAAAGGTTTAGCTGTTCTATGTAAATATATAGTTCTTAATTCCAGTCTCATCATGGTTACAAACATAAAAATCATATCGTACATAAAAATAATCAACCATGCCATTCATAATTGAATTATAAGAGACTCTTTTACACAAATATATATACAGTATATGTACATTGCATTTTATCGCCATTAAGATTATATTTGCATATCACAATGTACCTTCACTAAAATAAAACTTCTTTTCTAAAATATTCATATTGATTCAATTAAAATGCACATATTCAACATGTAAAAGGAAAAACATGAATTCATTATTAAAAAGGAGACAAGATTTCTTACAAACTAAAATAGAATAAGCCAATAAAATGTTAAAATCTTAACATAGAATACTGATGATATAGATAGAAAAAAAATTCAACTATAAACAACTCGTCACTTACTTGAAGCTATAAAAAGCATAATACATTAAAAATATACTTTGTACAAAAAGTTAAATATACAGAGCATTATTTCTGATTCTTAAAATTAAAAAGCACGTTTTGGCAACAATACGGACTATGGAATCGGTGGAGAATAAAAATATTAGCTTATCACAGTCTTGGAGATTTGAAAAATTGCTATCACAATCATTAGCTTTGTCAAACAGTGTCTGTCTTTCGTTTTGGTACATTACACATTTCAAAATTACATGTTCCTCATTTTCGATATCATTTTCACAAAAGGGACACACCTTGTCTTGTAATGGTTGGTTGATACAGCGACCTGTCTCTATTTTTAGTGCAACACCGCATCTGAATTTGGCCGTAGCAGATCGGTGTGACAATGGCACATTAGTACTGCAGTAAGATTCAGTTTCATAAAACCTTTTAAAATGTTAATACGTTTTTAATTTGCTACGTCCCCTCCCGGATATACCAGTTTCTTTATCAACAGACTGCTCCCAGTCATACATATGTCTATGCGTGAGTTGTTCTATAACTTGATTAAGAAAAGCAGTCTTGTCGCTCAGCCGGCATGTAATACAGTAAGCACCAAGGCCCAACGCTTTAAACTTAGCATTTACCGTATAACACCAGTTTTGACATGACGTAATTTTGTTTTTACACCAGTCAAATATAAGACGGTTAACACTTGTATTGCCCATTATCATAAAACGATGCCATTGCAGACTGACAGATTTCCATTGGCGTATATAGGTTGGTTGCCATCCCATATCCCCGGAAACAGCGGTATTTGGCGCATATTTTCGAAGGCCTAGAAACAACCGCATGGCACGGTTATGTTATGCATTGATGCAAGAAATTCTTTTATCGCCCAAAATAGCAGCACCATAGGATATGATCGGCCACACCAAACAATCATACAATTTACTATAAACAGTATAGGACATACCACCCATCGCTTTGTATTTTGCTATTAACAGCCCTATTGCTCTACTTGTACTCTGTGCAACTATTTTGCTGTGACATTCATATCTAAAAATTCATTTATTAATAGACCGAGGTACTTATAACTATCAACTATTTGTAGCCTCTCCTCACCATACATAAATCTAAATTCTGATCTGGCTGCTGATGTATGTCTGGAATGCACATCATTGATTTTGCTTGTATTATCTGACATGCAATTTCGTTCACACCAGTCAAGCAGTTTATCTATCATAATTTGTAAATCCCGTTCATTATCAGCAACCAGAACAAAATCATCTGCATACATAAAAATGCTAACTATGTCCTGTCCAAATCTTATACCCTTCTCATGTGCATTGATTTCAACTGCAAAGTCATTTAAAAAGAGGTTAAAAAGCGTCGGTGAGCTCGAACAGCCCTGACGTAAACCGGAAGTGACGTCAAACCATTCAGTGTAGTGACCATTTAGACTTACACATGCTGATACGGAGGAATATAGTGATCTAAATGCATTAATAATAGTACCATTGTCTCATAAACCGTGTAACTTATTCCAAAGTCTGCCTCGGTTGACCGAGTCATAGGCTTTCTTAAGACAAAACGTTGGTAATTTCAGCTTTTTTCTGGTATCTATCAACTTTGTAAATGATGAAAGGTGATCAATGGTAGTACGATTTTGTTGGAAACCATTCTGCTCATCGACAATTTTGTGGTTCTCTTCAGCCCATTTAAATAAACGACTATTCAGAACAGAACTATATAACATGTACATTGTATTTGCAAGAGTTATTCCCCTGTACGAAAGCGGGTCCCTTGGATCTGAAGTACAAGACTTTGGGATTGGGTTTATGATACCTTTCCCCCATTCTTGTGGGATTTCACCCCGTCTTAAAACATACATTAGATAAAACATGTAAAAAATGAATTGAAACATCATTTTGCAGGACCTCGTAAGGAATGTCATCAGTGCCACTGGCTTTACATTTATTGGCATCTCTAACAGCCCTGATGATTTCTGTTATACTAATATTTTCATTCAACTCTGAATGTGGCTGTTCAACACCATGAGGTAAATTGTTATCGTAATTTATATTATGAGAAGGCTGATTGTACAGACTTTGAAATTCTGTCTTCCATTTTGACTAAACATCGTTCATTTGTGTGCTAATTGTTCCATCCTTCAACAAAACCTCCATAGGAATACATTTTCTCCTATTCTGAGCTACTCAAACCCTGCCAATATCCTTCCAGAATGACTGTGGATCCTTATCAAGGAGAGCATGTTTTCCTGAAACTTAATCCACTGCTTTCTTTTTGCGTTCTGAACCGCCCTATCAAAGCGTTTGCGGCATGCCACAAAGTAGAAGGTCCATTGGATGATGATTTGTATGCTAACCATTTATGTTCGTAATCACATACAACATTCCATAGATCGGTCATGTCGTCAATCCACCACGCCCTCCCGACCCTCCTGCGCTTATTTGAAACTCCCTGCTTAACACCAACTCTGCTCTTAGGCATCTGTCTCGAAATCTCATCTTTGAGAAGAGAGCAGAAGTTGGAGTAAGCACTATCAATATCAGACTGTTGTCTAAAGCCTGTTTCCAAACTTCAATTAATTTGATCTCCATCTTTCAAAAAATGTTCTGGGATAGAAGAATAGTCATACTTATACATGTTCGCAGTCTGATCTGTGCTTCTACATGGCATAGAAACGCCTGTCACCGGAGTAGTAGTAGCTTCCTTAAGCTCTATGTACCATTTCAAGCAGGAGTGATCAGGAATGCATGTTGGAACATACGCGGTACCCGGAGACCCGCCCGTATTAATATATCCGTGACACGCATTACTTCAAACTTATTGAATGTACATAAATCTTCATGGCTAACAAAACAGTAGTCCACAACAGAACAGTCTTTTGTTGATATTGATGTAAAATCATTACTGGTAGAGTTTCTACCGTTAGGAATACACATATTATTGTTAATAAGAAAGACTATAAGAATATGCCCGTATTTATTTGTTTTAAAGTCTACAATGTTTCTTTGGGATATATTATGGTCTACACCCAGTATGAAGTTATCTTCAGCACCACAACGACTGTTAAAGTCCCCACATATAAACATAGTACCCAATGACTGATAACTGTATATACCTGTCAATAAGTTATCAAAGAATGTATGCACATCTATCTGTCGTGACGAATTCTCTGGTGGCAGGTAACAAATACATGCTATTACACTATGATTAAGAGATCGGTGGTCTAATTTTAACCAAAGTATGTCATCTTTTTGGTCATCAAGTATGACTACACTAAAAATCTCTAGCAATTTATTGTTAATGAGAAATCCCACCCCACCTGATCCTGCTTTTGCGCGTACATGCACGGAGCTACGAGTTCTACCGTACCAAGTAAAACCGTCTATGTTGAGACACTGGTCACCCTCGGGATGGGTTTCAACTACCCTAAAATGTCAAAATCATTATTTGATACAAAAGCTGATCTCAATAAATGGTTATCAGGGGTAATATCACAACTCCACCCGTTAACATTCCAAGAACCTGCGACTACCTAGTGACCGCGGCGGTTCCGCGCGCCACCACCATTACTGCTGCCAGACCCACGCGCACCGCTTGGGGTGCCTCTCCTATTCTCGCCCTGGTATCCGCCCCGATTCCCTCATCGTCTTACACGATCGTTTCCAAACAGGGATCTGTATTTACGACCATCCGCGTCTTGACCTCTGACCTCTATCAAGCCCAGGTGCCGATCCTTCGTCAGACCCTCGTCTCGGCTCAGAGTATTGATTATTATTGTTGTAGTTACTGTAAGGTTGCCTATAGCTTGACCGCCCCGATCTAAACACCCGGTCCCCGCAAACGTTGATTGATCTGTCAATAAACTTTTGACTGCGTCCACAATGGCACGAATGTTTGAATTCCAAAGCCTTTCAGAACGAGACAGATCAGGAAGGATAAACACTTTGTTCACATTGGTCTCTCGAAGCAGGTTTTTGGCTTGCAGGACCTTCTCCTTGTCCTATGGGGAATCGAGTGTGACAATAACTACCCCTGACCCAGAGTTTATGCTTTTCTTACGTTCTACTGGTTGTGCTTCAATATTCGGAAGCCTGAGCTTATCTTTGAATAAGTTATGGACCTTACTGTGCAAGTTTTTCCCTTCATGTTCCGGCAGATCCCGTATGACACATCGAGAGAGATATCTGAGCGTTCTTTAGTTGACACCTTCTCTTGTATTGCTCCGATATTATTGTTTATCTCTTCTAAATCACTGACTACTTCAGCTCTGCGATCTCCTATCTTATCATCGACATTTTTTGGATACGTTCCACTTCAGGAGAGATTCTCTTGTCTTTTACTTGAGCAATTTTGTCCGACAATTTCTTCTCTAACCGGGACTCCATCATGTCTATCCTATCGCTAAGAGCCTTGTGTTTCAGGTCTAAAGTCTGTTCAATGCCCTCAATTCTACCGTTTATGCCTTAGATATACATCGATACGCATATTTCAACATCCCGGCTAAATTATGATGTTCATTCGGTTCAATGGAGCCTGCAGATCCTGCGTGGTCAGATAAAGCTATGTCGACACCCTTGTGAGATTTTGGTCTCGGATTTGATGTAGGTGTCTTTCCATACAATGATCTGCAAGCATCGGCCATAATACATTTTGGCTCGCTGATGTCATTTAGCACCTTTTTAGTAGATAAATCATCTTCATCGGGCAAGGATAAATATCTCTTTCTACCGGCCGGCAATGAAATGATAACAGGAGCTTCTCCTGATCGGCTTCGAACCCATAATGGCTTCCACGTACTCAGTCCCTCCTCGGCTACAATGTCAGCCGTCATATTAGCCGTTACATTAACTGCCGTAGCCACAGAAGACGCCGTAACCGTTATAGAGCTCATTTTTCTCAATAATTCGTGCTCAAATAACTCTTTTAAATTACTGTTAATCGGCTGATCAGCTTAGGAACAACGCTGCAGCGTACCCAGTCACGACAAATGCCCCCTTTTGTCAGAGCGCAGGACACTGACAGAAATCAGTGGAGCGTGATGAATTTTGCACGATTACCCGTGTCCCTAATTTATTTCAATATTAACCACGAAAAGTAATGACACAAAATTCACATGCTCATTACAACGATTTCAGATTGCATTCGAAAATTTCACCTCATACCGTGGTTAGACAGTACCTTGAATTAATCGCTTAGCAAACTGTTCATTTTCTCTCCAACCTCATTCCAGACAAAATCCGACTTTGACTTCGGATCGATAAACTTTGTTTACACTTTGTACTTGGCGGCAATAAATCCTATGTGTATGTTATCAAGCCAAGTTTAATGAAGATGTTATTAAGTGATTCTAACCTTAGTAAACCGCTATAGTGTCCAGCGTCTGTATTGCTTAGCATACGACATACAATAACTCATCTTATCCATGCCCTATAAGATTAACCCAGTTAGAAAATGCAAAAAAAAAATAAATCAATTTGCTCATAAAAGGCATCCATTTCTTCATGCATAATGCAAAATGATGTATAACTGAAGGTTAAGTACAATTTCAAAATTTCAGTATTTACTTGTTCTTTTTGTGCGCGATCCATAAACAGCTGTATTTGTTTAACATCCATTGGTGGTATTAAAGGTCTTTGTTTACAAAACAAACCGTATGGACAGTTGACAATACCTACAAGACAAGAGTGTTCTACTTTGATCGTACGTCTGTGAACGAGTGCTAATGGTTTATTATTTGTGTAAATTTATGTAACTACATGTATGCATATATGTATTGATGTATTGATGATATATCCGTCAAAGACATTTAATTTCACAGGCATTCAAATCACAATCTGGAATATGGTTACTTCAAACCATCGTATAAATATGAAAATATTTCCACACTTAAGATAGTAAACCTCAAAGAAATATGTTAAGCAAATCATCGCATAATCAAGAATAAGAAAAATGGCGGCATAATAGCATTGCACGATACAAACAGTACTGTAGTTTAAGTGCATTACGTAATATCGAAGACGAGTATCATTTTAAATCAATTATAATAAATTAACAACATGAATACTACTTCAAACACCGAAGTATGAACTTCTTTATCAATGTACTTTATCTAAATATTTAAGGTAAGAAAGAAACATTTGGGGGAATGTAATACTAATAGAAGATTAAAAAATAGTTCATGTATAAATTATAGCGTTGGAAATTATGATGGACAGGCAATCGGTGACCAAGTTAGATAATCGCATGTTTTCGTAATTGATTTTAACATTATTCCTCGTTAGTTGGGTAAAACCACTTCTTGTGAAATAATGCAAAAAATAAAAGTACTGGAATCCTTTGTAAATGTAAGTGTCAAGATATTTTTCTCAAAGAGGATGTTCTTGTCAACGAATTCAACATTATCTTGATATATCAACATCTTCCAAGTACTTAATTACAATTAAAACACATTTCATATTTATACTTATGCTAATGGTGCAATGGTACAAACATATTACTACATGTCAAAACAACTTAATTGATATAATTATGTTTGATATCTCTGTGTATCATCTTCTCTCGTATTGTCACTCTACTCAGTTTCCGTTTACCTGGCTGTTTTAATTAGGTGAGAACATAATCATTACTATCTCCACCCTCATTAACGAGATCCCGACACCCCCGGGCCGGCAACCTGTCAAGTTGTGGAGTCACTCAAGTAGAACGGCCTTTAACTATTTATACTTTAATCGGATTCTACAGGAATCACAAACCTTTCATTGTTCAATCATTTACTATTATCGAGAGACAAGATAGGGTTACAGCTTTAAATTTGATTTAGTTTTGTGGTCTCAATGTGCAAAGTGAACATATACAAGAAAAAGTGTTTTTCAAGTTACATAACGATTACGTGTCTAGAAATAGAAAGGTAAATATGATTTAATTTACATTTATATACTTGTAATTGCGTTTACTTTCCTCGTTCATTCATCAAAAGGGAGTACACACATCTAGTTCATTAAATGTTTCAAACGCAAACCTATCTTCGTTTAATACTGATGTAATATATTTGGAAGTATCATGTTATCATAAATGCGAGATTAAAGACTACATGATAAAAGGACTTTGCTTTATCTCATTTGAAATAAATCCTCATGGAAAATGTCTGAACATTGTCTGTAGTGATACTATGAATCCTCAAACTTATTGAGTAGTTAAGTACTTTAATAACAGATAGATTTTTAATTCAATTTGCTGCCTCCCTGTATCTAAGTAGGAATGACGGTGAACTTAACATGTATGACGGTTTCGAACTGGATCCATGATTATATTTTCGTTTAATAATGTTATGCTTATTTCTATCATAATGCTTAATAGATCGCCATTGGTATTCTTTTATTGGGTGCAGAGATTCATCATAAACGTGTGTGCTTTTATTCACTAAAGTATCTTCAAGTCAGAATATTTTCACCAAACACAGATCCTACATGATTATATCAGAGATCAGAAATAAATCAACGTCACGTAACAATAACGTCATGTCACATGACAAGTTTTTGCCTTCTGGATATATGCACGTGACCAAAACGTCGTATTCAGAGTCATCTAATATATTGTTCAAGGCCCAAACTTTTTATTATCTCTTCTATACATTTTGGCATGCTTAAACATAGTGTCATATCATTGTAAACTTTATAGCAATGCGATAGCAATCAGCAAATACAAATAGTACTGTCTTTGATAGGAGCTTAAGGAATCAAACCGATGGTATTATTGATTAAAGAAAACTCGCGAAGAGTTAGAAGCATGAAAACCCATTTAAAATAATAATACTTCATCTGTTCTTCATAGTTTTTCCAAAAAAGTTACATTTTCATCGGTGTTTACATATTTCTATCATGATTTGAAGATTCTCCTGTATCCAAAACTTAATTGACGATGAGAAAAAGGAATCGTACTGTATGGACATGTTCTCTTTTAAACTAATAGCAAATGCCTTTATGTGTATCTTTGGTTGTCTGCAAATGTGTTCGCTTTGGAATTGTGAAACCAATCGTTTTAATAGAATTGTTTGCAAGGAATCAAATTTTAAACATACTGGTTTTTTATTCATGGTTAAAAATCCCGTGCAACATTGCATACCACGATCTGGTAAAGGAATCTATTCTAAATTAGATTAATGAAAATCCTTTGAATACAATTCAAACAAGACATGAAAAGGGTTACGGTCACTTTACGATTAAGGTCTAAACTGATTGCAAGGAATTAAGTTAATGATATCATGGTTTTGGGGCATGCTTTAAAATATTGTGTAACATGACATGGTATCCAATACTGAAGTAGCCCTGAAGTTCGAATTAAATACTTCAATAGGTCCTTCACGGCGAAATTGGCACGAGCTATTCAATTGACCAATCATAAAGGTGCTACAACAGGACGGGGCATTAAGCCAGTTGTCGATTCTGACAGATTTTCTATTATACGTAAGAACGTAAGCTGCCCACCATATGGTATGAGAGTGGGCGGGGTACATGACCAGATGCGATGATTACCCGGCTTGTGGGTACAGATGTTACTGGAGTGTGGCACCATCGCTCTGGTTGATCTAAAGACACTCTTAAAAAGCATAATAAATCTAACTTACGTTTTATGTTCTAATCAAACTATATAAAAGATACAGACTATTCATAAGTATCGCGTGGACCCGTAATAATGCATGCGAAAAAGCGAACAATAGGTCGAACGTGTGCAAATCGTGACTGAGGGAATTTGATTCTGCTCTAGTTGGTCGGACTATGTTGTCTTGTTTAAGAACACTTACCGCAGAGAAAAATCAGATTTAAACCTAAATTCATCCGTATTGAAATGGCTAGGTTTGTAGAAGTCATTTGATCATCAAAATGAGAAAGGGATAAGTGATGTTGTTTTGATATGTTTCCCCATTTTGTAAAAAATATTTCCAAAGGCAACACAAAATTTAAGAGTAAGACGCCATTCTTTTGACACGGATAACTTTTCGTCAAAAAGTACTTGACACCACGTAAGCAATCACAACCAATCAGGAAAGGCAGACCTGTTAGATTCGATCTGATTGGATATTAACGAGCCGATGATATTTTGGCAATTGATTTTATGTACTTAAATCAGCGTCAGCCAGCGATACAATATGTTTAGTCATTAGAGTACTCCAATTGTAACGTTGTTATGTTTGTTTGTTTTAAATAGATGACAGAAAAGAACCGAACAAAGTACCAGGATATTCCATTCATCATAGATGGTGTCGCTAAGATCGTGAAGAGTGTAAACAGCCAGACCACGTGTTCTGACGTCATCAACAAACTCCCGACACTCTCGGCTCCTCTCGCAGTCTACGCCTCAGTAAACGGGATTGAGCGAGAACTGACAAACAAGACAAAACTGTTGAAAGTTTGGAGAGCAAACGGGTCCTCACAGAAGTTTGCATTTGCAATACGAAGATCAGAGTCGGCTGGGAAACTTGGCGCGAAGAATAGATTCCGCCTGTTTGGTGATCGAGCCAAGTGTGAACAACAGTCGATGATTAGTTATCAAGAACAAACAAAGAACAAACCCAGACGGTTCTCTACGTTTATCCATGAGAAGAAACAGCGTATAAATAGACGTTTCAGTGAGGGTCCCTCATTTCTACACTCCACATTGAAGTCGAAGAAGGAATCGACGAATCTAGAAAGCACTCGTCTTTCTGCCGCCCCAAACAAGTCGTCTGCTTCGTTTATACAGCCCAAACCAGCCATGAAGAGATCCACAGCCATCTTGAACCTAAAACCAAAGATCTCGATTATGGACGCTCTGGAAACTAAGAAACTCAGCTTAAAACCGCGATTCCAGTCTGCTACTTCCGGTGTTCGTGGATCGACCGGATCTCTGCGATCCTCCGAGACTGGATACAGCTCTGCACCATCAGGCGCTAATCAAACTACACACAGACCAACAACATTCCTGACACAGCGTCTAGACGACTCAGATGATGGTCCCAGACACAGCACACCCATCATTCAACACACCAGAAAATGCAGGAACCAGGACATTGACAACACACTCACTGAGGAATTCGGCGAACTCCAGGGAAAGAGTATGATAATGAGAAAGTTTATGGAAGATCAGCTTGTATATGGCGCGTCGCCCCGCAACGATCTCCCGCCAGTACCGAATGTTAACGAAAACAAACGAAGACGTACCGACAACCGACGTAGTTTACCGACTTTCACATCCCAAGTGGAGAAGTGTCGAATCCTGTGGAACCAGTATAGTGGTGATTCTATGTCCGAGTGCAGCGATGATTCGTTCCTCGATAACTCTACTATGGACATGGCGTTTGTGGAAAGCTTCGACGTCGAGGCGAGTTTAGCAGAGAAAGTGTTCACCAATATGAAGAAAACCAAACTTCGCCGGGAATCCGCCATTTCTAACCTGACCAAGTTCTCCCTTCAACGGAAAGAGGCGGACATTGCCGAAGAAGCAGACGACAGTTACGATTACTCCTTCGACTGTTCTTTCCAGCGAATCGACGAATCCCACACGAACGAATTCGGGGAGGACTTTCATGAACAGTTTGAGAACCGTGCCAACGATTCTGACTGTACAGTCGACAGCTTTATGAAAACACGGGGAAACCTTGATGAGGAATTTTTCGACAGTAAACACAGCAGTTTCTCGGAATCCGACGAAGGGATTGGTTCGTCCGCCGGGGGAAGTGTTACTAACGTTCACACAGTGGTTTTTTGAAAACGGTTCCCAACAGATCATGTACCATTGTTGACGAGCATCATAAAGTGCTTGATTTGTGTTATAGAGACTAGATTGTTCAGACTTTGAATGATGTTGAGTACAATAGAACCTGCCTATATATTCATACATCCAACACGAATGGTTTATGATTAAGTTTAGTTTCACAAGTATCAAAGGCAGTAATAATTGAGTTTTGAACATTATTTGAAAGCACCTTTACGGAATGTGGAAAAGGCTTAACTCGTGCACATATTCATTTTTTTCAAACTGCTTAGGTATGTTTTATGCGTTTTATGAATGTAGTTTGATTAGCTTTTTGATAAAAGAAAAACAACATGAGACAGCTTTTATTGTATCAACATTCAGAATGAGTTCATTTAAAATGTTGTTAAGTTTGCTAAATTCTAATTCAATTGTTATTTGTTATTGTAAAATCATGAGATATGTTATAGATTTTTGATAAAAATTAAAAGATAAATTCAGATACATTTTTTCCGTCTTCATATATTCCCCAACGTTTTTTTATTCAAAGCTTTGTTTCTCTCCCTTGTTCCTTGTTTATCAAGCTAGATTCTACGATGCCTTTCCATAACTTATAACCAAAGATAGCTTAAGTGAAGACGTACCAATGATACAGTTTTAATGCTGTACGCAGACCAGCACTTATTAAATTCGTCACTGACATACATGGCCCCTTATTACTTGTTGCATTGTATTGACGTCCCTTCATTTTTCCAGATGAGGATTGGCTGATACACAAACGATTTAAATCTACGGGTCATAAATGATATCGGAAGTAAACTGTTTACTTCCGATATCGCTGATGATCCGCAGAAGGCTGGAAATGGCTAAGATGTGAAATAACTTTAACTGTCAAGAAATGTCCCCGTACATTTAGACGGATTGTACACAAAGCGTCATTTGCATACGTACTTATTACAAAATATATTTTTATTAAGCAGATCGTTGATGGCGTTTCGCGACAGCGAAAGAAGCACTATGTCGTCAGCCTGTGTGGGTGCGGAGAGGTTGACACATAAACCATGTTGAGAGTAGGGCGTTAACCCTTAGAATGTCGTCTGGTTTCCAAAACTATAAACATCTGCTTAATTTTGAAGAGGAAAGATACTCAGAGTAGCAAACAGGTAATATCACAGGCACACCGCCAATTTACCTTGCAGCTAGCCTTGATCTAACCTGTTTGCATAAGCATGAAGTCGGTTACAGTACTTAAAGAGTTAATGTAAACGGTTTAGTAGAACGGTGGACACATAGGGAATTGTAGGGTACCCTGTTCGATCCTTAAGCTGGCCAAAAGGGGTCAACTTTAGGGAACATAAATTGAATTGTCTAGAAAAGAGTTCGATTTGATTTAAAGCATTTATTGAGTTTATTGATAAGGCCACGAATAGTCTAGAAAAGAGTTCGATTTGATTTAAAGCATTTATTGAGTTTATTGATAAGGCCACGAGACTAAACTAGATCAAATACGGATTTAGCGTCCAGGTAGTAACCGTATTGGGGACTTCCTATTTAAACCAAGTGGCATAAAGTCTCTTGCAAAATGATAGACACCATTTCACAGCCGTTACTCATTTTAAACCTATATTCTAAGTCATCTTATTTGTTGGTGAAAATGCTGTTTTGTATGGAGGTGTTTCATCTATAATTTTTAAAGAGTTTTGAAGAACACGAAGCAGTGATATAACAAGATAACTATTTGGGTCGCTGAGTTATTTTCATTTCCCTTGTAATAAATTGATAATAAGAACTGGTTTAAAGTTAGCTGACAACATTTTGTAAATAGTCGAGTTCATTGAAACATCCGATGTTGAAATATATTCTAATTAAATGAAAATTTTCTTATTTCTTGATGATATTTTATCCAATGAAAGGTTCACTTTCCTGTTCTAACAACAATCAAAATTTTCATTTGCAAATCCTTATTATAAAGATGGTTGAAAACAATTATACTTCCGGTTACGATAGGTAGATATCTAATCATTTTCAAAAGACATCTTGAATACTCCACTCATCCATGCATATGACCCCATCGAGAGATTTCTCTTTTGTTGCAAATCAACACCATCTCACATTCCCCATCTTATTATGTGCCCTCCCATGAAATACTCTGGGCTAATTCACAATAGCTGTCGATGTTTTGCAGTGCTGTTTTCTCAAATGTATAAGCCGCAGCACGTAGATATCTCATAAAAATCGATTTAGGTTGTTATAGGTTTCTTCTATTTACGTTCCTTTTAGAAACCAGTTCAGTATTAGTTATAATACATATCCGTGTCGCAATGAGGAAGCATCGTAAATACCGGTCAAAACGCAATATTTCGTTGTAATTGCTCGGGCGTACGAACTTGGATGCCACCTTCTCTTATCAATGACAGTATGGTGACAGATGCGTTTGTCGAAATCAATTGAAGCACTTCGATCAACCTCCAAGTTCCTTTGATTCTTTTCATTATGCTTTTATATTGCCAGTTTCGGCTGTAACTATGTTCAGGATCACATATTCTCTAAATACATGCGGAATTGTCTCTAACAGATGTTTGTAGAGCGGCAATACAATATGTGAACGAGTTATGTGAGGTTTGTAGTTTGAAACGGTCACAGATAGTTCTTCGAATAGACACTAACTGTATAAAAAAGAAAATTCGGTTTGAAATGGCGTCGCAACAGACTAATATAACTTAGCGCATCTAAAGATTAGGACATATCTGATTGCACACAAGTATACCGCTCATCAAGGTCCCATTAATAAAAATCTGCTAGATAGAGGTCCCTTTTTTCATTTTTATAGGCTTCTACAGCGTGTAAACATTATCAATTTGTTTACATTATCAATTTATTTACATAGCTTATTTACATTATATATTTATTTACACAGTTTGTTTTTCTATGTGTATAATGCCATGTGTTTGTACGGATACTAAAATGCCATATTAAAGAATGCAAATGGCCGAAGGCAAAATGCTTTGCCGACTCTCGCATTGATGTGAATTGCATTTTCTTTTTCAATTATGTTGCAATACCCGACTATTCATGATGGTGGAATACCCAATACCCAACTGTCCATAAGGACAAAACCCACTGACATTCCGTAAGACAGTCGCGAAACTACCTCTCATGAAAATCCAAATGACGTTACCGAGATGTAAACTCGAGTAGAGAGGAGCCATGTGATTTCAAGTCCTGCACATTAACCACGACGCTACGGAGGCCCCCATGAAGAGATACGCATATAAGTACAGACAAAGGGAGTTCAGTGGCAGTTTAACCTAAGGAAATAATGTATTCTTGTTTAGCTTACCAGAAGGCCTAAACTATTTAGACACACCGATTGACGTTCTTCAGAGAAATAAGAAAACGCGATTAACGACAAGCTCCGTCATGGGGCAGAGATCGGCACTCAGGTATTCTGGAAGTTGTTTCGAGAAAAAAAATCGAATTTATGACTGTTTGAAACTCCTTTCAAACTCCTAAAATATCACCCATCGACTGCGATTTCTCTACCGACTGTTTGACATAACGCCGTTATAAACCATTGGTTATCTTTCATATACCACCAGAACCGGGAAGCTGATGGTCGGTACATGGCGTATATAAAATAGTGGAAAACAAAAGTAATCTGCTGAAAAAAGCAAATATACCTGTGGCGCGACAATCTTGTTCGGACATTTCTCGTAAACATTGGTCACGTGATCAACCTGCCTGATAAAACCATAGAGACGTTGATTATAAAACCATAGAGACGTTGCTTCTAGGAACGAGTAGCCACGACTTTTATGGACAGGACGTCAAAACAGTCACTTGAACCCTTCTCAGTTTTCTTTTTAACTTTCCAAGGTATTTTACTCAGTTAATTATGGTTTTCCGAATGGTTAACGAACGTGTACTCCCCTCAGACCAAAGTGCAGTTGAAAAATTGTTTTAATGTTTAATACTATCGTTGAAACATAACAAATTCCTACAAAATGGTAAACACTGTTCTTGTACATTGTACTTATCTTGAAGTGTAGAGGAAAAGGCAAGTCGGGTCCAACCAGCTATCAACCAACCTCTTAAACACTTGGCTTTAGAAGAATTACCAAAACATTTCCTACCGATCCCAGAAATACAACAGCATCAGTTTAAGTTGACTTTCTTTGTCTCTAATGATATGGCATTCTAAAAGACATTTGCTGCACTACAACTGTTTAAAATGTACTAGAGACAACCCCATTTAACACTAAACGTGAACACGACTTCTAATGTGCATCACTAGACCACTTTGGATGCAATTTGGTTTGAATTTGTTGGGTAAAGTTTAATGAGGTTTATGTTAACTTTTCTAAAGTATTTGGGCTACTTATTCCCAGTCGAAATTGTGAAGTATGTTTTGAACCAAAATGTCAGCAAGAGTAGGTTTGTTTATTTGTGTTTTTTTCCTTATCTCATTTTTATGTCTTGTGATTGGTGATTTGTCTTGTGAATGGGGTCTTTGATGGGAATCTCAGCAGTCCCCTTTAATTATAATACATACTATTAGCATTGGCTGTGGTTAAGTTCCCCGATAAAGAATCGCTTGAGAGTGTTAGTGGTCCTTCATTTTTGACAGAATTAACGGAGGTATGTTGACCATCTGCTCGCTGGGATAGCTACACCCACTTTGGTCGCTATCTCACTATGGGAGAGAAAGGGGTTGAAGGAGGAAGGGAAGTTTGGGGAAAACTGCACATATAATTTCCTTTATAAATAGTGTTTGAATGAAAACAAAGAAAGCATTTTATCTGAATGATTGTTTTATTTTTAGTATATATTCCTTTCTATACATATATCATGTGTTTTCAATCTGGGTATATTGTTTTAAACTATGTATATACATTAACAATATTTACAAATTATATAGAATTAGAATTAAACTTAACAACAAATTATAATTCATACAATTTTGAATATGTACGAATAACAATAATAAAGTTCTATTCTTTAACCACGTTTCTCTCTCAAACGGCTTACTAGATTATAGGCATTTTGACAATATGAGAATTTACTCAAATAGAGATAAAAAAGAATTTTGTCACGAAATTCGGAAGCATGTGTCGAGCTTAAAATTTAGATGCTAGTTTTAGATTGTGAACCTTCGCATTTGTAATGCAGTTTAAATTCTATTCAATACCACTATAAGTTTCAACATTCAAGTCTTTATAACACAAATCAAGCACTTTACGATGCACTATAACAATGTTACACAATCCATTGAGAACCGTTTTTACACAACCGCTGCGTGAACGTTAATAACACTTTCCCCGGCGGACGAACCAATCCCTTCGTCGGATTCCGAGAAACTGCTGTGTTTACAGTCGAAAAATTCATCATCAAAGTTTTCCCGTGTTTTCATAAAGCTGTCGACTGTGCAGTCAGAATCGTTGGCACGGTTCTCAAACTGTTCATGAAAGTCCTCTCCGAATTCGTTCGTGTGAGATTCGTCGATTCGCTGGAAAGAACAGTCGAAGGAGTAATCGTAACTGTCGTCTGCTTCTTCGGCAATGTCCGCCTCTTTCCGTTGAAGGGAGAACTTTGTCAGGTTAGAAATGGCGGATTCCCGGCGGAGTTTGGTTTTCCCCTTGTTGGTAAACATTTTCTCTGCTAAATTCGCCTCGATGTCGAAGCTTTCCACAAACGCCATGTCCATAGCAGAGTTATCGAGGAACGAGTCGTTGCTACACTCAGACATAGAATCACCACTATACTGGTTCCACAAGATTCGACACTTCTCCACTTGGGATGTGAAAGTCGGTAAACTACGTCGGTTGTCGGTACGTCTTCGTTTGTTTCCGTTAACACTCGGTACTGGCGGGAGATCGTTGCGGGGCGACGCACCATATACAAGCTGATCTTCTATAAACTTTCTCATTATCATACTCTTTCCCTGGAGTTCGCCGAATTCCTCAGTCAGTGTGTGGTCAATATCCTGGTTCCTGCGTTTTCTGGTGTGTTGAATGATGGGTGTGCTGTGTCGGGGTCCATCCTCTAAGTCGTCTAGACGTTGTGTCAGGAATTGTGTTGGCCTGTGTGTAGTTTGATGAGCGCCTGATGACGCAGAGCTGTATCCGGTCTCGGAGGATCGCAGAGATCCGGTCGACGCACGATCACCGCAAGTAGCAGACTGGAATCGCGGTTTCAAGCCGAGTTTCTTAGTTCCAAGAGCGTCTACAATCGAGATCTTTGGTTTTAGGTTCAGGAAGGCTGTGGATCTCTTCATGGCTGGTTTGGGCTGTAAAAACGAAGCAGACGACTTGTAGAGGGCGGCAGAAAGACGAGTGCTTTCTAGATTCGTCGATTCCGTCTTCGACTTCAATGTGGAATGTAGAAATGAGGGACCCTCACTTAAACGTCTATTTATACGCTGTTTCTTCTCACGGATAAACGTAGAGAACCGTCTGAGTTTGTTCTGTGTTTGTTCTTGATAACTAATCATCGACTGTTGTTCACACTTGGTTCGATCACCAAACAGACGGGATCTATTCTTCGCGCCAAGTTTCCCAGCCGACTCTGAACTTCGTACTACAAATGCAAACTTCTGTGAGGACCCGTTTGCTCTCCAAACTTTCAACAGTTTTGTCTTGTTTGACAGTTCCCGCTCAATCCCGTTTACTGAGGCGTAGACTGCGAGATGAGCCGAGAGTGTCGGGAGTTTATTGATGACGTCAGAACACGTGGTCTGGTTGATTACACTCTTCACGATCTTAGCGACGCCATCTATGATGAATGGAATATCCTGGTACTTTGTTCGGTTCTTTACCGCCATCTGTTAGAATCACACAAAACAAAAGATATTGTAATTACAATAGTCTCAGAGCTGAAGTTGGTTGGTTAGTTCATTCGTTGACGTTGATTAAAGTACGTTATGTCAATTTCCTAATTCCACCGACCCGTTCTTATCCACTCATATGAAATCAAACGGGTCTGCTTTTCCTGATTGACTGAGATTGCCTTCGGTACGTCAAGCGTTTTTTCTGTCTGGAAGTAATCCTTGTCAATAGCTACTCTACTGTGTTATTGGAGTTTCCAATGGGGAAACCTTTTTCTCTGTCATTTGAAAATTTGGAAAACGTTCCAGCTTTGATAAACATATAGATTTTAATTTGGTTTTGTTTTGCAGAAGTAGCCTAGTTACTAGACGAAAAGGCTTTTTGTAGTTTTCCTCACAATATACACAATTTCGATGCACATTCTATGCAGATTTATGCATATTTGTGGTACCGTATGATCAGTTCATTAGTTTCTAAGTGGTCCATAATTTACATAGAACGTGACATATATACTGTTGCAGTGTTTTCGTCTTTACCTGTCGGTAAGATCAAATGGTGTTACTATTCAGTAACATATGTATGTAATGTAACTTTGATCCATATTTGCAGATCTAAACGATAAGCAGCAAAAAGGCCATGGCTTACTTATAACATGAAAAGTGTTTAAATATATGCTTCCTTAGATTGACGGTAAGATCTGAGAAAACGATGGTGCTACTGTTTAGTAACATCTGTACCCACAAGTCGGGTAATCTTTGCACCTGGTCATGTACCCCACCCACTCTCATACCATATGGTGGACAGCTTACGTTCTTACGTATAAAAGAAAACCTGTCAGAATCGACAACTGGCTTAATGCCCCGTCCTGTTGTAGCACCTTTATGATTGGTCAATTGACCAGCTCGTGCCAATTTCGCCGTGAAGGACATATTGAAGGGTTTAATTCGAACTTCTGGCTACTTTGGTATTCAATATTATGTAATGATACACAGGATTTGTAACTTGGCCCCAAACTAATACTTAGAATGGAGCCTTTGCATATGATATTTTGTAACTATCCATTAATAATCTATTTTAACCTTATAATTGTCCTTAACATTTTATTGAAATCTTATTCTTAAAATTCCAAAGGGAAACTTTTGCAGGCAATATCAAAAGTACATTTAAATGAATTTGCCAATACCTTAAAAGCAAAATTGATCTTTTGACTCCCTTTTCTTCATGTGATACGTTTAATTTTGGATACAGGAGAAATGTAAAATACTATTTGGTAAAAAGTATTAATTGGAAGATGTAAACGCGAATGAATGAGTAACAGCATACTCTGCAGAAAACATGTGCTTCTACCGTTTCTAATAGGTTTTAATGTCGGTCTGTCTCCTTACAAATCCCTCTTGATTTCATACTAGATCAATGTGTCCAATTTGTCTTGTAGCTACTGAATCAAAAAAGGCATTATTCAGATTGCAGAGTGTTATCGTACTACCTTGTAAAATAAGAGTACAATAATACGACACGATGTGCGCATGTCAAATCTTGTTTAATATTTACAAAGATACTATAATAAAATCTTGAACGATATGATACGTGTTTATGAATGCAACGTTCTGGTCACGAGCAGATAACCAAAGGCCAAAACCTGTCATGTGACATGACGATATTTGTTACGTGACGCTCATTTATGTTCGATCTCTTAGATAATCTTGTAGGATCTGTTTTGATTAAAGTAGCGGTTTTGACATGAACTCACATTGGATCGGTTAAAAGGTTTACGTATGTTCATCACAAACGCTCTATCTAGCGTAAAGAGAATTTTTTGCAACTGATAAAGGCTTACACTAGTCGATCTTTGACAAATATGCGCATATTTCATAGGATGTACTCCATTCCAGTTTAAAACTGTATATTGTTTAGTTTAGTAAATATCGCTTGAACGGTGCGACAGCTAATAAACTGATATGAAAATCGGTTTTGTTATTCTTAGTGAAGACATACAACTACTGAATAATCTTTCAGAATCGTGAACTTAACATAGAAATTCTTCTCGCGGACCTCATCTTTCACGGGGTGAATAATTCCATCTAACCACATCAACTTCATATATAATTACAATTTCAAATAAAAAAATGCATGATAGTTCAAGAAATATTAAATGAAAGATGATAGAAACAACATATTGTAAATATAATTACCTTTCTGTTTCTAGACGTTAGTTATTAATCGTAAATAACACTCTGTTTTGTATATGTTGACTTTTCACATTTATAATATAAGTCTTAATTATAAACAACGCTGCAACTCTATCTTGTCTCTCGATACGTGTAAATGATTGAACAATGAATGGTTTGTGATTCCTATATAGTCCGATTAAAGTATAAATAGTTAAAGACCGTACTATTTGAGTGACTCCCTAACTCAACAGGTTGCCGGGGGTGTCGGGATCTCGTTAATGAGGGTGGAGATAGTAATGATTATGTTCTCACCTAATTAAAACAGCCAGGTAAACGGAAACTGAGTAGAGTGACAATACGAGAGAAGATGATACACAGAGATATCAAACATAATTATATCAATTAAGTTGTTTTGACATGTATTAATATGTTTGCACCATTGTACCATTAGCATAAGTATAAATATGAAATGTGTTTTAATTGTAATTAAGTACTTGGAAGATGTTGATATATCAAGATAATGTTGAATTCGTTGACAAGAACATCCTCTTTGAGAAAAATGTACTTGTGACACT
Organism: Cerastoderma edule; assembly: GCA_947846245.1. Classification (NCBI taxonomy): domain Eukaryota; kingdom Metazoa; phylum Mollusca; class Bivalvia; order Cardiida; family Cardiidae; genus Cerastoderma; species Cerastoderma edule. The sequence continues at coordinate 29,663,488 of OX401416.1, read as the reverse complement.
TACGATACATATACACAAGATTCGAGTACTGTTATTATTTGTGTTTTTTTCACAAAAAATGCTTTTACTCAAATATCGATGACTTATGTTGAAACTAATTACGAAAACATGTGCTTATTTAACTTGGTCACTGAATGTTAGAATCCCTAGGTTTCAATAACCTATGGATGCAGCAGAATATTGAAATGGTAAAGTATAGATGCATCAAACAAAGAATTTATGACCAATATTATCAAAGTTGGTACTCAAACATAAATAACTTAGAAAAAGTAGTGTCTTATTGTATGTATAAACATGAGTCCTTGCTTGAAAAATATCTTCAATGCATTACTGATAAGCGATTACGAATTTCTTTATGTAAATCTAAAGTTTCATCTCATGAACTTGAAGTCGAACGAGGGCGATATGATAGAATTCCAAGTTGAGAAAGATACTGTAAAATTTGTAAAAATAATTATATCGAAAATGAATATCATTTCCTTCTTATTTGCCCAGCGTATAATGATCTGAGAAAACAATATTTGAACTCATATTATTATATCTGGCCAACTATTCAAAAGTTTTCTAAGCTCATGATGACAAAAAATAAAAAAGAAATACTATTTTTAAGTAAGTTCATTTTTCATGTAGGCACATGTAGATTGTCTATCGTTAAATGAAGTCTATACTCATATTTATGTATGTATTCACTTGCATAGCTTCTCGCCAACACTATTAACATGTTCTTCCATTGATTTACTTATTGTTTTTGTAAAAAGTACTTTGTTCTTTATACTGAATAAAATTAATTGAATTGAATTGGAATTGAATGCCTGTCAATCATAACTTTCAATACTTTATAATTTATACGTACATGAACCATTTCTGATCCTACTAATGGTCTAACATTCCCTGAAACGTTTCTTTTCTTTTATAAGACAACTTATTCCTGTTTTACAAAGAGTTTAATGATATATAGATTATGTAGATCCATTACTGAAGTAATATTCATGTAGTAGAAGGATCTGGGAACTTTAAAACGAGAACATATTGATTTAAAATTATACTTGTCTTCGATAGTACATACTGTGCATACACTACAGTACTGTTTGTATCGTATAATGCTAATATGACGTCCTTTTTCTTATCCTTGATAATTTGCATAACATATATCGTTGGGGTTTACTCTCCTAAGAGTGAAACTATTTTGAAATAATATACGATAGTTTTAAGTAACTATATTCCAGAATTAGATTTTAATACTTTTGAAATGAAATGTCTATGACGGATACATCATCAATACATTTACAGAACTACTTTCGTATGAGTTCCAGAAAACAGCGTATATCGTTCGTCTCGTATCGTAACGTAACATATCATATGGAACCGTAACGTATCGTATCGCATCGGATCTTATTAGACAAATTGAAACTATCGAATGGTGAACGTATAACGGAAAACGTGTATCGTAAATCAGTTTTCATTGACCGTATATCGTAAACCGTATTTCGTAAAGGGCTGAGGAATGTAAACAGACATTACGGTAAGGTTTTTTAATAGACGAACACGGTCGCGTTTATTCAATGAATTAGAATGCACTTATTTCCATGGCAACAAGAGGATTTTTTTACTGAATGTTATTTTTCTATTACTTCTTTTACATGTAAGAAAAAGTCCACATATTCGTTACTATTTCTTTCCTTTGTTAAGGCTGCTTTGAGACGTTCTTTTAGTACGGACCGGAGAACATTACAACATGACAGTTTCCGTTTAAATGCACGCCATTTTAGCAGTTACATAAATAACAAATGTAAGTCGTTCCATCTTCCTTACGTGCATGGCTAATTGCATAACATATAAAGTATATCACATATGTTAAATAAGAAGAAGAACGTGTCGAACCGTATCGAATCGAATCAGACAGGAAAGACGGCCGCCCTATCAAATATCGTAAATTGCACATCGCATATCGTAAATCGTTCGTATTTCTATCGTGTTTCGTACGTAAATCGTTCGTATTTCTATCGTTTATCGAGCGTAAATCGTTCGTATTTCTATCGAGTATCGTGCGTAAATCGTTCGTATTTCCTTCGTGTATCGTGCGTAAATTGTTTTTTTTCTATCGTGTATCATTCGTAAATCGTTCGTATTTCTATCGTGTATGGTGCGTAAATCGTTCGTATTTCTATCGTGTATCGTGCGTAAATCGTTTGTATTTCTATCGTGTATCGTGCGTAAATCGTTCGTATTTCTATCTTGTATCGTGCGTAAATCGTTCGTATTTCTATCGTGTATCGTGCGTTAATCGTTCGTATTTATATCGTGTATCGTGCGTAAATCGTTCGTATTTCTATCGTGTATCGTCCGTTAATCGTTCGTATTTCTATCTTGTATCGTGCGTAAATCGTTCGTATTTCTATCGTGTATCGTGCGTAAATCGTTCGTATTTCTATCTTGTATCGTGCGTAAATCGTTCGAATTTCTATCATGTATCGTGCGTAAATCGTTCGTATTTCTATCGTGTATCGTGCGTAAATCGTTCGTATTTCTATCGTGTATCGTGCGTAAATCGTTCGTATTTCTATCTTGTATCGTGCGTAAATCGTTCGTATTTCTATCTTGTATCGTGCGTAAATCGTTCGTATTTCTATCGTGTATCGTGCGTAAATCGTTCGTATTTCTATCGTGTATCGTGCGTAAATCGTTCGTATTTCTATCGTGTATCGTGCGTAAATCGTTCGTATTTCTATCTGTATCGTGCGTAAATCGTTCGTATTTCTATCGTGTATCGTGCGTAAATCGTTCGTATTTCTATCGTGTATCGTGCGTAAATCGTTCGTATTTCTATCGTGTATCGTGCGTAAATCGTTCGTATTTCTATCATGTATCGTGCGTAAATCGTTCGTATTTCTATCGTGTATCGTGCGTAAATCGTTCGTATTTCTATCGTGTATCGTGCGTAAATCGTTCGTATTTCTATCGTGTATCGTGCGTAAATCGTTCGTATTTCTATCTTGTATCGTGCGTAAATCGTTCGTATTTCTATCGTGTATCGTGCGTTAATCGTTCGTATTTCTATCGTGTACGGTGCGTAACTCGTTCGTATTTCTATCGTATATCGTGTGTAAAACGTGGGAACTCATACGATAGCACTACTGTATACATACATGTAGTTAGATAAAATTACATAATTGATTTACAACTAGAACTCGTTTACAGACGTCCAATGAAATTAGAGCACTCTTGTCTTGTAGATATAGTTAACTGTCAAAACGGTTTATTTTGTTAACAAATACTTTTATCACCACTCATGGATGTTAAAAATACGGCGTATTTTTGTGTCGCGTATGAAAAGACATCATAGAACAAATATTAAAATTATTCGTAACCTAAAGTTATACATCATTTTGTGTTTTGCATAGAGAAATGGATCTCTTTTATGAGCAAATAAGAAAAACAGTTTCTTACTGGGTAATGCTTATATAGGACATGCATCAAATGAGTTATTGCATAATGCACGTACATATAAAATATCGTATGTTAAGCGATACAGACGCTCGACACAATAGCGGTTTATCAAGGTTAGAATAGCTTAATACATCTTCATTAAACTTGACTTGATATATATAGATAGAAGAGCAAAACTTTAGAAACAAAAACATGTTTTCAACGAACACGTTTTGAAACTTTTATTCGTTTTAGACGTGATATGTTCCCTCATCTGGCCGAGGGGAACGCTAAAGGGCATTATGGCGATTCCACGTTATCCACATGTTCGTGTGAATGATTAATGTTGTGTACATGTATGGACTGGTTGAGCTGTATAGTGCTATCTTTCTCTCTATTCTAAAAAGTGTTTATAAGGCTATTCTAAACGCCCGCATATAAGGCTATAGGCTGGTTAAGCTGTACATTGATACATTTACTTTTTTACCAAAGCCCGTATAGGGATATGGAGTGGTTGAGCTGCATATTGCTACGTTCCACTCTCCTACTAAAGCGCTTATAATGATAGAAAGGTTTGTTGCACATGACTGCCTTTCCTTCTTTACTCAAAACCCTTATGGGTTCATAGGTTGGTTTAATTGCCTTTCGCTACATATGGATCTTTTAAGCTGGACATGACTACGTTTTCTCTTTAACATAATTGACTGATTAAGCTATACATTGCTACGGTTCTGTCTGTTACCAAAGCCCGTATAATGCTTTCGACCTTGCTACATGTAAGTTTCCGTCTTTAACTAAACGTTTTTGGCTTTAGATCGCTACTTTCCTTAGTTTCTTATGGCCCTAAAAACCTTTGCTTTCCTAGCCGAACTGTATATAAGTGCGTTCTTCCTGTTCTGAATTATAATCCTTATATTGAATGCACGAATCAGAGTGAAACTCAACCAAATGTTTAGATGGCGATTCCGATTCTTAAGTTTCTTCCATGCATTTCATTAAACCCCTCACCCATTGATGAGGAAATGCTCCTGAAGCAAGACTGCTTGGTCTTTCCGATATCATCCGTATGCTAGACGTGGGTCTTGTGAAGATGATATTTATTAGGAACCTCAGCCGTCTCCTTAAATCTAAAGGCTTTTTGTACACCATTACAGTCGCGTTGATCCATTTTATCAGTATTAGAGAATTGCATCAAGGTGTCACAGGACATTCATCTTTGGAAAAAAGATTAATTCTGCTACGTTTTTCTCTGGTTTTTTCTTGCTTCTAACATGTTGAAACGGCTATCTCGCTGACTTTTTTGTTGTGACGTCATCCATACACACACTATGTCAGAAGCTGTGCTGCATGAAGAGAATACATGTTTGTGCAAATTTACCTTTTTGGTACTCTGTTACATTCAGGAACACAGATTGGTAAACACAATATTACTAGCAAAAGACTATCTTGGACCATTCCTCATTTAGAAAATCGTTGATTATTCCTGTAACGAACCGAGCAAATGAAACTCTTAAACACCGAACACATCCGATCAGTGAAAAACAATGTCATTCACTGAGCGGTTGTGTTGTCTCTATATATACCAGCATGTTCTCTCGAACAATGCATTAGGTTCCTAATTTGCATAAACAATCAACGAACGTTACATAACTCCCACTTCCGAGAAGACTCGTCCCGATTCTTTGCCCTTGGGAACACGTGGGGAAGGCAACTTCAGTAGAAGGAGAAGACTTTATCCCACTGCTGCCACCAATGTAACGAACCTAGTAAATGAACCTCTCAAAAAACCAAACCAAACATATCCGATCAGTGAAAAACATTGTCGTACACTGAGCGGTTGCATTGTCTCTACATATATCCTAATTGCATAAACGTTCAACGAACGTTACATTCCTTTTGGTTGGAAACCTTTCTAATCAGTCAGCTACCCTCTTAGCATGAATATTACGATTGCTTATTTGCTCGAATTATCCACTATCATGTCCTTCTTCTACATGAGCTGTCTTTGCACTGTAGGTGTCTCACCTCTAGTTACTCAAGTGAAACAGTCTCAGCTTTAACCTTCCTGTGGCGGACGTTACAACTATATTGTGTTTCACCCTTTACCTAACGTTAATTTTCGACTGTCCTAAATTCAAAGAGTTTGCAAACAACATTTCCAAATGTGATGAAATTCAAAGATTCTGATAGGGTAAAAACATTGTGGAAAAAGGAAGATTTGATTGTTAAGATCAATTTCTCCTTTTCCCTCAATGTTTTCCAAAGCCATCTGCAACAAACTGTTCAAATATCAGTATTATTTAGTAATGTGTTAATGTTTGGCTCTGCCTTAGAGACAACACATCTGGCTTTGAATCACTCAGTGATGATGAAATGCTTAAAGTTTTATTCACCCACCCTTCTATGATAAGAACATTAGCAAAAACCTGTTGTAAGATTTTAAAAATCAGAAATAACTTACTCTATAGTACAAATCTGTAATAAGACTTTGCTGAGGCAGTTATGTGCTTTTGTGGTCTTAAACTTTTACTCTATGCTGTTTTAATGTATATAATCTGATTATCTTTTATTGAAATTCCTTTTTTATGTTTCTTAAAATTGTAACTTGTAAGTATACAGTCTTTGTTAATTAGTTTGTCTCAAAGATTTGAGGCAATCATTATTTCCTCAATATCTTTCTTGCAGGGACAATTCTGCTGATATTACTTAATTCAGTGTTTTAGTAAACTCTAGTTTTTAGGAGAACAATAGTAGTTTCCATCTACAGTGATTAAACACACCTTAGTTGGTGTTCTATAATTTGACAACAAGTCTCTTATAATTCAATCTTGAATGACATGGTTTTATTGTGTCTTTTTAACATTTCATATGTATATACTGTATGTTGTAACCATGATGAGACTCTAATAAAGATTTATATATCTGCTGTACACTACACATCGGTCTACATCTGGAATAGAGCTCCGATGACTTTAGAGGTCTTCTTTGTCTCAACATCATGTCCTGCACTACTTATATGACTTAAACAAATTAAAAAATAAAAAGGGGAGTGAGAACAAGACAGGGTTAGAGAAAGAGAATTACCAAACAGACAGACAGACATAAATGGTAGACGAGCGGGGGACGGGACGCATGACTCTGACGACTTGATGCATATGCTTCGTTTCCAACAACTGCACCTTTACGCAGCTCTTTCGTTAACACATACTTGAATAACTTCCGAAAAGTTACATGGTTTCTGAAATCGTACATGCTCTCTGAAATCGTACATGCCTCCGAAATTCTACATGCTTTCGTGCCAGTTCAGATTTGATATAGTTAAACTGTTTAAATGAAAACAGAACAAAATATATTTCAATGTTATTTTTATTCATATATATTTAAAAATATATTTTGTATAAATAAACTTATTTCCTCTGAAAACATTGTTTTAAAATTTATATCTACATTAACAAATATTTACAATTCATAGAATTTGAATTCGACAAACTTAACAACCTTTCATTTGATTTTCACAGACTAGTATGTGTAACGTAAATAACAACGTGTTTTCTGTTATTCTCAAACTCAGTACTTATTGAAATAAATTCGAAAATACATTGAATCGCATCAAAATCGTTTGACAGAATTAAATATAATTTGAATTAAGATCATTCTATTTTCGTCAAGATGCTTTCAACATAAATATGTCGAGTTTTATTTTTGTTACAATATTTGTACCTAGTTAATATAGGCATGTTATATACTCAACACGACTATAAGTTTCTAATTGACTTTTTATGAAATGATGCATTCGAAACATATATGTTTCAAGCTTTACTTGTTGGTTCCAGTTTATTGGAAAAGCTTATCTACGATCAATTTTGACATATTCTTATTCGTGGTTCTGTACTCAACGTCTCTGGAATTTCATCACTGGAGTCCTTATAATACAAAATAAGCACTTAACGATGCACGGTAAAAAATTACAGGATCCATTTGGAACCGTTTTTACACAAACACTGCGTGAACGTGAGTAACACTTCCCCCGGCGGACGAACCAATCCCTTCGTCGGATTCCGAGAAACTGCTGTGTTTGCAGTCGAAGAATTCGTCATCAAAGTTTTCTCGTGTTTTCATAAAGCTGTCGACTGTGCAGTCAGAATCGTTGGCACGGTTCTCAAACTGTTCATGAAAGTCCTCTCCGAATTCGTTCGTGTGAGGTGCGTCGATTCGCTGGAAAGAACAGTCGAAGGAGTAATCGTAACTGTCGTCGAGTTCTTCGGCAATGTCCGCCTCTTTTCGTTGAAGCGAGAACTTGGTCAGGTTAGAAATGGCGGATTCCCTACGAAGTTTGGTTTTCCTCTTGTCGGTAAACATTTTCTCTGCTAAACTCGCCTCTAAGTCAACGCTTTCCACAAACGCCATGTCCATAGTAGTGTTATCGAGGAACGAGTACTCGCTGCACTCGGACATAGAATCACCACTATACTGGTTCCACAGGATTCGACACTTCTCCACTTGGGATGTGAAAGTCTGTAAACTAAGTCGTTTGTTGGTACGTCTTCGTTTGGGTTCGTTAACACTCGGTACTGGCAGGAGATCGTTGCGGGGCGACGCGCCATATACAAGCTGATCTTCCATAAACTTTCTCATTATCATACTCTTTCCCTGGAGTTCGCCGAATTCCTCAGTGAGTGTGTTGTCAATGTCCTGGTTCCTGCGTTTTCTGGTGTGTTGAATGATGGGTGTGCTATGTCTGGGACCATCCTCTGAGTCGTCTAGACGCTGTGTCAGGAATGTTTTTGGTCTGTGTGGAGTTTCATGAGTGCCTGATGATGCAGAGCTATAGCCGGTCTCGGAGGATCGCAGAGATCCGGTCGACACGAATTCACCGGAAGTAGCAGACTGGAATCGTGATTTCAAGCCGAGTTTCTTAGTTCCAAGAGCGTCCATAATCGAGATCTTTGGTTTTAGGTTCAGGATGGCTGTGGATCTCTTCATGGCTGGTTTGGGCTGTATAAACGAAGCAGACGACTTGTTGGGGGCGGCAGAAAGACGCGTGCTTTCTAGATTCGTAGATTCCGTCTTCGACTTCAATGTGGAATGTAGAAATGAGGGACCCTCACTTAAACGTCTATTTATACGCTGTTTCTTCTCACGGATAAACGTAGAGAACCGTCTGAGTTTGTTCTTTGTTTGTTCTTGATAACTAATCATCGACTGTTGTTCACGCTTGGTTCGATCGCCAAACAGACGGGATCGGTTCTTCCCGCAATGTTTCCCAGCCGACTCTGATCTCCGTACTACAAATGCAAACTTCTGTGAGGACCCGTTTGCTCTCCAAACTTTCAACAATTTTGTTTTGTTTGTCAGTTCTCGCTCGATCCCGTCTACTGACGCGTAAACTGCGAGAGGAGCCGAGAGTGTCGGGAGTTTATTGATGACGTCAGAACACGTGGTCTGGTTGGTTACACTCTTCACGATCTTAGCGACGCCATCTATGATGAATGGAATATCCTGGTACTTTGTTCGACTTTTGTCCGCCATCTGTTAAAAACACACAAAAACAAGATATGTTATTATTACGATAGTCTCAGGGCTGTAGTAGTTGTGTTCAGTGGTTGACGCTGATTTAAGTACGTAAAACGGATCTAACAATATCATCGGCCTATTCTAATCCTATCAGATTTTATGTAACAGGTCTGCTTTTCCTGATTGGTTGCGATCGCTTAGATTATGTCAAGCAATTTAATCCGTGGCAAAAGATGTAAACCGAACTTTCAACCAGGATATTGCCGAAAAAAAGGACCCATTGAAACAACCAGATTTATTCCTTCCTTCATTTCTTTGAAAAATGAGCCTTTTATTAATACAGATATCGTTGATTTTGATTTTGATTTAAGTTTTATTTTGTTTGGTGGTAAGTGTCCATCAAATACTATTTTCTCGCGATGTTTATAATGTTTTTCCAATTTGCGTAACGTTGTTCGTGTATATGTGAGTCAATATTATACGTATCAGTAGTCTTTATGTGGCCCATAACTTACTAAGTACATAAAAAGTGTAAAAAATATCCATCCTTCAACTTTCGTTAAGATAACAACAGACGATCATGTTTGGTAACATCTGTACCTACACGCTTGGTAAACATTACACCTGGCCATGTACCCCGCCCACTCTCATACCATATGGAGGACAGCTTACGTTCTTACGTATAATAGAAAACCTGTCAGAATCGACAACTGGCCTAATGCCCCGTCCTGTTGTGACACCTCTATGATTGGTCAATTGACCAGCTCGTGCCAATTTCGCCGTGAAGGACATATTGAAGGGTTTAATTCGAACTTCTGGGCTACCTCAGTATTCAATATTATGTAATCTTACACGGGATTTGTGACTTTGCTTTAAACCAATATATTTGAAAAAAAACCTCGATTCATTGCTTTTTCCAAAAATGCTATCGATAAAAAATAAATTGACCACATGACACCTTTTCCCTATAACACATTAACTTTATGATACAGGAGTTATAAATGTATTGATTTTACTTTGGAACCTGTTAACGTGGGTCAATATGTGGCAGAGTTGGAAAGGTTTTGAATAGGTTTATTTTAAAGGTTGTTCTAGTCTACGTATGAATATCCTTTGTGTGTCCATTACATCATGCAATGGCAACCACTTTATTTCACTACTAATCTATAATAGCACCGCCTTCATGTTATCCCCTATCTGCTAAATCTAAGGAAGCATTATTTTGGATTTCCTGGTTGTTATCGACAAGATAAAATTCTTCAATTCTTTGGTTATGAATACAATAAGATGAGACTCTCTTTACGCATGCCAACATTATTTTATAACAAACAAAGGTAATAAAAACAAATGTTTGGTATTGAACAATAATAAATATCTTTGAATGAAACACTCAAGTCACGTGCAGATAACCAGAAGGCAGACACCTGTCATGTGACATGAAGGTATTGTTACATGACGCTGATTTATGTTCGATCTCTCAGATAATCATGTAGGATCTGTGTTAATTAAAAGTTCAGCGGTTCTGGCACGAAGTTAGAGTATTCAAAATGATAAATGCTCTTTTTAACGTGAAGGCAAATCTCTGTTACGTACGAGCATTGCCTTCCAAAGGATGCACAGCTTTTCAGTTCAAAACTGTTATTATTGTTCAGGTAACTTTACACCGCTTGACTTGAATACATTACGGCAGCAAATCGGTCGGTTGAAAAATCAGTTTGTTTTTTTTCCAAGTAGAAATAGCTTTTGTAACATTTCGGAATTCTTAAACCAAGATAAATATTTATTTCGGATTTAATCTTGACTGGTGATTTATTTTAACTGGAAAAGTGACACGTCTTCTACTAATATAGTTTCCAAATTCAGATAGAATCTACTAACCTTATACAAAATGTTCTAAAACGTAACGTCGGTTTTATACAATACGAATAGATTTCTTTTTACAAAAGATTCACGCTTTCATTATGGTATGATATAAATAAATAGAGTTTATTCTTTTAATAATTGAGAGATGATGTAAAACTACATGTTGGTACATGAATGTGAATTAATCATAATTACCTTTCTTTTTCTGGACGATCCTTATTTAACGTAAAACACACACTATCTTGTATCTCTTTTCAAATTGATAATGCAAATTTAAAGCTGCAACCCTATCTTGTCTCACAATATTACTAAATGATTGAAAAATGAATGGTTTGTGATTCCTATAGGACCCGATTAAAGTATAAATAGTTAAAGGCCGTTCTACTTGAGTGACTCCCCTACTCAACAGGTTGACGGCCCGGGGGTGTCGGGATCTCGTTAATGAGGTTGGAGATAGTAACGATTATGTTCTCGCCTAATTAAATCAGCCAGGTAAACGGAAACTGAGTAGAGTGACAATACGAGAGAAGATGATACGCATAGATATCAAACATAATTATATCAATTAAGATGTTTTGACATGTAGTAATATGTTTGTACCATTGTACCAATGTTGTACATGCAAATATGAAGTTTACTTTAATTGTAATTAAGTCCTTTGGAGATGTTGATAAAACGATAAGTTTAGACTTGTTAACAAGGACATCCTCTTTGAGAATAGATATACCATATGACACTTTCTTTCTAAAAGTTGTCATAGGGTTTTATTAATTCGTAAGTAATGTTTTATTCTTATTTCATCACATCATAAAGTTCAATTGTCTAACTTACGATGATTATTTGAGTAATTCTGTAATAAATTACGAAACTGTAATATTTACCTTTCTAAAGTTTACACGGCCATCATAAATAGTTAACATGCTTTGATGAGAACTGTTTGTTTTTTTTTCTTTTTCTTTTATTGTTATGTATTTGTTTTTCACGTGTGCTTTAAGAAATGTTATTCCTCCACAGGAGCAAGCAACATCTTTACTTTTACAGATATCCGAGAAACTGTATTATGTAGGGCTTTAGACTTTGGTAAATGCATTGGAAAGAAAAGAAAAAAAAAAGAAAAATATATCTATTCAGAGATGTTTATCAAGAAAGTGTCTGAATAGGAGCGTCCCTTATTGTAACATTGGGAATATATTACAAATAAGTATTGTTAGAGTATGGAGACACGATCTAGTCAAAATAATTCGACGTGAAGATGCAAACTTTTCTCAATATTTCCCGATCGAGTTTCACCGGGAGATACGAGTACTGCTCGGAATGAGTAATAACTCTTTTTACATCTTTTTTTTATTTCCGATTTGTTGCTGATCAGCCTATTGTCAGGAAACTTACATTTGCAGTCCTCATTTGAAATGTCTTTTAAGGAATTATTTTTCCGTAGATGACAACCTCTTTTATAAATTATATGCGCCATGCAGTTTTCATAATAAAATAAACATTTCTAACCTGTTGTTTTCTTTATTGCCTTTAACTTAATGATAAAGAAAGAAAAATCAAGTTTTTACTTGTCACTAATTGTAAACAAACCTTATAGTATTCACTCTTTTAAAAGCATCATGTAAACGTGCTACAGCCCAATTCCTTTGTAAAAGGGAATGTAAAGTAGGGGCCTACTTTTAAGATAATTTTCAATTCTTCTATAACTTTCCCAATTTAATTGTAAGTAAGCGAAAGTAAGGGTTTAAAAATTGCTTAATATTGTTGAGGTAAGATACACATAGTAGCAAATATGTTGGATCACAGGTCAGCCGCCAATTTACTTGGAAGTTGGCCTTTCATCTAACCTGTTTGTATAAGCATGAGGTCGGTTCCAACACATTAAGTGTTAAGTTTTCTACAGATGTGGTAACAGGTTGGGTGTTACTGGTGTCATTACGGAATGCTAGTGTAACATGTATCGGTTCCCTCTCGTGGGTCACCCATCCAGGTACTAACCACTTAGTACGTTGTTTAACTTCGAGAGAAAACCAACCACTCTACCGAATCACCCCAAAAAGCCAGCTTCTACAGCGAGACTGTAGAAGTAGTATTTATACATAAACCCTATTATCGTCACATTTCTCCCACCTTTCTTTTGACTTCGTCCCGAAGTCACAAAAACATACATGGGTAGTTACTGACTTTTTACAATTCAAGAAGGTACTACTGCCACTATTAACACTGCCACAAAGCAGAAACAAGGATCAAAAACATGCGACGAATTACTAAGGGTACGGGAATGATGGTGATATCAAACCAAATCCAACCGCTCCCACCAATTTTGTACATGTATCGGGTCCCTCTCGGAGTAAAGCCACCGTGGGTCATCCATCCAGGTACCAACCACTTCTTAGTACGTTTCTTAACTTCGAGAGAAAGCCAACCACTCTACCGAATCACCCATTAAAGCCGGCTTCTACAGCGAGACAGTAAAAGTAGTATTTATACATAAACCCTATTACTGTCACACTAGGATGGGTTGTGTATGCCAACATCTTGTAGAACGGTCTAAATGCATAAGACTCGGTAAGAGATAAACTGTTTGACCCTGGATAGGAGACCCGATGGTTTGAAAGCAGGGCTTAAAAGAGAAATCATCAGCAGGAGTTGACGAAAAACTCGAGACAGTAGAAATGGGTAACTTAAGTTGCTAATGCTCAGCGGTGATGTTAGTTTTAGTGTTTGGGTTGGCGATGTTTGAATATTTAGCATTGATCTTGATGAGGGATGTCCTGTGTGTTAGTGTGTTTGGCGTTTTGTCTTTTTGTAGCAAAAGGGTCTTTGAGTCTTGGTCTAAAATGTCGACACTTTCTTCACTTAAATGATGTAGGTTAGGCGCTTCCATGTCCTTATCTATTCTTGTACGTTTGATGGATCCACAGCTTTGTAAGGACAGCTTGTAATTTGACATTGTCCGCTCTCTACGATTATAGATCATCGTTTATACTACTGGATTGATTATTCAACTTTTAGTGATGAATTCTAAATTTAGGGATAATTTGTTCTCTATGTCGACAGTTTTTGGGAATTCATTTGTCAAGTCTATGTCAGGTAAGTAAAAGTCGCTTAGAATCCAAATTATACTGTTTTAAGAAATCTTTTGTAAAGATAGCCATAGTTCTGTTAGTGTGTCAATGTCATTTTCAATGTTATTTTCACGGGGTTTGAGATAGACCCCTATGAATATGGATTTAGCTCTATACCATCGGCAGGCAACAGCTCTACTTGAAGCAGGCGACTTTAGAAAAGCTTTGTAAACATGATGTGAATATGTGGATAGATTGAATATTGCAAGGAGAGGGGTCATGTAGTTTCAATTTTCGTACTATGACCGCTACGCCATGGATGCCCATTTCGGTTCCTAACTATCTCGGCCTCCGGACACGTGGGTCGTGGGTTCGAACCCCATGAGAAGCGGATTCCGCCTTGCGACCTCATTAATCCACATTCCTTGCGAGAACGGGTTACAATCCAAGAAGCAGACTCGAGAGTGATTAATATAAGTTGTAAGAACCTGTTTAACAATCGATGTTACATAAATTGAACTCGAATAAACCACATCGTGTTAACCAATCTGACCAAGTTGATAACTTGATCTAAATCCCATCTAGATATCTATTCGCTCATTTGACCTACATTTTACCCAAGATGACCAAGTTTTGAGCTTGAAATAAAAATTCACGGAAGCAAATATGATGACCATAGTTTATGTTTTGCTGTAAATGTAGCATGTAAAAGTAAAAGTGTTAACAATGTTTTACAAAGTATGTTAAATTGATCGACACATAGAGAAACCGTGTGACAAAAAGGAAACGTACCCATTCTTTTTGTCTGAATTTTTATTTTTATTCTCAATTTGAAACCATCTTATCATTATGTATTGGGGTTTTAATTGTTTAGATGCCTTATATATGTTAACATTTATCTTCAAATAATAGATAAAATAGATATAGAAGTGAAAAGGACATTTAAAAATCATAATGTGCATTAAAAGAAATCGTAATATATCTTGTAACAATAATTACTTTATTATTTTTTTTCTCAAAATGCTTTCTGGTCTTTCTTGCATTGAACTTATTTAGTTACTCAATTAGTACATCTGAATTTACAAATCAGAAGCGTTTTGATTAAAGAAGTCAAACGATGGTAAAATAAAACAGACACTCAATAACATTTAGTATTTTTAATAAAATGTTATTTTTTTAAAATATGCATATCTTTTTAACATATAAACACAATTTGATCTTGATAAAGAACCAGATCATATAAAAATCAAAATGTTGTGCAAAAACAATCCATCTATGTGTTTATTTACACAAGGTCCTTAAAAGGAGAAGTGTACTTCTGATTGGCCATGTCTTCTCCTTGGAACTCGTAAAACCAGCTGAAAATAATAGATTAAATGTTAGACATATAAATAAGTGTATATTTTGCAAATCTATCATTGATATGCATCAATTGATACTCATCAAATATAGGAAAGGTGTTTAGGGAAGAATTTAAACTTTTAACTACACAGTATTCTTCATGCAGTTTAGATTATAAATGATAAACAAAAGTAAGAAAACAAGCGATTCCTAAAACAACGATATAGTGCTTTAGGAACAACATGTCTAACATACTACAGTTAGATTTTCTGATTTTATCAAAAAGTAGGTCTGAACAAAGAAAACTTTAACTATGATAAAGTTTATGTCTTTGGAGCAATATCAATGAGTTGTCGCTTAATCTGTCATGGACCGATGGTTTTGTTAAGTATAGCTTAACCCTTTCCCAAACAATAACGACATTTGATTACTTTGTTGCAGACGACTTTAGAAAACATTGTGGGAAAAGAAGAAATTGCTCGTAACGAGCTTTCTGCTCTATCTGAAGAATATTTTTTAATTTCATCACATTTTGAAATGTCGTCTGCAAGCTCTTTCAATTTGAGACAGTCCAAAATTTGTTGTTTGGGAAAGGGTTAAGTTGGCCTGGTTTTCTGAATGGTACATTGATACTTTGGATAAATAGCTCCATGCATATATGCATTTGTCTCGCTTGAAACAATATGTTATTTATTCATCTCTTTTTATATCGCTTTTTCAAGAAAGAAATCAAGCATGGATTACTGTGTCTTGCTATATTCAAGCTAAAGCGCTTGCAAAATCCTAATGATCTTATCTTATCCAGAGACTTAGATGACAGTTATCTAAATAATTCTAGCTCAATCTATTGAAATTTTCAGCCTGATAAGGCCTTCATCAGGAGAATCTTTATTTCCAACTACATTTTTGTTTATAAGCTTAAACTGTATACATAAAATATTTATGAACGTCATTGTTTATATTCACGTCGAAAGAAGACGTCATCGTAAACATCTATGTCTCTGTCTTATCAAATGGTAAAATATCATAAGATAGAAACAACTTTCAATTTATCTTTAGTAGACGACATTTACAAAATTATTCTTACAACGTTTACATAAGTGCTTGAAAATATCAGCATGGTGTGTTTTCATAGATAGTTCGTGTACCATTGATTGTTACTGTTGTGAGTATATGGTGAAAACGAGATGGATTTAGTTCAAACAGGGCCCTCTCGCACAGCCAGATAACATATTCATTCTTAACCCTTTCCCAAACAATGACGACATTTGACTACTTTGTGGCAGACGACTTTAGAAAACATTGTGGGAACAGGAGAAATTGCTCGTAACGAGTAATTTATCCTTTTCCCACAAGTTTTTATGCTCTATCTAAAGAATATTTTTTTATTTCATCACATTTTGAAATGTCGCATGCAAACTCTTTCCATTTTGGACAGTCCAAAATGTGTTGTTTGGGAGAGGGTTAAACAAGTTTATAACGATGACTACATATAGTGGAGACGTGTTTATGTGTCACATATTACAACAACCTTCCGTAGAAATAACGTATCACTACAAACAAAAATGGCCAGTAGAATACCGAAGGGGAACATGTCGGCAAAAAGGAATTAGTCCAATGGTATACACTTGCAGCCAAACAACCGACTTTTCACGTTTGCCCAGAAGCACTTACTTCACAACATATTCCAGTGATCTCTTGCACTTTACAAAGCTGAAGCGCATTCCAGGATCTTTTCTGTAATAAAAACAATATAAATGACAATAAGTATGCCTGAATACAATCAATTTTTACTGGCATTAGACAGACACAAATAACGTAAGAAATTTCATATGGTTCAATCAGTTTTGTGAAGCATTGCTGTTTCTTGAAAGAATAGTTAAAGCAAACTGACCTCTGTCCATACAGTAAGTTCTACACATCATGGTAATCAAATAAAGAATAACAACGAACTTTAGATATCTATGATCTATAATAAGTCATCTCATATGACAGATGAGCTAGTTCCCCTATTATGGAAGCTTTTCTTTAACAAGTAAATTGGCGGCTTGTTTGTGATCTAACCTGTTTGCTACTCTAAATACTTTTCCTCATCTAAATTAAGCAGTTGTTTAAGGTTTTTGAAAGCGGACGACACAAAAATCTTTTTTTATCAAATTGCCCAGCATTCTACGGGCTAATAAGTAGTTGTTGTTGGTGAGCCAATGCTGATTGAAAATACACTTTGCCACGCCGTTAACTTCTGTGTAAAAGTCCATAATTGTAAAGAGAATTGTATATCTCATCAGTCAGAGACAACCCACCTTAAGCATTTCTTGATGAAGTATCTGCCATCTCTAGACATGGAAGCATTTTCGAACTGGGGTGTGAAGTTATCATCAAGCAGGTTTATCTTAGTCTCGGAGTAGGTAGTGGCTTTGAATGGTGACCTACAAACACACACATTTGTCTTCTAAGATATGTAATCCTAGTTTTGGTTGATGGATATTGCGTTTCATTTTCTTGAAACACAAATGTAACGTAACAAAACACAACCTTTTATGGGTCAAGAAATCGTGTTAATTTGTTATATTTTTTTTAAATACAAAATGCAAGTCATAAGCTTGTATGAGATCTCTTTAAAATTTGATACAAAGATACATTAATAAGTTCCTAATACAGACAAAATATTTCCAAGCCAATTCAGGGGTAATGAAATTTCCAGCAAGTACTATAAGATTCGAAATCATGAAAATATGTAAACTTGAAATCAATATAGTACCATGTACTCTAGCCTTTATTTATTGTTAACAGATGTACGGCAATTGCTATCAAGCCTTTTCTCCTGGCTGATTCTCTTTTGGTTACAAGTAATCAGTGGGAGATTTACTCATATTTCGTATCGTAAAAGATACATACCTTCCATATATGACCGTATATGCTAACAGGCCAACTTGGAAGATATCAGTTGCCATGGTAATTGGTTCAGATGTTATCAGTTCTGGACTGGATAATTCAATACGAGGCTGGATCTTAGGGCCGACCACTTCAATGTCGGATATCTAGAAATAGGAAAAAGAAATACGGTTGTTATTATTTTAAAATAGTTTCTCATAAACTCTGTCTTGTTTACACCTGAGCAAAAAGGATTGACTGATTAATATTTGAGAAATGTACTCCAGTTTTCTGTTTTCCCCATAAGGTGAAGACACACCGTTTAACCCTTTTCCCAAACAACAATTTTCGACTGCCCTTAATGGAACGAGTTTACAGACGACATTTCAAAATGTGATAAAATTGGAAAATAATCTTCTGATAGGACAGAAAACATTGTGGGAAATGGAAAAATTGCTCGTTACGAGCAATTTCTCCTTTTCCAACAATGATTTCTAAAATCGTCTGCAACAAAGTGGTCAAATGTCGTTATTGTTTGGGAAAGGGTTAAGAAATTCACCAGATGGAATGTTTGCTTCTAGTGATAAACTGAATAACACTGGGGAAAGGAGTAATTGGCAAGGCAGTTGATCACATTATACATTGTTTCGATTTGCCTAAACCACACCTATTCCGTCACCGTATTTAAGGACATTTTCTACAGTTTTATTAGAAAATAAACCTTTCATAGATTCAATTTTTGATGTGTTATTCAAACTTTCATTATGACTTAAAAAATTAAAAGAATAATGCAGGTCGATGGTTTTTTTTTTTTTGGTAAAATGACAGTTTCTATGGTAATTATTCGGGGCAAAAATGTCAAAATGACCATACCATCTTCAAAGGTAATAAAAAAATCTGGAAGGTTTATTTACACAAAAAACATGAGTTCATACATTCAATACTTTATAATTCAATGTAATTTTACATTGTTACAATCTGAACAATTTTTGGAATCCAAAACAGTTTTTAAATGTTTGTATTCGACAAAAAAAATTGAAAATTGATATGTATATTACAAATAAATGAAGATATTTAAAATATTCTTTCATAGAAAGTTCTTACTTGTTAGTATGTGAAGTAAAATATAATCTTGAAATACATAATACAAAAAAGTGTATGTTGATAAGTAATTCATTTTAAATGACAGTTTCCATGGTTACCTATTTGTAAAACATTTTTGAAAACGACTAAAATAACTTAAAAAATGAAAATAAGAAGCTGGGATCTCAATATTCATGAGAAATATATGATAATGTTAATAATCTTTTATGGTTTTATGGGTAATATGTTTTTTATTCTTCGGAAAAATTGTATACAGTTAATTTCATCCGATTAAAAACGTTTATTCGACTACTATGCAAGTACCTAAACGGCGGCAGCACGAAAAACCCAAATACACCCAGATGTACTGCTCAGATTATACCTCTTCTTCTCATCCAGGGCAAACTATCAACAAATGTCAAAAGCTATCACATATTAAAGGTAAAATAACCAAATAATTAGAACTTCCTGTGTGACATCATCATATGAATAAATACTTTGTCTTGAAGTTCATGTGACGTAAGTTTAAACAACAAAAACGGTTTTACATAAAAATATAAATGATCTTACCAAGCTAGGGTATCCATTCGAGTTGAACGTAATCCTCCTTGGGAAAATGAATTTGTGGACAATACCCTTTCTATGGAGGAACTTCAATCCTTCCAGCAAATTGTAGGACAGGAACTTAACATGGATCTCTTTAAAGGTGCCACTGAAATAGGAAAAGCATCCAATCAACTATCTATCCACAGATAAGGGGATCTTTAACGAGTAAACACATACATTCAAGGCTCATAAAGGGGATTTATGCTTTATCTAACTATATTATTTGGTTAACTTTCGGTCAGATCCAAATAGTTATCACAAACCATATTAGCCAGTTTCATAATTCAGATAACGTAATCCTTTACCTCCGACCTTGACAGTTGATACACACAGTTTTAAACCGACCAATCAGAAATCGATATTTTAAATAAAACAAACAAACAGGTTGTTGATAAACATGATTGAAGTGGAGATAACGATAATTCAAGCACAAAATAACTTATGTTAAAGGAGTATTTTTAATAGGGTCTCAATGCATTCGTAAACTTATTCTCATGACTTTTATGAACATAATAAAAATGTCAGTAATTTATTTGTACCTCGTGGATCTCGTTGTATGTGCCTATAAACAAAAGAGTCTACTTTGCATACCATCCACAAGGACAACTATCCACTTGTCAAAATGTTTTTAATGCTGTGACCAACTACCCTACTGACAGAGTTTTGGTAAAATGATGTCTCCTTTATGTTGGCAAAATAAAGGATTTTTGGTATAATAAATAAGTTAAGACTTTGTGGGTATAAATAAATACGTTTTTCCATGCAAAACGTCATAATTGATATGAAACTTCACTATGCTTGAATTATCATAACCTAAGACAACGTTTTCGTCACAATGGCCATGTGGTCATACACCTGTTACGTTTGAGATCTTGAATTCCCATTTACTCCAATGTTAAATCAGGCATTTTTAAGACTCTGCTGAATGAATAATAGTGTTTTTTACGCTTAGCTATGAACAGGAACATCAAGTTTGTCCATTCAACTCTCAGAAACTGTAATAAAATGTAACCTCAATCGTCTCATTTTTTTCTACGGGTACTGCGACCCGGAAGTACTCCGTAACAGGTGCGAGACCATGTACTACCAAAAACTGCAATTTAGATTTCTAAATTCACATTCATGATACTTCAAATAACATACTTAATACGAAATTCGGCTATTCACAAAATATTGAGACAGTGTATTATACTCAACCAAACGAGCTCAATAAAACAAACTCTTAGGATGATAGACAATAGAAACAATATTCAACAATGATCAGAATGTTATGCAATATACTATATAAGATTACATGTATATGTTTTTGGGGAACATACAGAATACTGTGTCGAGAGGCTGTGCTTCATATACTGATCCTAGAAGATCTTGTATATCTGACAATTAACTCATACTATAAACTGCAAAGAGTGTTTTTTAACTTATTTTTCTAGCTTTATCAAAAAGATGTATCGGCTAATGTACATTATTTGTACATATTTCTTTCACTATCCGAGTCTTATACCTTAGGTTTAATCATTCACGTTTAATATCTTCTGTAGAAGTTGAGTTTAAAAGGTATATATACATATTCGGTTTAAAAGATGTGAAATAACTCACCTTGCGCCATATTTCTCCATGAGGTACCTGAGGGTGATGGGTTCCACAGGTGTGTTCAGACCTTTATCAATCGTTGGCAGGACCAGTTTAGGAATCCTGGAATCAAAGTCGATGATTTAACTTAATGCAATTACAGTCTAATAAAAGGGAATATTAATAATGGCCGCTTCATTTCAATATGTCGCGGGGTTGTTTCACTTATTCATCTTACAATCCAAATTTCCATAGAATAGTTAATGTTGTCTGATATTGCTTTGAAATGTCCAAGCAATGTACAATCCATTTCACAATTCATTAAACTTTTTAATAATCAATCTTCATTTCACTACAATTGCTACGGTCTTGTAAGAAATGCACATTTTGCAAGTTTTAGACATATGTCTCGATATTTCCAAATTTCAAATTATGAATATCAATTTATATCTCCCAGGGCAGGAAGATACTTTCATTTTTTCGGTGACTAAATTAAGATATCATACAAGTTTATACAAGTAACGAGTAATTTCTCTTTTACCCACAATGTTTTCTGCCCTATAAGAAGATTATTTTCCAATTTCATCACATTTTGAAATGTCGTCTGCAAACTCTTCAATTTGGGACAGTCGAAAATATGTTGTTCGGGAAAGGGTCAAACACTTACCTTGAAAGCTGTTTGGCTTTGGTCATGGTGTAATCCGCGTCATCCTATGAGAAATGATAGAAAGAAGGATTAATTAATTAATGTCTTCCCCAGAACTTTTGGGACAGCTAGATTGGAATTATACAATATTCATATTTATACTGTTTTCAACAGCATTTTTGTTATAATACTGTGGTCCTGCCATTTCCTTTCCAGACCAGAAATGGAGGGAGAGGTTTTTTTTCTCTAAGCTTCTTAAATGTTTCAGAAAAATCAAGAACCAGTGGTAACAAACAAATAAAGTACATCACATACATTGCAGAAAAATGTCCGGCATTGTATTAGCCAAATCAGTGGCCCTATATTTCGATTACTGTATTTATGTTGTACAAACTATCAAATCCAAAATATGTTCATTTCATGTTTTTATTGTTCCAGTGATAGCTCTCACATGATATCCATTTACTTGCACATGAAATGAAGCCGATGTCACACATTGTCACAGAAACATATCTTTCACTTTATTCTATTGCTTTGAATGGCCACAATGTGACTACAGAGAGTTGTATTCCGTTCTTTTCCGTATAGACTATTCGTTTTAAAACATATTGTGTTTACTTACCACCAACATTTTCTTTGGAGATCTAACGTTTTCAGAGGAAGTGGGCGTATCACCAAACTGCCCCTGCACTCGGAGACGTCCAATTTCAAACAGCTGGCGACACATCTCTCTGAGTGGCAGGACCATCATATTCCCCACCTTGATATGGGTAATGCCTCCTTTCAAGCGATGCTGTACAGCATTGATGTAGGTCATAGCAAGACCCGATAATTTGTAGCCAGCAACGGCACTTTCAGCTTGGTTTGAGGCATGAGATATGTCTTCAAAGAACACATTTCTGCAAAGCATCCTTAACTGTGAAATGTGGATTGGTTCAACGACTCGCTGCTTCTCAACCTCGCCGTTGTATTTGACTTTCAGGTCATCAAGCATGGGTTCAGGTCTGAAGATGTATGGCACAACTGCCATCGACTCATTTTGTTGGTCTTTCCGGTCTCCATCTGATGTTACGGTTGCTCCGTACCTCGGTACAAGGTCCATATCGATCTCATTGAGGTCAGCGATGGGCAACTCTGGTCCAAAATAAACCATGCCACCAACACCCTTTAATGCGTCCGGCCGGACGTCAAGATAAAAAACATTAGGCATATCAAGCCCGTTGAGCAGACATTGCTTTGAAAGTACTATGCCCAACAACTGACGGCACATCTCTCTGAGCGGGTAGATTGACATGTTTCCCTCACTGATACACTGACTGCCTGCTATAAGGCGTTGATATGCAGCATTAAGGTATGCCATACTGAGATAAGATAGGTTGTAACTACCAGCTGCAGAGTTAGCTTGGTTTAAGGAATGACGTAGTTCACCAAAGAAAATATTCCTGCAAACCAGCCTTAATTGCTGGATATTGATGAGTACAGGCTCGGATCGCACAAC
This sequence comes from Cerastoderma edule, assembly GCA_947846245.1. Taxonomy (NCBI): domain Eukaryota; kingdom Metazoa; phylum Mollusca; class Bivalvia; order Cardiida; family Cardiidae; genus Cerastoderma; species Cerastoderma edule. The sequence continues at coordinate 29,640,003 of OX401416.1, read as the reverse complement.
ATTTGATACTACCGCCATCAACTGCACTTGTGGGAATTTCAGGTCTTCGTACCAAGTGCCAACATCGCCAAACTTCCCCTTGACAGATAGATCATCCAGAAGGTAATGGCCGCCAACCTCATCCATGTCAGCGTTGTTTAATTCTGGCCTGAAACATTCCTGGTAACCTTCAGCATAATAATCTTGCTTTGCAATAGTGCCGACACCGTTTCCTGTGTAAACGTCAACGATTGGGTTTCCTCTTCTAAGACCACCGACTCCCAACAGCTGGCGGCACATCTCTCTGAGTGGCATGACCACCATGTTCCTCTCACATGTAGTGTGAGTGGTGTCTACTGTAAATCGCTGGTGTGCAACCTGTGTGTACACCATAGCTAGCTCGGATGGTTTGTAACTACCAATGTTGCCTCCAGCTGCGTTTTGGGCATGTGCGATGTCATCGAAAAATAGCTTTCTGCATAACATTCCTAGCTTTGGCATATGGATTGGATCAGGAAGACGTTGCTTTTGCAATTCATTTGTATGCGATGTTTGCAAGTCATCAGACATGGGTTTGTGTCCAAACATGTGAGGTGCTAACCCGTGAACATCTACCACAGTTGTGTCAGTTCCGCCTTTTTCTGTGAGTGAGTCGCCTTCACTGTTTGTAGTGAAGTCCTTTGCTGATTTTTCCTCCACAGTGTTGGTGATGTTAACATTGGAAAATGCTCTTGGAATCTGGAGATTAAACTTACTCAGCCTGCTCTTGGAAGCAGGCCTTGGAGACAGGTACCTATAGGGTGTCTCTCCATCTCGCAGTGGTGCTGGTTCGGGCACTGAAACACGTTTGCAATACACATCAAATGGGGTCATATTCCACACCTTTGTAGGATTGAATAGTCCAGATAAAGGTTGACCCGTTTTTGTTGGCTGAACAACTTCTTCTGTGTTAATGGCGATGCTGTTCATTTCTGTGCGGCTAGGCTTGGTTTCCATAAGTTTCACACCGTTATCTATCACCACTGGATTCCACAATTTTCTCGACTCAACAGGGTGTTCTGTCTCGCATGCGGTGCTTTTCATTTTCACTTGAGTAACATATATGTTTTCCCTTTCTCGGGAGAATGGTACATCTGGTCCACTGCAAGTAGACACCACAGACACGCGTGTGTCATCAGTAAGTGTACCCATCTCTCGCAATGAACGCTTGGCCAGTGTATTTTTCACATATACACTTTCATCAACAACACAAGCAGGTTCCTCATCAGGGACGTCATGCATCATGCTCAACATGTTGTCACGTTGTAAGTATGGCATGATTAACTGTACCTTATGGTGCAGGACAGGTATATCTTCATCAGCATGTTGCTGAACGTCATTTCTTTGTGCTGACTGAATTTCAGATATCCTTGGTTCATGCTTCATCAAATCTGGGTTAACTGAAACATGTTGGACCTTTTTGTGTTTTGTTGTTTTTTTGCCATCTTCACATTCTCCAACTAGACGCAACACTTTCCTATGACGATCAACCTTTAGCGTACCTACAAACTTGTTTACGCTCTCCATATTCAGTGCGCCCAGACGTTCTAGCTTGTCAAGCTCATCCTTGACAGCTTTGGGCACGTGTAAATCCAAATCAATCACACGTTTATTCGGCTCATCTTTCTTCAAGGGCTTTTGTGCCTTCTTTTTACCTTTAGCACTCGAGGGTTGGCCATTTGGGGTCTTCTGCTTTTCGGAATCATCTTCGACCTAGAGGGGACATAACTAGGACTGTATACATGTTAGCTTTCAGGGGAATGGACAACTAGTTCATAGGATTTCTGCGATTTCATGTTACCGACTGAGCTAACAAGATCAAGCAGGCAGTAAGAATGGGTACAATGTAGGTGTTGGACACGGGTCTCCAAAATAAACGCTTTTATTTCTTAAAATCATGTCCTGCAAAAGACCTGTATGTCCCTTTCCCTAAACTGGACGTCTGACATTGTCATGTATTCATATCACGGGATTTGTCACAATTGAAGGTACATGTATTTCAGAATGATTCCTAAAAGGACAGTTTTCTATACAAAAATGTGTATGTGCGTTTTAGTTTAATTTAGAAACAGACCTAAATGCATAGTGGGAAAACAATCTTTCGTCAAAAAAGCTTATCCTGTTTCAATGTCGCTTTTTATTTTCTTTCTATGACGAGGGAAATGTTGAAAGTGTGAGCCCGACTCTACAGTGTAGTCGTTGGGCAAACTTATCAACCACTAAAGAAATCTTAGATATTATTGTATATGATATCCATTGCATACATTCTAACAAGATATATGGCACGTACTTCAACAATTTTAGAGAGCAACTGAAATAATGTGACTTAAATCAACATCTTTCTTCAACAATGTCATTCCCAACACATCACACCTCTCCGTTTCGAAGGCCATTATCACACAGAGGTATTTAAGAAGAGATAAGTACATAACATGTGTATGAGATGACAAATGCAATAATTCTGCTATCGATATTATCCATGAGTAATTACGATTGATTCATGAATTGATTGAGTTTCAAAACGTCTAATTAACTCAATTAGTTCTTTGGGGTAGAAACTTGAATATTTTGAGTTTGACACTGGAGGCATCGTACGCTAAATGTTGTGCATGTTCATGTAATAAAAACACAATCGAAATTAGGGTGGCTTTGAAAACGGTTTATACGTATGATATAGATCTGCGTTTAGACTTCAGTGTAGTGATGAATTCTAAAAGTTATAGGCCTACTTCAATCAAAACCATTAGATTGATGATGCACCTTTTTTATCAATTATAAAAAGGAAAACTCCTTTAAAACGGAGGTATTTGTTTTTCTTAAGACTTTAAATATTGTATAAAAGTAGCATATCGTATACTTCACAGAAGTAGCATATCGTATACTTTATAGACGAAGCATATCGTATACTACACAGAAGTAGCATATCGTATACTGTACAGAAGAGGAAAATCGTATACTTTACAGAAGTAGCATATCGAATACTTTACAGAAGTAACATATCGTATACTATACAGAAGTAGCATATCGTATACTTTATAGACGAAGCATTTCGTATACTACACAGAAGTAGCATATCGTATACTACACAGAAGTAGCATATCGTATACTTCACAGAAGTAGCATATCGTATACTACACAGAAGTAGCATATCGTATACTATACAGAAGTGACATATCGTATACTTTACAGAAGAGGAATATCCTATACTGTATAGGAGTTACATATCGTATACTTCACAGATGTAGCATATCGTATACTTTACAAAAGTAGCATATCGTATACCATACAGAAGTAGCATATCGTATACAAAACAGAAGAAGCATATCGTATACTAAACAGAAGTAGCATATCGTATACTTTACAGAAGTAGCATATCGTATACTACACAGAAGTAGCATATCGTATACTATACAGAAGTAGCATATCGTATACTATACAGAAGTAGCATATCGTATACTATACAGAAGTAGCATATCGTATACTATAAAAAAGTAGCATATTGTATACTTCACAGAAGTAGCATATCGCATACATTACAGAAGTAACATATCGTATACTATAGAGAAGAAGCATATCGTATACTAAACAGAAGAAGCATATCGTATACCATACAGCAGTAGCATATCGTATACTATACACAAGTAGCATATCGTATACTATACAGAAGTAGCATATCGTATACTTTACAGAAGTAGCATGTTGTATACTATACAGAAGTAGCATATTGTATACTATACAGAAGTAGCATATGTATACTATACAGAAGTAGCATATCGTATACTATACAGAAGTATCATATCGTATACTACACAGAAATAGCATATCGTATACTATACAGAAGTAGCATATCGTATACTATACAGAAGTAGCATATCGTATACTTTACAGAAGTAGCATATCGTATACTATACAGAAGTAGCATATTGTATACTATACAGAAGTAGCATATCGTATACTTTACAGAAGTAGCATATTGTATACTATACAGAAGTAGCATGTTGTATACTATAAAGAAGTAGCATATCGTATACTTTACAGAAGTAGCATATTGTATACTATACAGAAGTAGCATATTGTATACTATACAGAAGTAGCAGATCGTATACTTTACAGAAGTAGCATATTGTATACTATACAGAAGTAGCATGTTGTATACTATACAGAAGTAGCATATCGTATACTATACAGAAGTAGCATATCGTATTCTATACAGAAGTAGCATATTGTATACTATGCAGAAGTAGCATATCGTATACTATACAGAAGTAGCATATCGTATACTATACAGAAGTAGCATATCGTATACTTTACAGAAGTAGCATATTGTATACTATACAGAAGTAGCATATTGTATGCTATACAGAAGTAGCATATCGTATACTATACAGAAGTAGCATATTGTATACTATACAGAAGTAGCATATTGTATACTATACAGAAGTAGCATATCGTATACTATACAGAAGTAGCATATCGTATACTTTACAGAAGTAGCATATCGTATACTATACAAAAGTAGCATATCGTATACCATACAGAAGAAGCATATCGTATACTATACAGAAGTAGCATATCGTATACTATACAGAAGTAGCATATCGTATACTATACAGAAGTAGCATATCGTATACTATACAGAAGTAGCATATCGTATACTATACAGAAGTAGCATATCGTATACTACACAGAAGTAGCATATCGTATACTCTACAGAAGTAGCATATCGTATACTTTACAGAAGAAGCATATCGTATACTATACAGAAATAGCATATCGTATACTACACAGAAGTAGCAAGCATATCGTATACTACACAGAAGTAGCATATCGTATACCATACAGCAGTAGCATATCGTATACTATACAGAAGTAGCATATCGTATACTATACAGAAGTAGCATATTGTATACTATACAAAAGTAGCATATCGTATACCATACAGAAGTAGCATATCGTATACTATACAGAAGTAGCATATCGTATACCATACAGCAGTAGCATATCGTATACTATACAGAAGTAGCATATCGTATACTACAAAGAAGTAACATATCGTATACTATACAGAAGTAGCATATTGTATACTATACAGAAGTAGCATATTGTATACTATAGAGAAGTAGCATATCGTATACTATACAAAAGTAGCATATTGTATACTATACAAAAGTAGCATATCGTATACTATACAGAAGTAGCATATCGTATACCATACAGCAGTAGCATATCGTATACCATACATAAGTAGCATATCGTATACTATACAGAAGTAGCATATCGTATACTATACAGCAGTAGCATATCGTATACTATACAGCAGTAGCATATAGTATACTATACAGCAGTAGCATATCGTATACCATACAGAAGTAGCATATCGTATACTATACAGAGTAGCATATCGTATTGAAGTAGCATATCGTATACTATACAGAAGTAGCATATCGTATACTATACAGCAGTAGCATATCGTATACTATACAGAAGTCGCATATCGTATACTATATTGAAGTAGCATATCGTATACTATACAGAAGTAGCATATCGTATACTATACAGAAGTAGCATATCGTATACTATACAGAAGTAGCATATCTATACAGCAGTAGCATATCGTATACCATACAGAAGTAGCATATCGTATACTATACAGAAGTAGCATATCGTATACTCTACAGAAGTAGCATTTCGTATACTATACAGAAGTAGCATATCGTATACTATACAGAAGTAGTCGTATACCATACAGCAGTAGCATATCGTATACCATACAGCAGTAGCATATCGTATACTATACAGAAGTAGCATATCGTATACTATACAAAAGTAGCATATTGTATACTATACAAAAGTAGCATATCGTATACTATACAGAAGTAGCATATCGTATACTATACAGAAGTAACATATCGTATACTATACAGAAGTAGCATATCGTATACTATACAGAAGTAGCATATCGTATACCATACAGCAGTAGCATATCGTATACCATACAGCAGTAGCATATCGTATACTATACAGAAGTAGCATATCGTATACTATACAAAAGTAGCATATTGTATACTATACAAAAGTAGCATATCGTATACTATACAGAAGTAGCATATCGTTTAGATACAGAAGTAGCATATCGTATACCATACAGCAGTAGCATATTGTATACTATACAAAAGTAGCATATCGTATACTATACAGAAGTAGCATATCGTTTAGATACAGAAGTAGCATATCGTATACCATACAGCAGTAGCATATCGTATACTATACAAAAGTAGCATATCGTATACTATACAGAAGTAGCATATCGTTTAGATACAGAAGTAGCATATCGTATACCATACAGCAGTAGCATATCGTATACCATACAGCAGTAGCATATCATATACTATACAGAAGTAGCATATCGTATACTATACAGCAGTAGCATATCGTATACTATACAGAAGTAGCATATCGTATACTATACAAAAGTAGTATATTGTATACTATACAAAAGTAGCATATCGTATACTATACAGAAGTAGCATATCGTATACCATACAGAAGTAGCATATCGTATACCATACAGCAGTAGCATATCGTATACTATACAAAAGTAGCATATCGTATACTATACAGAAGTAGAATATCGTATAATATACAGAAGTAGCATATCGTATACTATACAGAAGTAGCATATCGTATACTATACAGAAGTAGCATATCGTATACTATACAGAAGAAGCATATCGTATACTATACAGAAGAAGCATATCGTATACTATACAGAAGTAGCATATCGTATACTTTACAGAAGTAGCATATCGTATACCATACAGAAGTAACATATCGTATACTATACAGAAGTAGCATACCGTATACTATACAGAAGTAGCATATCGTATACCATACAGAAGTAGCATATCGTATACTCTACAGAAGTAGCATATCGTATACGATACAGAAGTAGCATATCGTATACTTTACAGAAGTAGCATATCGTATACTACACAGAAGTTGCATATCGTATACTACACAGAAGAAGCATATCGTATACTATACAGAAGTAGCATATCGTATACTCTACAGAAGTAGCATATCGTATACTACACAGAAATAGCATATCGTATACTTTACAGAAGTAGCATATCGTATACTATACAGAAGTAGCATATCGTATACTTTACAGAAGTAGAATATCGTATACTACACAGAAGTAGCATATCGTATACTACACAGAAGTAGCATATCGTATACTATACAGAAGTAGCATATCGTATACTACACAGAAGTAGCATATCGTATACTCTACAGAAGTAGCATATCGTATACTTTACAGAAGAAGCATATCGTATACTATACAGAAGTAGCATATCGTATACTACACAGAAGTAGCAAGCATATCGTATACTACACAGAAGTAGCATATCGTATACCATATACATCGTAAGAAGCTATCGTATACTACACAGAAGTAATACTTCGTATACTATACAGAAGAAGCATATCGTATACTATACAGAAGTAGCATATCGTATACTACTACAGAAGTAGCAAGCATATCGTATACTATACAGAAGAAGCATATCGTATACTATACAGAAGTAGCATATCGTATACTACACAGAAGTAGCATACCGTATACTATACAGAAGTAGCATATCGTATACTATACAGAAGAAGCATATCGTATACTATACAGAAGTAGCATATCGTATACTATACAGAAGAAGCATATCGTATACTACACAGAAGTAGCATATCGTATACCATACAGAAGAAGCATATTGCATACTATACAGAAGTAGCATATCGTATACTATACAGAAGTAGCATATCGTATACTACACAGAAGTAGCATACCGTATACTATACAGAAGTAGCATATCGTATACTATACAGAAGAAGCATATCGTATACTATACAGAAGTAGCATATCGTATACTACACAGAAGTAGCATATCGTATACTTCACAGAAGTAGCATATCGTATACTATACAGAAGAAGCATATCGTATACTATACAGAAGTAGCATATCGTATACTACACAGAAGTAGCATATCGTATACTATACAGAAGAAGCATATCGTATACTATACAGAAGTAGCATATCGTATACTACACAGAAGTAGCATACCGTATACTATACAGAAGTAGCATATCGTATACTATACAGAAGAAGCATATCGTATACTATACAGAAGTAGCATATCGTATACTACACAGAAGTAGCATATCGTATACTTCACAGAAGTAGCATATCGTATACTATACAGAAGTAGCATATTGTATACTATACAGAAGTAGCATGTTGTATACTATACAGAAGTAGCATATCGTATACTATACAGAAGTAGCATATCGTATTCTATACAGAAGTAGCATATTGTATACTATGCAGAAGTAGCATATCGTATACTATACAGAAGTAGCATATCGTATACTATACAGAAGTAGCATATCGTATACTTTACAGAAGTAGCATATTGTATACTATACAGAAGTAGCATATTGTATACTATACAGAAGTAGCATATCGTATACTATACAGAAGTAGCATATTGTATACTATACAGAAGTAGCATATTGTATACTATACAGAAGTAGCATATCGTATACTATACAGAAGTAGCATATCGTATACTTTACAGAAGTAGCATATCGTATACTATACAAAAGTAGCATATCGTATACCATACAGAAGAAGCATATCGTATACTATACAGAAGTAGCATATCGTATACTATACAGAAGTAACATATCGTATACTATACAGAAGTAGCATATCGTATACTATACAGAAGTAGCATATCGTATACTATACAGAAGTAGCATATCGTATACTATACAGAAGTAGCATATCGTATACTATACAGAAGTAGCATATCGTATACTATACAGAAGTAGCATATCGTATACCATACAGAAGTAACATATCGTATACTATACAAAAGTAGCATATTGTATACTATATAAAAGTAGCATATCGTATACCATACAGAAGTAGCATATCGTATACTATACAGAAGTAGCATTTCGTATACCATACAGCAGTAGCATATCGTATACTATACAGAAGTAGCATATCGTATACTATAAAGAAGTAACATATCGTATACTATACAGAAGTAGCATATTGTATACTATACAGAAGTAGCATATTGTATACTATAGAGAAGTAGCATATCGTATACTATACAAAAGTAGCATATTGTATACTATACAAAAGTAGCATATCGTATACTATACAGAAGTAGCATATCGTATACCATACAGCAGTAGCATATCGTATACCATACATAAGTAGCATATCGTATACTATACAGAAGTAGCATATCGTATACTATACAGCAGTAGCATATCGTATACTATACAGCAGTAGCATATCGTATACTATACAGCAGTAGCATATCGTATACTATACAGAAGTAGCATATCGTATAATGTACAGCAGTAGCATATAGTATACTATACAGCAGTAGCATATCGTATACCATACAGAAGTAGCATATCGTATACTATACAGAAGTAGCATATCGTATACTATACAGAAGTAGCATATCGTATACTATACAGAAGTAGCATATCGTATACCATACAGCAGTAGCATATCGTATACCATACAGAAGTAGCATATCGTATACTATACAGAAGTAGCATATCGTATACTATACAGAAGTAGCATATCGTATACTCTACAGAAGTAGCATTTCGTATACTATACAGAAGTAGCATATCGTATACTATACAGAAGTAGTCGTATACCATACAGCAGGAGCATATCGTATACCATACAGCAGTAGCATATCGTATACTATACAGAAGTAGCATATCGTATACTATACAAAAGTAGCATATTGTATACTATACAAAAGTAGCATATCGTATACTATACAGAAGTAGCATATCGTATACTATACAGAAGTAACATATCGTATACTATACAGAAGTAGCATATCGTATACTATACAGAAGTAGCATATCGTATACCATACAGCAGTAGCATATCGTATACCATACAGCAGTAGCATATCGTATACTATACAGAAGTAGCATATCGTATACTATACAAAAGTAGCATATTGTATACTATACAAAAGTAGCATATCGTATACTATACAGAAGTAGCATATCGTTTAGATACAGAAGTAGCATATCGTATACCATACAGCAGTAGCATATCGTATACTATACAGAAGTAGCATATCGTATACTATACAGCAGTAGCATATCGTATACTATACAGAAGTAGCATATCGTATACTATACAAAAGTAGTATATTGTATACTATACAAAAGTAGCATATCGTATACTATACAGAAGTAGCATATCGTATACCATACAGAAGTAGCATATCGTATACCATACAGCAGTAGCATATCGTATACTATACAAAAGTAGCATATCGTATACTATACAGAAGTAGAATATCGTATAATATACAGAAGTAGCATATCGTATACTATACAGAAGTAGCATATCGTATACTATACAGAAGTAGCATATCGTATACTATACAGAAGAAGCATATCGTATACTATACAGAAGAAGCATATCGTATACTATACAGAAGTAGCATATCGTATACTTTACAGAAGTAGCATATCGTATACCATACAGAAGTAACATATCGTATACTATACAGAAGTAGCATACCGTATACTATACAGAAGTAGCATATCGTATACCATACAGAAGTAGCATATCGTATACTCTACAGAAGTAGCATATCGTATACGATACAGAAGTAGCATATCGTATACTTTACAGAAGTAGCATATCGTATACTACACAGAAGTTGCATATCGTATACTACACAGAAGAAGCATATCGTATACTATACAGAAGTAGCATATCGTATACTCTACAGAAGTAGCATATCGTATACTACACAGAAATAGCATATCGTATACTTTACAGAAGTAGCATATCGTATACTATACAGAAGTAGCATATCGTATACTTTACAGAAGTAGCATATCGTATACTACACAGAAGTAGCATATCGTATACTACACAGAAGTAGCATATCGTATACTATACAGAAGTAGCATATCGTATACTACACAGAAGTAGCATATCGTATACTCTACAGAAGTAGCATATCGTATACTTTACAGAAGAAGCATATCGTATACTATACAGAAATAGCATATCGTATACTACACAGAAGTAGCAAGCATATCGTATACTACACAGAAGTAGCATATCGTATACCATACAGCAGTAGCATATCGTATATTTTACAGAAGTAGCATATCGTATACTATACAGAAGTAGCATATCGTATACTACACAGAAGTAGCATATCGTATACTCTACAGAAGTAGCATATCGTATACTATACAGAAGTAGCATATCGTATACTCTACAGAAGTAGCATATCGTATACTACACAGAAGTAGCATATCATATACTATACAGAAGAAGCATATCGTATACTATACTGAAGTAGCATATCGTATACTACACAGAAGTAGCATATCATATACTATACAGAAGAAGCATATCGTATACTATACAGAAGTAGCATATCGTATACTACACAGAAGTAGCAAGCATATCGTATACTATACAGAAGAAGCATATCGTATACTATACAGAAGTAGCATATCGTATACTACACAGAAGTAGCATATCGTATACTATACAGAAGTAGCATATCGTATATTACACAGAAGTAGCATATCGTATACTCTACAGAAGTAGCATATCGTATACTTTACAGAAGAAGCATATCGTATACTATACAGAAGTAGCATATCGTATACTACACAGAAGTAGCAAGCATATCGTATACTACACAGAAGTAGCATATCGTATACCATACAGCAGTAGCATATCGTATACTATACAGAAGTAGCATATCGTATACTATACAGAAGTAGCATATTGTATACTATACAGAAGTAGCATATCGTATACTACACAGAAATAGCATACCGTATACTATACAGAAGTAGCATATCGTATACTATACAGAAGAAGCATATCGTATACTATACAGAAGTAGCATATCGTATACTACACAGAAGTAGCATATCGTATACTTACAGAAGTAGCATATCGTATACTATACAGAAGAAGCATATCGTATACTATACAGAAGTAGCATATCGTATACTACACAGAAGTAGCATATCGTATACTATACAGAAGTAAGCATATCGTATACTATACAGAAGTAGCATATCGTATACTATACAGAAGTAGCATATCGTATACCATACAGAAGTAGCATATCGTATACTACTACAGAAGTAGCATATCGTATACTACAGAAGTAGCATATCGTATACTTTACAGAAGTAGCATATCGTATACTACACAGAAGTAGCATATCGTATACTATACAGAAGAAGCATATCGTATACTATACAGAAGTAGCATATCGTATACTATACAGAAGTAGCATATCGTTTAGCATATCGTATACTACAGAAGTAGCATATCGTATACTATACAGAAGTAGCATATCGTATACTTTACAGAAGTAGCATATCGTATACTACACAGAAGTAGCATATCGTATACTACACAGAAGTAGCATATCGTATACTATACAGAAGTAGCATATCGTATACTACACAGAAGTAGCATATCGTATACTCTACAGAAGTAGCATATCGTATACTTTACAGAAGAAGCATATCGTATACTATACAGAAATAGCATATCGTATACTACACAGAAGTAGCAAGCATATCGTATACTACACAGAAGTAGCATATCGTATACCATACAGCAGTAGCATATCGTATACTATACAGAAGTAGCATATCGTATACTCTACAGAAGTAGCATATCGTATACTACACAGAAATAGCATATCGTATACTTTACAGAAGTAGCATATCGTATACTATACAGAAATAGCATATCGTATACTATACAGAAGTAGCATATCGTATACTACACAGAAATAGCATATCGTATACTTTACAGAAGTAGCATATCGTATACTCTACAGAAGTAGCATATCGTATACTACACAGAAGTAGCATATCGTATACTACACAGAAGTAGCATATCGTATACTTTACAGAAGTAGCATATCGTATACTCTACAGAAGAAGCATATTGTATACTATACAGAAGTAGCATATCGTATACTATACAGAAGAAGCATATCGTATACTACACAGAAGTAGCATATCGTATACTGTACAGAAGTAGCATATCGTATACTCTACAGAAGTAGCATATCGTATACTACACAGAAGTAGCATATCGTATACTACACAGAAGTAGCATATCGTATACTTTACAGAAGTAGCATATCGTATACTCTACAGAAGTAGCATATCGTATACTACACAGAAGTAGCATATCGTATTCTTTACAGAAGTAGCATATCGTATACTCTACAGAAGTAGCATATCGTATACTATACAGAAGTAGCATATCGTACGCTTTACAGAAGTAGCATATCGTATACTATACAGAAGTAGCATATCGTTAATACACAGAAGTAGCATATCGTATACTTTACATAAGAAGCATATCGTATACTATACAGAAGTAGCATATCGTATACTATACAGAAGTAGCATATCGTATACTTTACAGAAGTAGCATATCGTATACTCTACAGAAGTAGCATATCGTATACTACACAGAAGTAGCATATCGTATACTACACAGAAGTAGCATATCGTATACTTTACAGAAGTAGCATATCGTATACTCTACAGAAGTAGCATATCGTATACTACACAGAAGTAGCATATCGTATACTATACAGAAGAAGCATATCGTATACTATACAGAAGTAGCATATCGTATACTACACAGAAGTAGTATATCATATACTATACAGAAGAAGCATATCGTATACTATACAGAAGTAGCATATCGTATACTACACAGAAGTAGCAAGCATATCGTATACTATACAGAAGAAGCATATCGTATACTATACAGAAGTAGCATATCGTATACTACACAGAAGTAGCATATCGTATACTATACAGAAGTAGCATATCGTATACTACACAGAAGTAGCATATCGTATACTCTACAGAAGTAGCATATCGTATACTTTACAGAAGAAGCATATCGTATACTATACAGAAGTAGCATAGCGTATACTACACAGAAGTAGCAAACATATCGTATACTACACAGAAGTAGCATATCGTATACCATACAGCAGTAGCATATCGTATACTATACAGAAGTAGCATATCGTATACTATACAGAAGTAGCATATTGTATACTATACAGAAGTAGCATATCGTATACTACACAGAAGTAGCATACCGTATACTATACAGAAGTAGCATATCGTATACTATACAGAAGCATATCGTATACTATACAGAAGTAGCATATCGTATACTATACAGAAGAAGCATATCGTATACTATACAGAAGTAGCATATCGTATACTATACAGAAGTAGCATATCGTATACTACACAGAAGTAGCATATCGTATACCATACAGAAGAAGCATATTGCATACTATACAGAAGTAGCATATCGTATACTATACAGAAGTAGCATATCGTATACTACACAGAAGTAGCATACCGTATACTATACAGAAGTAGCATATCGTATACTATACAGAAGAAGCATATCGTATACTATACAGAAGTAGCATATCGTATACTACACAGAAGTAGCATATCGTATACTTCACAGAAGTAGCATATCGTATACTATACAGAAGAAGCATATCGTATACTATACAGAAGTAGCATATCGTATACTACACAGAAGTAGCATATCGTATACTATACAGAAGAAGCATATCGTATACTATACAGAAGTAGCATATCGTATACTATACAGAAGTAGCATATCGTATACTATACAGAAGTAGCATATCGTATACTACACAGAAGTAGCATATCGTATACTCTACAGAAGTAGCATATTGTATACTATACAGAAGTAGCATATCGTATACTCTACAGAAGTAGCATATTGTATACTACACAGAAGTAGCATATCATATACTACACAGAAGTAGCATATCGTATACTCTACAGAAGTAGCATATTGTATACTATACAGAAGTAGCATATCGTATACTCTACAGAAGTAGCATATCGTATACATTACAGAAGTAGCATATCGTATACTCTACAGAAGTAGCATATTGTATACTATACAGAAGTAGCATATCGTATACTCTACAGAAGTAGCATATCGTATACATTACAGAAGTAGCATATCGTATACTCTACAGAAGTAGCATATCGTATACTCTACAGAAGTAGCATATCGCATACATTACAGAAGTAGCATATCGTATACTATACAGAAGTAGCATATCGTATACAGAAGTAGCATACAGAAGTAGCATATCGTATACTCTACAGAAGTAGCATATTGTATACTATACAGAAGTAGCATATCGTATACTCTACAGAAGTAGCATATCGTATACATTACAGAAGTAGCATATCGTATACTCTACAGAAGTAGCCTATTGTATACTATACAGAAGTAGCATATCGTATACTCTACAGAAGTAGCATATCGTATACATTACAGAAGTAGCATATCGTATACTCTACAGAAGTAGCATATCGTATACTCTACAGAAGTAGCATATCGTATACTATACAGAAGTAGCATATCGTATACTATACAGAAGTAGCATATCGTATACTATACAGAAGTAGCATATCGTATACTATACAGAAGTAACATATCGTATTCTTTACAGAAGTAGCATATCGTATACTATACAGAAGTAGCATATCGTATACTATACAGAAGTAGCATATCGTATACTATACAGAAGTAGCATATCGTATACTATACAGAAGTAGCATATCGTATACTATACAGAAGTAGCATATCGTATACTACACAGAAGTAGCATACCGTATACTATACAGAAGAAGCATATCGTATACTACACAGAAGTAGCATACCGTATACTATACAGAAGAAGCATACCGTATACTATACAGAAGAAGCATATCGTATACTATACAGAAGTAGCATATCGTATACTACACAGAAGTAGCATACCGTATACTATACAGAAGTAGCATATCGTATACTATACAGAAGTAGCATATCGTATACTACACAGAAGTAGCATACCGTATACTATACAGAAGAAGCATATCGTATACTATACAGAAGTAGCATATTGTATACTTTACAAAAGTAACATATCGTATACTATACAGAAGTAACATATCGTATACTATACAGAAGTAGCATATCGTATACCATACAGAAGTAGCATATCGTATACTATACAGAAGTAACATATCGTATACTTTACAGCTAATTATCAGAACCTATAACAGTGCTTGGCATGATTGTAATAGATATCATGGCAGCTGTTCAATTAATCATTGCTGGTCGAATTTTTCTTTTAAATTGAATTATACTCTTGGATCTTATTCATTAGAAAAGAAACTTAGCTTATGTAAGTATTATTAACAATGGAAGAAGATATAATATTTCTTCAGGTATTTGGTTCAGCCTCTTTGAATTTCAATATTTATTTTCTATTTTGTGTTCCATCTTACGTATACCATTGGACGAGTATCTTTTCACCTGGTTGTAGTTAAAATTTAATTGTAAACCATCATTTTCTTTTTTGCCAGACCTGTACAAAGTGTTTCATGGTTTATAGCACCGAAACAAGCATGTCTCAATTCCTTACGTATTCGATATACTCACATGTTTTACCGGAATAGCGTTGAAATTTCCTGACCCATTACGTTTTTATTATATATTTGTATTGTCGTTTCCAACACTTGCGTTTATTTTGTCTTGAGTCATTTCTTACCACTAAAACATCGCATATTCATAGCATGGTAAAGAGGCTCAAACATAATACGGTACATAACCGTCAAACATAACCATCTATAAATAGGATTATCGCTGTATTTTCGTTGTATTAAAAGCACACTAGCACTCAAAAGAACTGCAATACTGGGTAATATGAATTATAAATTATGATAGAACATGTTTAAACATAGCGAAAAACCACAGGATCATGACAGTGTAACGCCTGCACTATCTATTATCTATTTTTCAAAGTGCTATTAACACAAATTTGGTGCCCACCTATCTAACTTCATTGTTTACATTCGAGTAACATCTAAAATAGCATGGAGCGCACAGATTAATGAGTGGCGATCACCTGGTCAGAAAAATCATGTGAAACACATGAAAATACTGTCATTTATCCAATATCAACAACGTGAAAATTCAAAATTGAGAATGTATTGCTTTTTACTGGTTCCCAACAATTCTCGGCCGACCTTGTGTTATCGCTAATTGCAATCAAACCTTATAGTATTCACTCTTTTAAAAGCATCATATAGACGTGTTAAAGTCCCAATTCCTCTGTTAAACGGAATTTAAAAGTAATTTCCAGTTGATTTTTAATTATTCAAAAACTCACAATTTAAGCGTAAATGAGCGCAAGTGGTCATACACATGTTACTTTTGAGATCTTGAATTCCCATTTACTCCAATGTTAAACCAGGCATTTTCAAGACTCTGCTGAGTGAAGAATAGTGTTTTTTACGCTTAGCCATATACAGGAACATCAAGTTTGGCCATTTAACTCTCAGAAACTGTAATAAAATGGACACCTCAATCGTCTCATTTTTTTTCCTACGAAGCAAAGTGTATTAGTACTGTCCGAGAATCAGTGCATTAGCTGTCAAATCTAGCCGAGGTACCGGCATTTGTGTTCATACATCCCAAACAAATAGTCCTGCAATAAGCAATCAAAACAAACTTTGGGAGCATCGCAGAACTATAATTTATACAGGAAACACATCAGTGTTCTACCAGCTCATCTCTTACTAGTAAAACTATGCACCAGAAGTCGAAACTCAAAATTTCTAAATGGGACTTCTTTGGGGAAGTACTCCGTAAGAGGTGAAAGACCAAGTATGGCTTTAGGTCAACATCAAATAGAAAACAAGTAAGCACCTAAGGAAAGCTATACACCGCTTCAGTAGTATTCCAATCATTTCAGAATGAAAAGTTACCTTTAATTTATCTATATATGTGTATATATAAGTGTTTTCTTTCCTTACGTCACGAATATCTAAGCTATCTACTGCAGATACACCATCCTTTGACTCCATAGAATTTTAATTTTGTTTAACCCTTCCCCAAACAACACATTTTCGACTGCCCCATATTGAAAGTGTTTGCAGACGACATTTCAAAATGTGATGAAATTGGAAAATAATCTTCTGATAGGGCAGAAAACATTGTGGGAAAAGGAAAAATTGCTCGTCACGATGTCACAATGTTTTCTAATGTCGTCTGCAACAAAGAGGTCAAACGTCGTTATTGTCTGGGAAAGGGTTAAGTATGTTTAAGAATTCGTTCTTCGCTATGATTGTGCGACCATCAACCAGCAAAAAGTCTGCACACACCCTGGATAGCTTCAGATTACTTCTCGCGTGGTAATCTGCCATTGCTACACGTACATGACACGGTATATAGTATTTTAAAACAGTATTGTACAGTATAATCCGTGCACCACCATCATGTTTAATGTTAGCTTATTACGTTCCTTTAAGAATCCAGCTCAGTATTAGGAGGAAGAGGAAGAAGAAGATATCTACATGTAAATCTGAACCTGTTCACTTGACATCGAAAAGGGCTTAGCACACATTCATTTTGAAATGGTTCTGCATAGTTTGCATCCGACTTTTGATTTCATAGCATGTTCTGGATAATACTAAGACTAAGATCAGTCTTTTCACTGCTAGATGCTCTAAACACCACACATGTATTTTGATCTATGAATTGAACAAGAATCCGGACATCCCTCTATACAAACTATACAAAATACTTATGAACAATGTCTCTGGAGAAACCCAAACACATGTTTGTGTCCCTATTCAAAGAGGAGACTTCATAACGTTGGGCATTTGCTCATAAGACTGGCAGTCAAATCGACATTTTAGACAATATATATTATATATTACAATAAATGTGAAATAACAGCTCTTTCCAGAATTCACAATGTATATTAAGGTGCAAATTGCTATTCAATCATCCTTAAGCTGGTTCATGACTATTTGTCAATTTCAAACATTTATTTTTGAATGATCTAGGAACATATTACTGTACAGTTATTCTATGGGCATTTGTGGAACAGTCTAAACTGTAGTCCAGAGGTGGTGGGGATGACCTTTGAATGTTGACCCTAGTCCGAACTGTAATCGGTATATTCCGGACTGATCGTAAAATACCGAATAATACCGAGCCATCTTTGCGGAAACACCCGATGCGTAGTTCAATATGTTGACCGATTAACAGTTGGAAATGGTGCTAGATTTCAAAATCATGACAGCTTTCCATTTCTCTCTTAACCCTTTCCCAAACAATAACGACATTTGACTACTTTGTTGCAGACGACATTAGAAAACCTTGTGGGAAAAGGAGAAATTGCTCGTAACTAGCTATTTTCCTTTTCCCACTAGGTTTTCCGCTGTATCTGAAGAAAATTTTTCAATTTCGTCTGCAAACTCTTTTAATTTGGGAGAGTCCAAAATTTATTGTCTGGGAAAGGGTTAATAAAACAGTTAAAAAAAATACGGAATTAAAATTCCTATAAGACGTGAGGTAATAATCTAATTTGACTTACATCCGAGTCAGAAGACTTCCTCTTCCAGCAAACGCCTTTAAAATGCTTCTTAAATCGCCCCATCTCTGTCTCAAAGGATACTCGTTAACACTATCATTGGAAATATGTCTCTATAGATTTACTTTGAAACAATAGATTTGAATAATAGTAGAGCGCTAGAATTCCATGCCGTTCGCTTCGAGAAGACAAACGACTGTATTATGACGTCATTGACGCTGTTGCTATAAAGTAATAACGTCAAATGGGACCAACCAATCAAATAACTTGGATTTAGTTATTCGGAACCCTTGGTTAACGTCGTAAATTCGAGTTTGACTGGTTATCATACTGAATGCCAGAAAAGCTACTTAACTCTATACCATATGCAGACGGCTTTTTTTTTACTTGAAACAGGCGACTTTTAAGAAGCTTTGTAAACATGTGAAAAATTTAGCTCTGCTGTTGTGATATGTGAATAGATTGAAAAAGCATTGTATCAAAAGGAGAAACAGCTTGTGACAAGTATTATTTCCTTTTGCCATATAACGATTCTTGAATGTCGTCTGCTGCAAGACGCAAAAAAGACGTTATGTGGTAATGTGTTAACGTTGCCGTATATGACGTCATCGGCGTTCTTTATAAATAGAGAATAAACGGTTGGTGTCGTGAATCGGAAATATTATTATTAATGAGTTGACAATCAACTTTCCGGTTCTGGTTGTATATGGTAACATGTTCAAAACAGCCAGTCTTCGACGGCGACTTCTCTGCCGAGTGCTAGACGTAACACCGCTATAAAGCATGGGTTATCGTATGCCACCAGAACTGGAAAGTTGATGGTCAATTCATGCGGAGTACACAATGTTTCGATCATTTGCAAAAGTAGGCGTAAAAAGTGAAAATACACATTCCGTCACGCGGCGGCCATCTTGTCCAGACACAAGATTGTGAACATTGGTCACGTGATTCCCCTGTCTGGCGCCTATAAGAACATTGACGAGTAGTCACATAAAAACGTGTCTACATTCAATTGCTAGATTAATATGAAAACTGGTTAGAATTTGAATCATAGATATATCACTACATACTTTACTATGATCAGTACTGTATTCTTGAAAGTTACATTGTCAATGTTTTCTCTTATTCTCAGTTTTCACGTTTACATACGACGCGCAGTAAATCCTAAAAACTGTATTCCCAACCTTGAGGTCAGAGTTGCGCGGCAGAAGTTTTGATATTGTTTTTTGACCTACCCACGGTTGTCAGTGAAACCGTCCGTAAAATTCCACAGGAACATTTCAGGTTATGCTTTGATATGTGGATACATAGGTGGGAGAAGTGTTTATCATGTAAACAAGACTATTTTGAAAAGATGTTACATTTTACTGTTTAAGACAGATTTTGCAGGGGCTTTATTTCCTTTATGAATAAGTTGTCCCGCTCTACGTAACGTGACGCTGTCCCGCTAAAATTTACATGACGTTGCCACAGTGAATGTGAATTGTGCATCAGAGCATTTTGTATCATTTTTTTCTTTTGGATTATGTGCAAAGAATATCAAACTATCACTTTGGAAAAAAAATATTCGTTTATTCTCATTAATAAATGAATTATGAACATTTTCCAGATACCTTTTAAACATCCCTCGAACATACAACTTGTATGTCTGTGGTTTAGAACATGTACAATTTTATAGAATGTTATATACAAATACTGAATAGAACATTGTTACAATAGTTATCATTTGATAAGCAAAACTGTTCTACAAGGCAAGGTATGATAAAAGCATACTAAAGATACGAAATTATCTTTGAAATACATATATAAACATGTATATACTTTGTATAAAAACGTTCCTTAGTTTGCATTTAACAGTTCTTGGTTACCATAGTAACTAGAATTTGATGTTTAAATGAACAAATATTAAATAATTATGATATCTTCTACAATTACTTAAAAAACTAAGTTTGTGTGAATTTGGTTTGGGTTATATACATAAACAAAGTATTTGATATATGTATAACCTGTTTCCATGGTTACAGATATATGACTATTGAAGAAAATATCCCGATGATTGTTAATATTTTCTTGTTGAAAACTTTGTATTACTCAATTACATTATTTTGTCAAGTATTTTTCGTTGTAGTAACAAAACCTAAATTTGACTTAACCAAATTCCTTGAAATAAGCACTCCGTTGCCATGACAACCGCTATGCAGGAATCAACTTATACCTCAGACTTATGTTTATGTTGGAATCATCCATTGTTGAAATTGGGCCTTTCCGAGTCAATACCTTATTCAGGCAGATTTATTGATATGGTTTGTTTTGTATTTTTTCATTGTAGATCGCTTATCAAAGAACTCCTTTCAACCTATATGAATTTCTCTATGCCCTTCTTGCTGGATATAGTTAACCATTGTTCACACCGAATTTGAATAATCAAACGAAGCACGGTGGACCCTATTACCCACATGTCTCAAAACCACGACCATCATGTCCGAAAGTCGATTCTCCATCAGAAGACCTTTGTCTCTAACAGCTTCGTAATTGAAGCAATCTTTATCTACATCTCATCATTTTACAGTCTTCATTAAACGACAATGCCCCACGCATTGAAGTTATAGGAGATATACAAAAACACAACAAATTTCACAACGCAATGTGATAATCGTGTAACAAAAAGAGCAACTGGTGATAACATGTTAATCTCATTTTGTCTGAGTAGTTCGTAAGATAGTTTGTTTACAAAGACAGTAGTTCCTGTATATGCATCAGGATACAGGGGTCATAAGTTTGAGACATCAGCTCGGCAAGTACATTGTCTATTCTCAACGTTTGTTGGAGGTAATACGATGTGATTAGCTATCTACTTTCCATCCATTGTTAAACAGTTTTTTTTTAACAACTTAGATTAATCACTATCGATTTTGCTTCCTGGATACATAACAAGTACTCGCGCTGGATGAATAGTAATGAAAGGTTGCAAAGAGAGTCCTAACTACGCACGGAATCGAACCCACCACCCATATGTGTTGTAGTCGATGCTCTATCCCCGGACCACTGTCCTCCACAATTAGTCCTAACTACGCACGGAATCGAACCCACCACCCATGTTTGCTGAAGTCGATGCTCTATCCCTGGACCACTGTCCTCCACAATTAGTTCGATAAGATTGTCTGGCATCACTGAATGAGTATGTTTACATGTGGGAAAGTAGAAAATGGCTTTGCGAAATTATTGTGCGGTTTTATCATGTAACTATCAGGCGTTTGGCTACATGTAGATATACTGGTCGAGGTGTCATGATTGAAAACGGTCAGTATAAGAATATAGTATGTCATTTGCTTTTGTAAACTTATTTTCAGTCTTGCTCTGAACCCCATGTATATAAAATAATATATGGACTACACGTTTAAGGAAGTGTGTGAGTTGTTGCAGTGTGTGTGTGTTTGTATTTCACACGACTCTCATAAGCCCATCCTAAAAGTGGTACGATATATCTTATCGTTCTATATTATCTGCCGATGGGCGAGAAAGCGCTTCTATATCAAGGCAATCGTTCTGTGCATTATTAAGAAAGGCTAACTTTAGTATTGTCCTAAAAAATCGTAAGTGTACGTTTGGAAATGAAACAGCAGCGGTAAAGAAGCAATTTGTTAAAGCCAGACTGAGATCAAAATGTATACCCATGGCTTCTTAACTCGGACGATCCAAGCTGTAACTTTGTTACATAGAACAACATATCGACGTCTGGATCATTCGAACTAGGCAAGTGATTCATGTTAAACACGTTAGGAAACATTGTTGATAAGAACAACTAAACCACAGAACCGAACAGGATGCTACTCATTGTGTGATCACATTCAAACCGCGTCCTTCCTAGATTGCTCGTTCTGTGTACATACAACGAGTTACTCTAGACGCACCATTCCAACTATATAATATATTTTTCAAGAAATTCACTTTATTATTATTAACATATCTTCAATCTCTCACAAAAATAAAGGTTTACCAATTTAACTTTTAACATCGCTGACACAAATCTCTGAGACTGATCTGCTAAAGAGCAACTTTCTATGGAAGAGGTCTTACCTCCACTCAAACACAAATATTGGACATGTGTTATGGCAAAAAACGAAAACTCGCCAAGTAGCAGTTATTTTCTCTTTTTGTTACATGGGATAAATTATCGATTGAGACAATCACCTTGTGATTATAGGTAGACGCCATTGTGTGATAATAGGTAGACGCCATTGTGTGATTATAGATAGACACCACTTTGTGATTATAGGAAGAAACCATTGTGTGATAATAGGTAGACACCATTGTGTGATTATAGGTAGACACCATTGTGTGATTATAGGTAGACACCATTGAATGTTTATAGGTAGACACCATTGTGTGATTATAGATAGACACCACTTTGTGATTATAGGTAGGCACCATTGTGTGATTAGAGGTAGACACCATTGTGTGATTATAGGTAGACACCATTGTGTGATAATAGGTAGACACAATTGTAGGATTATAGGTAGACACCATTGTGTGATTATAGGTAGACACCATTGTGTGATTATAGGTAGACACCATTATGTGATTATAGGTAGACACCATTGTGTGATAATAGGTAGACGCCATTGTGTGATAATAGGTAGACACAATTGTAGGATTATAGGTAGACACCATTGTGTGAATATAGGTAGACACCATTGTATGTTTATAGGTAGACACCATTGTGTGATTATAGGTAGACACCATTGTATGTTTATAGGTAGACACCATTGAATGTTTATAGGTAGACACCATTAAATGTTTATAGGTAGACACCATTGTATGATTATAGGTAGACACCATTGTATGTTTATAGGTAGACACCATTGTGTGATTATAGGTAGACACCATTGTGTGATTATAGGTAGACACCATTGTGTGATTATAGGTAGACACCATTGTGTGATTATAGGTAGACACCATTGTGTGATTATAGGTAGACACCATTGTATGATTATAGGTAGACACCATTGTGTGATTATAGGTAGACACCACTTTGTGATTATAGGTAGACACCATTGTGTGATTATAGGTAGACACCATTGTATGATTATAGGTAGACATGATTGTGTGATTATAGGTAGACACCATTGTGTGATAATAGGTAGACACCATTGTATGATTATAGGTAGACACCATTGTGTGATTATAGGTAGACACCATTGTGTGATTATAGGTAGACACCACTTTGTGATTATAGGTAGACACCATTGTGTGGTTATAGGTAGACACCATTGTGTGATTATAGGTAGACACCATTGTAGGATTGTAGGTAGACACCATTGTGTGATTATAGGTAGACACCATTGTGTGGTTATAGGTAGACACCATTGTGTGATTATAGGTAGACACCATTGTGTGGTTATAGGTAGACACCATTGTGTGATTATAGGTAGACACCATTGAATGTTTATAGGTAGACACCATTAAATGTTTATAGGTAGACACCATTGTGTGATTATAGGTAGACACCATTGTGTGATTATAGGTAGACACCATTGTATGATTATAGGTAGACACCATTGTGTGATTATAGGTAGACACCATTGTGTGATTATAGGTAGACACCATTGTGTGATTATAGGTAGACACCATTGTGTGATTATAGGTAGACACCACTTTGTGATTATAGGTAGACACCATTGTGTGATTATAGGTAGACACCATTGTATGATTATAGGTAGACACCATTGTGTGATTATAGGTAGACACCATTGTGTGATAATAGGTAGACACCATTGTATGATTATAGGTAGACACCATTGTGTGATTATAGGTAGACACCATTGTGTGATTATAGGTAAACACCACTTTGTGATTATAGGTAGACACCATTGTGTGGTTATAGGTAGACACCATTGTGTGATTATAGGTAGACACCATTGTAGGATTGTAGGTAGACACCATTGTGTGATTATAGGTAGACACCATTGTGTGGTTATAGGTAGACACCATTGTGTGATTATAGGTAGACACCATTGTGTGATTATAGGTAGACACCATTGTATGATTATAGGTAGACACCATTGTGTGATTATAGGTAGACACCATTGTGTGGTTATAGGTAGACACCATTGTGTGATTATAGGTAGACACCATTGTGAGATTATAGGTAGACACCATTGTGTGGTTATAGGTAGACACCATTGTGTGATTATAGGTAGAGACCATTGTGTGATTATAGGTAGACACCATTGTATGATTATAGGTAGACACCATTGTATGATTATAGGTAGACACCATTGTGTGATAATAGGTAGACACCATTGTGTGATTATAGGTAGACACCATTGTGTGATTATAGGTAGACACCATTGTATGATTATAGGTAGACACCATTGTGTGATTATAGGTAGACACCATTGTGATGGTAGACACCATTGTGTGATTATAGGTAGACACCATTGTATGATTATAGGTAGACACCATTGTGTGATTATAGGTAGACACCATTGTGTGATTAAAGGTAGACACCACTTTGTGATTATAGGTAGACACCATTGTGTGATTATAGGTAGACACCATTGTATGATTATAGGTAGACACCATTGTGTGATTATAGGTAGACACCATTGTGTGATAATAGGTAGACACCATTGTATGATTATAGGTAGACACCATTGTGTGATTATAGGTAGACACCATTGTGTGATTATAGGTAGACACCACTTTGTGATTATAGGTAGACACCATTGTGTGGTTATAGGTAGACACCATTGTGTGATTATAGGTAGACACCATTGTAGGATTGTAGGTAGACACCATTGTGTGATTATAGGTAGACACCATTGTGTGGTTATAGGTAGACACCATTGTGTGATTATAGGTAGACACCATTGTGTGGTTATAGGTAGACACCATTGTGTGATTATAGGTAGACACCATTGTATGATTATAGGTAGACACCATTGTGTGATTATAGGTAGACACCATTGTGTGGTTATAGGTAGACACCATTGTGTGATTATAGGTAGACACCATTGTGAGATTATAGGTAGACACCATTGTGTGGTTATAGGTAGACACCATTGTGTGATTATAGGTAGAGACCATTGTGTGATTATAGGTAGACACCATTGTATGATTATAGGTAGACACCATTGTATGATTATAGGTAGACACCATTGTGTGATAATAGGTAGACACCATTGTGTGATTATAGGTAGACACCATTGTGTGATTATAGGTAGACACCATTGTATGATTATAGGTAGACACCATTGTGTGATTATAGGTAGACACCATTGTGTGATTATAGGTAGACACCATTGTATGATTATAGGTAGACACCATTGTGTGATAATATGTAGACACCATTGTGTGATTATAGGTAGACACCATTGTGTGATTATAGGTAGACACCATTGTATGATTATAGGCAGACACCATTGTATGATTATAGGTAGACACCATTGTGTGATAATAGGTAGACACCATTGTGTGATTATAGGTAGACACCATTGTGTGATTATAGGTAGACACCACTTTGTGATTATAGGTAGACACCATTGTGTGATTATAGGTAGACACCATTGTATGATTATAGGTAGACACCATTGTGTGATTATAGGTAGACACCATTGTGTGATTATAGGTATACACCATTGTATGATTATAGGTAGACACCATTGTGTGATTATAGGTAGACACCATTGTGTGATTATAGGTAGACACCACTTTGTGATTATAGGTAGACACCATTGTGTGGTTATAGGTAGACACCATTGTGTGATTATAGGTAGACACCATTGTAGGACTGTAGGTAGACACCATTGTGTGATTATAGGTAGACACCATTGTATGATTATAGGTAGACACCATTGTGTGATTATAGGTAGACACCATTGTATGATTATAGGTAGACACCATTGTGTGGTTATAGGTAGACACCATTGTGTGATTATAGGTAGACACCACTTTGTGATTATAGGTAGACACCATTGTGTGGTTATAGGTAGACACCATTGTGTGATTATAGGTAGACACCATTGTGTGATTATAGGTAGACACCATTGTGTGATTATAGGTAGACACCATTGTATGATTATAGGTAGACACCATTGTAGGATTGTAGGTAGACACCATTGTGTGATTATAGGTAGACACCATTGTGTGATTATAGGTAGACACTATTGTGTGATTATAGGTAGACACCATTGTATGATTATAGGTAGACACCACTTTGTGATTATAGGTTGACATCATTGTGTGGTTATAGGTAGACACCATTGAATGTTTATAGGTAGACACCATTGTGTGATTATAGGTAGACACCATTGTATGTTTATAGGTAGACACCATTGAATGTTTATAGGTAGACACCATTGAATGTTTATAGGTAGACACCATTGTATGATTATAGGTAGACACCATTGTGTGATTATAGGTAGACACCATTGTGTGATTATAGGTAGACACCATTGTATGATTATAGGTAGACACCATTATGTGATTATAGGTAGACACCATTGAATGTTTATAGGTAGACACCATTGTGTGATTATTGGTAGACACCATTGTGTGATTATAGGTAGACACCATTGTATGATTATAGGTAGACACCATTGTGTGATTATAGGTAGACACCATTGTGTGATTATAGGTAGACACCATTGTATGATTATAGGTAGACACCATTGTGTGATTATAGGTAGACGCCATTGTGTGATTATAGATAGACACCATTGTATGATTATAGGTAGACACCATTGTGTGATTATAGGTAGACACCATTGAATGTTTATAGGTAGACACCATTGTGTGATTATAGGTAGACACCATTGTATCGACATCATATGATGCTTATTACACTCAGTTTATTCCTATGTCACAGCGATTTCTTACGTACACTTTATTTACAATATCAGGTAGAAATCATTGTTACAAAAGGGTAAATTGTCCCTATGAGCAATTTACCCTTCCGCCGCAATGGTTTTTACGATCATCTTGAGTAGATGCGTCAATTTTCTTTTAGTTTTTTTTTTTTTATTTTTATTTTTTTCTATTTTATAATACAAAGTTTAAAGTTATTAAATGACCTTCGTCTTGTGTATTATACATGTGGTGTACATTACAAATAATGCGTCAAACTTATTATCATGGGGTAAGGGGTTGAGTGCTGGATCCACACTATGTATATACATGTATACTGGTAACAAAGTTCAATGACACAACTGTGAATATGATACGACCAACGCGATGCATTCTGGGTTTGAATGCAGCAGTCCGTAGTTTCGACGTGTATACATAACACTCCTTTTTATTTTCATGTTTAGTATGCAGTTCAACATGGAATCGCAATCATGTTTTGGACTATTTGGAATTGTCAACATTCTTATCACCATGTTACTCTGCGAACGTTTTATGGTGAGTCAGTTGTTTTGGTACTCATTTTTCTCTTTACTAAGCCAAGACTTGATTGTCAATTGTAACTTGATACCAATTAACACATGAAAGACTTCGATGAGTTTAAAAGAGTTGGCTAGAAATGATGAGACGGAAAGATTTGCATAATTGCATAATTGTGGCAGATTTGAACATCGTATCTTTTTCTTTTTCAAATTAGCTCCCATTTTAAAACATTTGATAACGTGTCAATGTATACTTACTTATATATGCGACTAGTTAAAATTGATGAAAATGGAGTCACATGTTTTTATTTTAGACGTATATATTGTACATAGTTCTTAACATAAAAGGCTGATGTACAAACTGCCACGTACATAATCATACAATATTTCTGAGAATAGTTACACATATGCAAACACTTTCCATGCGATGTCAAAGAAGCCAACAACAAAAATATAGTTTTTGTTTTGCAATGAACACATCGAATATATTCGTTGTTCCTATTCGTGAAATAATAGAGGATGAAAAGATTCAAACGAGCTATACATGTATATGAACAACCAATGTTAAAGGATTAAAACACACACACATACTTTTTTCCAGACAAGATAGAATATATCAACATTTAGTTCAAGACCTGTAAGAAAAATATGATCAGACCTGTTAAGAGTGCGTCTTCATGCGTTCAAAATCCCTTTGATAGAATAACATAGCTTTATATGCTAGTGTCTATCTAAAGAAATGAAGAAGGTACGAGTTTGCGGTATTCACGAACGAATGGGTGCACTTGGTATTCATTTTTGATTCATTTATTCATAAATCATTTAAGCATGGATATACACAAGGGGAGAGAAAATGGGAAAGAGTGAAAGTTCCGATGCAGGAGATTTGTATGTTCCTCTTCTGGCATAATTGCCTGGCATCTTTATAAACACCATTGTTTTAGTGCAAATACTTTTTATTTTGACTCTCCATATATGTCTGCAAACAGCACTGCCTAAATGATTATCCTTTCGCATTAAATGAATGATATTTGGTAATATGATGCTTGTCTCCATTAAAAGCATTAATAAACAAATATCTTCTTTTAAACGTTTTATCTGGTCTTGACACCAAACTAAAGACATCCAGTCAAATAAAATAACAGCGAGACCCATAAAAGGTATTTTCAAGAAAAAACTTAGATGCCGATAATGCGAAATACTAAAAATAATTTCAACCACTTTCTAAAATGTTAAAAACACTGTTTGATATAAACAGTTTTGTCCAATATCGAGTAACACCGCTCGCACTATATTCTGAAGGAATGAGTAACCGTAGACAAAGGGACAGGTGGTGGGAGGAGGTCCTGTTTTACTCGAAGAACGAGGAAATAAAGGAACGCTTATTCATTCACATCTGGGACCAATTGCAGATATGCCGCTGTAATTTTGTTTACTTCATTACAATTTCATCTCAACTGAAAATTGTGCCATTATATTTCCCCTGTACTGTTTCGTTTTACCGCCAGGATTTTACCCTTGCAGTGCTGGGGCCGACTTCATGCTTATGCAAACAGGTTAGATCACATGCAGCCGCCAAATAAATTGGCGACTGGCCTGTAATCTAACCTGTTTGCTACTCTGAGTATCTTTCCTCATCAAAGTTAAGCAGATATTTAAGGATTTGGAAAGAGGACAAACATCAAATTTTAGAGAATTACCCAGCTTTCTACGGTTTAAGGAATCAAGAAAACGTTGGCTTTGAAGCAAAAGAGGGTGTTAATAAAACAACACATAGTAGCAAACACCAACTGTTTAAAGAAAAAGTGTTTCTCATTTCATTTTACTTAACCAAGTTTTCTTGTGCTAGGTCGATGCGCCGTAAGGCTCTTGCAAATCCGATCCGATCTGCCGCCTGTACAAGCAAGAGCAATAAACACCAGAACGAAACTCCTCCAACACATTACATGTTTGTATAAGCCAAATGCTGGAAACATTTATTTATTGGAAGGGTTTCAAAACAAGCATGCCTCTTGTCATCCCGTCTTCTTTCCCCCCACCGTTGGGGCTTTGTATATCATTAATAGAGATTAAATAGATTAATATGCAATAGCAGCAAAATACGAAATAAACAACTTTTGAGAAAATGATAAAACACTTTCAATGAGATGTTTACTGTCGTCTGCGGTTGCTTTTCAAATGCTCCGTAGTAGCCGCACTCTTTGCAGAAGACTCAAATTACGACTGTGAGAAAAATGATGAAATGCTCCTAATGAGAATATACA
This sequence comes from Cerastoderma edule, assembly GCA_947846245.1. Taxonomy (NCBI): domain Eukaryota; kingdom Metazoa; phylum Mollusca; class Bivalvia; order Cardiida; family Cardiidae; genus Cerastoderma; species Cerastoderma edule. Next base: position 29,608,751 of record OX401416.1, on the reverse strand, counting down.
TGTGTATGGTTTAATATTCGACTTTATTTAAGTGTTGTCGTAATAGGAATGTTTAGACGAATGCTTGGTATTGTGAAAAAATTAAAACGCAATGGCGTTCACTAGTTGTAACAATACCATCTAACATGTGAGCACTGAATTTATGAGAAAACAACTATTGCTCAGCAACTTGAAATACGCTATGTTTACATATTGCGATAAATCGTTCTTTTTGTTAGAATGATTTCTTAAATTATTCCCTGGAAATGCGTTTGGAAGGGCATCGATTGAGATATGGGTTAATGGATATGGGACATCGTATAAATGTTCACTATTTACTCCATCAAAAGAAATTCCAGCTTGTAAGCTCATTGGAACCATTCAACCAATCACCATGAATAGAGTAGCTCGGTTGTTTTCAGGCTGAAATTCAAATAAGAAACCATGTAAAAGCATAATTCGCAGGTTTCGTCTTTCAATGCTTCAAATTCAAATCTCCATCAATTTGTTAAATGTGACAATTGACTTACACGATTTGCCGCGGCATGATCTATTCACTGCTCATTATGGAATGACAACGCTTACGTGGGAAAGCAGTCGTTTGCCTCGAACATTATATTGTCCAGTATTGGTGAGGAAATTCCAAATCAATAAGTCACTGATCATCATAGCACGACCGAAATATCGTTGAAAGCGACGTAACGAAACCCGAACCTTCCGAACACACATACTTTGGAATATGGAAGTGCTTACTGCTTACATATATTTGACCTTTGTGTGGAATATTTGTTGTTGGGATAGAGCCCTCTTTTACGTTCCCTCATATACATCGAAATCTTTTCGACTTTTTTTTTGTAAAAAATATTGCTACGAAATGATGATTTGTTTACTACAATCAATTCCTTCTTTCGTCTAAGTGATTAATTAGGTTGTGTGCTGAAGATTTGGTAAAGTTAAGTAAAAAAGAGTAAGGTTTAACCCTTTACCAAACGCCATTTTTTTTACTACGCCAAATTAGAAGCGTTTGCAGACGACATTTCAAAATGCAATAAATTAGAAATGATCTCAAAAGGCAGAAAACATTGTGGGGAAAGGAAAAATTGCTCGTTACGATACGAGCAATTAATCCTTTTCCCAAAACATTTTCCAGAGTCGTCTGCAACATAGTGGTTAAATGTCGTTATTGTTTGGAAATGGATTAATCCTCTCATTTTAAGATGCTATAAAAATGGTATATGATAGAGGAATGCGTCGCAGTAAAACTGGTTATACCTCATTCGTGGCAATCAAGACTGTGCAATCTTTATTGTTATACAGCATCACCATGCGATTAACCCTTAGAATGCTGGGTAATTTTCTAAAAATAGATTTTTGTGTCGTTTGCTTTCCAAAACCTTAATCATCTACTTAATTTTGATGAGAAAAGATGCTCAGATTAACATAACATAACATAACATAATATAACATAATTTTATTAGAACTTAGACACATAGGCCCATAGTTCAAACACGTTTACAATTACATGCATGAACATTAATAAACAATATAAATATGAAGTAAATCACATACAAATTACAATATATTTGAGATGGTTAAAAGGATTAGTACATATTTGAATGAGAGTGGATGTAAAAGACCTTACATCCAAGTAATAAATAAAACTAACTATTCTGTCTAGACATTAATGTGTTTCTTTCTTGGAAAGCATTTTTACAAAAAAGTCCAAGGTTAAACAGAGTTTGTTTATCAGAAGAGTTGAGTAGATCAGTAAATTTGAAAACATTTGGTCGTTCTAAGTATCTGGTATCATTATATTTATCTCGTATTCTCTTAAAATAAGGACATATAACAAAATGATATTCATCTTCAATGTCATTCAAATTACATAATTCACATTTTCTATTTCTTCTTTTTATTCTTCTGTGACGACCAATTTCTATAATTAGATTATGTGAAGATAGCCTTAACTTCGCGATTTTGTTTCTTATTGACCTTTTCCCTATAATATCGAGGTACTTTGCCCTTGAAAAATCTTTTTTAAAAATTCTATATAGGCTCAAAGAAGAGTATTGTTCAATTAACAAACAGGTTAGATCACTGGTCATCCGCCAATTTACTCGGCGGCTGGCCTGGACCTAACCTGGTTGCATCAGAATGAAGTCGGTTCATGTACTAAAAGGGTTAAAAGCATTATCACTGCTTAATAAACACAATTATGTTAGAAGAAGAATCTTCTGGTGAACAAACACAAAATTTGTTAGAATATCAAATTTGAAATGGTATCTATATTAGAGTATATTAGACTACAGAAGCCTTAAAGAATGATATATATTTATGAAATCGTTTTGGATCTTAAGGAATTGCAACAAGTATATCTAATATAAGTATAAATTTCCGACGATGCTTTACGTACGTTTATCCAACATAAATAGACAGGGAAATTGTGTTATCATAAAGATAACCCCGCGATGTTATTTAGCAGGGAGAACCGAATAAAAGGGTTAAAACCAACATCCTTACTTATGAGAATGTTTATCTGTATAAAAGGTCAATGTATGAACGGCATTTTATCCTGCATTCACGAACAATGATACTGTAAACAATCATTGAACTTTGACCCAGCTATGGAATATCAAGTCGCCTTTTCTTCTAGTTGACGAACCAACCCAAAGCCTGTGATTGTCAATCTTTTACTGCAGTGTATGCATGTATTTAAAAAGTCTTCCTGGCTGTTTTAGTTTCATCTTGCTCAAATATTACACGCCCTTGCTACAAACCATTAGAATGCTTTGACTAGTCAAAATGCCTTTAAGCGACACAATTAAAACGTGTTGGTGGTTTGGGCACTAGGCCAGACAATTTGTGTGCAGTTGGAAAACTTCCGCTGAAATGTCTGCTGCACACAAAAGAATCAATATGTCATGAAACACGACAACAACGTATTTCAAATGATAACCTTCAGAAAAGATGGACATTTTCGTTTGATATTTACAACCGTCTAAAGATACATGATAAGTAGCCTATATTACATATAATTTCGTTGTGAGAAAATAGTGTTTGACTTGTGTTTGTTTTATACAACTGTAGAAGGACAGCACTGACTGCTCAGATCCCGTGCAAGCTTAAGACGCCTTCAAAGATAAGTCATTAGGAAAGACTCGGAAATTATTACGAGACAAATTGAACTTTGACTTGACTGCGAAATTGTTATCTCATTGTTTTCCTTTTCGGATAGTTTTTGTTTAACTTTCAATTTCTGTGATTGCCAAATGCCTGGCATAGTTAACAGACGAGGTAGCTTCAATGCTTAAGATAGAACATGTCTCGATACTTATTTATCAATGAGCCGATAGTATATTTCCCTAACCGACTGCTGATGGGTAAAAATATTTTTTTCCCATAAGGAAGCCCCAATGAAATGTTAATGAAATAGAGGACATTTCAACGTACGTCTGAAAGGCGTGGAATAATTCACGAATGCGCGAAAGAAACTAATTATATGATGGAAACAGTCTTTTACGCGTAAATCAAAGAGCACTAGTTCATTCCTCACTCTCCACATATCCACGATGGAACATCATTTTTATCACACTGTTTCGTTGGATTTTTTGAGTGTTTGGTTAGACCTTAGAAACGATTTGTGTATGAATATGAAGAAATGATATTTTGATTCCTACGTTCCTATGACGTCTTTTATCCCCGACTCCATAACTTGAAATGGTGGAGATAAGTTGTGAATTCTATTTCGTGTTTTGACGGAGTTAATTGACTTGTGGCTATGAAAAGATGCATTCGTCGAGAAATTTGATCTTTTACAAATTAGATTGGAGTTATTAACTGACATTGTTCCCATATGGGTCCTCTTCGTCAGTGCCGTACCTACATTTTTCAGTTCTGGAACGGAGTATGTTGCTTTGAATATCGCAAATGGCTTTGAAAATTATCTTATAGAAATCCCCCAGCCACTACTAACATACATGATTAAGTTCCGAACAAATAACCACAAATTACCAATTGAGCATGGAAGATGGTCAAATGTGGATCTAAATGAAAGAAAATGTACACTATGCAACATTAACACAATTGGAGACGAATTTCACTATCTTCTCGAATGTACATTTATATCGAATCAAAGAAAATTACTAATTCCGCAAAGATTTATAAACAGAAAAAACATTTTTACATTTGAATCATTGATAAACTGCAAATCTAAAGATGAACAAATTCGACTCTGTAAATTCATCAAAACTATTTTGAACCTATTCTAAAGTTACTATATTTTAACAAAATACTATGTATATGTATATATGTGTGTGTATGTATATGTGTGTATCTGTATTAATGTGTGTATATGTATGTATATGTATGTATATGTATGTATATATATATATATATATATATATATGCAAGTGATATGTATCTATGAATATATTGTGTTAAGCGACCTCATAGTTCAAAGTATTGTTTTGTGATTCGTTTAACACGCATTTGATTCAAGTTTATCCTTAAACTTTCTCTTTAAAACCGTTAGCATATGTATTTTTTCAATGGAATGACAAATAGAGAGATAGTGATATATGAAAGATGATATAGAGGAAGAGATAGAGAGATAAAGATAGAGAGGTAGAGATAGAGAGGTAGAGACCAGTGAAGCAGACGCCTCGTTTACATTATGTTTCATGTTATTTTAACCTCATATCTTCTGTAAAAGGAATTGAGTGAAATAAAGATTTTGTATTGTATTGTATTGTATAATAGAACAAGCCACAATACAACTGCTTTTCGATTGAGCAAATGCAGCTTGAAAAATAGACAAAATAGTATTTGAAGTCATAGAAAATTTTGTGTTGATTTATGGATCTCTAAATGCAATTACAATTCGCAATGTCTTTTTTTTTAAAGAAATAACATATGACGTCATCGAAGACGTCAGTTTACCATGATATGTCATAGGCTGATAAAATTATTTTTCGCTAAAACGAAACAAAAATGGCAAACACTTTGTAGTTTAATGATTTTCTTTAATCAATTGGCCATGCCGTCTTTTTAAATCATGTAACCCTTCAGCTTACGCCTTCAAAAGGTCCATGATTCAAAAGACGAGAATAGAATCTACTTTAAGGACATTTTCTACAGTTTTATAAGAAAATAATCCTTTCATAGAATTTTCTAAGTTTTTGATATGTTATTAAGATTTTTATTGTGAATTCAAAAATGAAAAGAAAAATGTAGGACGACGAGTTACTTTTTTTTGTAAAATGACAGTTTCCATGGTTACTGTTTGGGGCAAATTTGTCAAAATGACCATACCATCTTCAAAGGTAATACAATGATTTCTGGAAGATTTATTTACATTAAAAACATGAATTCATAATCCAACACTTTATGATTCAATGTTATTTTAAATTATTACAATCTGAACAATTTTTGTAATCCAAATCAGTTTTTCAAATTTTTGTATTCGACAAAAAACATGAAAATTGATATGTATATCACACATAAATAAAGATATTGAACAATTGCTTAATTTTCTGAATTTTCAGTATGTGAAGTAAAATTAAATCTTGAACTACCAAATGCAAAAAAGAGTATATGTTGACGAGTTAGTTTTTCTGTAAAATGACAGTTTCCATGATAACGGTATTTGAAAAACATTTATAATCAAAGTGCTGGTAGTGCTGAAGGACTAAGGTGCGTTTAAAGCAAGATGATTGAGGATACATTTGAAAATTTCTTTGGGTACCATTACAATAACTATTATTTCTGTGAACAGAGACTAAACGATAGTTTATTTTTCGAATATCTGGACATTTTACGATTTCCCATGAGGCAACAGTTATAATGATATAGAGCAAAACAAAGCGAGTAAATCTGGACTACATTCCTAGTTCCAAGGAGGTATAAGTCCGCACAGTGAAGGTGGATGTTTAATGAGTAATTGGGGTCAGACCGCTGTTTGTGTATCGATAAAGTACCGACCCTTAAAAAGTGGTATGTAAATTCAATGGACTAAGGTGCCGACGCACCCTTCGTCCAAAAACGACTCAAATAACTTTAAACTTGCAAAATAGAAATGTTAATAACGTTTTATAGTTTTATGGATAATATAATTATTCTTTGACAAGAATTGCATAGAGTAAATTCCATCCGAATAAAAACGTTTATTCGACTACTATGCAAGTACCTCTTCGGTAACAGATTGTTATCTCCCTCTGATGCGCAGATGAAGTGCGCAGATAAAACTACCGAGAAAGTCTTTAAGATAATGCGAAGCTTATGTCACGCAAAAAAAATATCGAAATGCTTATACCCTTCACTAAAAGAAAACTTTTATACATCTATAATTCAAATTGAGTGAGCTTGCAGACAAAACATACAAATTGAAATTATGGTTTTGCATATATCATCTTGACAAAATAGACAAATTGTTTTAGAAATGTATCCTTGTTCTGGCAATAATCTCGAAAGTCGTCTGTCGCAGACGTTTCCGCTTTGTGTTGTTATTGAAGAGTTAAGTGGAGATTAAGAGCAGAAAGATAATGACCGGATATAGCCCATTTCTGTAACAATGTCGGCCAAAGCTCTCCTATCCATTTACTCCTTCAACACGTGTTACAAGGCTCCTAAAGCCGATGGTACAGGAGAACACTTTGACATATGGAGAAATGACTCGGTAAAATGGTCCTGGAAGATAATTCGAAAGCGATGCTTCTTGCACTATCTCATAAAGTGTCTTCCATATTTGCTTTCATTTCGGAGCAGTCACACATATTTGCACAGTGTTATTGATTAACTAATAACGCCATTCACACATACTTAAACATAAGAATTAACGCTGAGAATGCTGGGTAATTTTCTAAAATTAGATGTTTGTGTCGTCTGCTTTCTAAAATTATAAGTATATGTATAGGTATAAGTCAACTCACTTGGCGGCTGGCCTGGATCTAACCTGTTTGTATAAGCATGAAGTCGGTTCCTATATAACTATATAAATCAATGTAGTTACAAGAAATGGTATTTATATATCTAATAAAAGTCAAATGAAATTTGCATTTTTTAAGTATAGACGACTTTCAATGTTTCTAGTTGAGCACGAGAGGCTGTATTGCATATGAAATACTGTGTTTAAGATTGTAAAGTGAAAATAATGGATCGCATTTATGAATGACAGTGTGTTTCACAAGTGCTCAATTGACCTAGTTGTCATGGTTTCCTATTATGAAGTTTAGAAACTAACCTCTATCACTTTCATAAGACTGAATAAGATCACTCACTTTGGGTTAAACATGTTACAGTGTAACTTTCATTCATAATGGGCGTGCTATGAGGGGGAGATTAACACCAGTCGCTTTTTTGAAGATATTGGATGGATGCAATGTATCTCTCCCCTAAGCTGTTTGGGTTTAAAGTACTACAGTGTATTTTTTGTCTTTCATTCATATTGATAGTGGTTGGATGGGTGATTTTTTACCATTATCTTTTTTAATATATATTGGCTAGATGCAATTTATCTCTTCACTAAGCGACAGGCGCTTTTATTGTCCAAAATAATGATAGCTTTCAGAGAAGAGAGTCTTATCACAAAGTTCATCTTACCGGAAGTGAAATTGCATTTAGAACGAAAGACAATCGGCTCTTGCAAATAAAGATTGTTTTTTTTTTCTTACTTAAGTATGCGAAAGAGAAAGTAAAGTAATTATGTCTGTTCAGAGAAAATAATCAATAGAACTACTTTCGGAAAATGGAAATAGTAGTAAAGAAGAATACGACAAAATGCAAATATGGATACATTTGTCACATTTGATATATATGCCTTAACTTTTTTCTAAAAAAGGAAAAAGAAAGAAACAGCGAAATAATAACCCCACATAAATTCGGTTCCTTTATGTAATTGTTAAAATAGAGACATGATTTGAAAACGTGGAAATAATACACACAATTGGTTATCAAGGTTTTAATTGAATTTCGATCATAATAAGAATGTAGCATGTTTTTCAAACCACGGCCACCAGTACGCCTATACAAATAATTATGTCTTTCACAAATAGTGCCACACACGATTCCTTCTTCGTTCCTTACAACACGTATTCATTTGTTTCCTTGATTCATCCACCCTTCCCCTTCTTTACAAGACCGATAGAGACTAGTACGGATAATCCAGACGAAGATGTATTTCACCATGGCATCGCAATTTGGGATATGCAAGATAGGTCAGACCCTTAACCCTTAGAATGCTGGGTAATTTTCTAAAGATAGATTTTTGTGTCGTCTGCTTTCCAAAACCTTAAGTTTCTGCTTTTATTTCAAAAGGAAAGGTACGCAGAGTAGTAAACAGGTTAGACTGCAGGCCAGCTGCCAATTAACTTAACGGCTTGCCTGGATCTTACCCGTTTGCATATGCATGAAGTCGGTTCCAGTGCTACAAGGATTAATTCGTGTTCGTGTTTTCAGCCCGTTTCAGCGAGCGGGAAGGTTCGAGTCCGGCTCGCCAAATACGTGAACCCAGATGGTGAAGGGTCAAATGGTCATTGCTGTGATGGACGGGCATTCTTCTGTTTCGGCGCCTGTGACCATTTCTTTACGCTCTGCATGGACGATGTAAATGGGTAGGTGTTTCTGTTATATGCTTCTTCTGTCTAAAGGTTTATTAAAATTTGTTTTCAATATTTTCTTTCGAGTCATATCACACCGTTTACTTAATGATTTACTATTTCATTCTGTTTTAAACTAAAGAACTAACGTAAGTGAAGTTGTCCTGCCCCCTAAAAAAACTCGGCTATGAATTGATTACTTACTTACTTAGGGTTTACTTAGGGTTGGTTCCCAGCACAGGTCCTCTAGGGTCCTCTTCGCCAGGCTCGTTATTTTCATTAATTGTATTTATCCTACTTGTATTATGTTCTCTGGTTCCGTTAATTTTTATTACTGCCTTATGATTATCATACAGGACCTCCTGTTTATGCCAGTGTTTATCTAGTCTGTTCTTGAATGAATTAATTGATGGCGCTGAAACAATCTCCTCGGGAAGGCTGTTCCAGACTCTCGAAATTCTTATTGTAAAGGAGTTCTTTCTTACATTAGATGCACAATGTTGTGGAAAAATTTGAAGACAATTTCTTCTTTGACTGTGTCTGAGTGAGCAATTATCCCAAAGTTTTAATAAGTTTGTATCCCCAGTATCATATAATTTATGTATAAATTTGTATGCTTCTATCATGTCACCTCTACATCTTCTTTTGGATAAGGTCGGTAGTTTTAATCTTCTAAGTCTCTCAGGATATTCCAAGTTCTTGAAGCCTGGTATTTGTTTTGTTGCACGCCTTTGTACACTCTCAATTCTGTCTATATCTATTGCTTTAAATGGTCTCCAGGCTGCACCTGCATATTCTAAATGTGTTCTTACGAGACTTTTATATAGGGGTTTGAATGTTTCCTCATTGAGAAACTGAAATGATCTTCTAATAATTGCAAACGTGCTGTTAGCTTTCTTTATTTTTTCGCTGATGTGTTTTCGAAATCCAACTTCTCATCAATAATAACTCCTATATCCTTCTCATATGTAGTTTTGTTTATGTCTATTCCTCTGAGATTGTATTTTGTATCAATATTCTTTCTACCAACATACATATGCTTACATTTATCTGGATGAAATTTTAAAAGCCACGTTTCACTCCATTTAGACATTTGATCTAGATCAGATTGTAAGTTGTCCGAGTCTTCCTCGTTTGTGACTATTCTGAACATTTTTGTGTCATCTGCAAAAAGAAACGCATCCGAGTTGACTGACGTCGGGAGATCATTGATGTACAGTATAAATAGTGTGGGGCAAGGACAGACCCCTGGGGAATGCCTGATGTAACTGGGGCCCATTGGGATTTTTCTCCGTTAATTATTACTCTTTGTTGTCGATCTTGTAAGAAACTTTGTATCCATTTAATAATTGACTCATTGAAATTATACGCCTTCAGTTTTTGTATAAGCCTCTTATGTGGTACCGTGTCAAATGCCTTCTGGAAATCCATGTATATGCAGTATATTTGGTGTCCGTTATCTATAGCATCAGTCCATTTTTCCAATACATTTAATAATTGAGATGTGGTGGATCTTCCAGCGATAAATCCAAATTGTTTCTCGGAGAAAAGATTGTTTTGATTCATGTAATTATTAATATGCTCTCTTATAAGTGACTCCATAATTTTACATACAATTGAAGTAAGGCTGACTGGACGATAGTTCCCGGCTTGACATTTATCTCCTTTCTTATAGATAGCTGAGACGTTTGCTTTCTTCCAATCGTTTGGTAGACTTGACTGTATTAAGGATTGTTTAAATAAAATACTAAGTGGTCTCTTCAGTGCGTCAGCTGCCTCTCTAAAAAGTTTTGGGTGCATTTGATCATCTCCTGGGGTCTTGTTAACCTTTAGTTGATTGAGTAGCTTAAAAATGGAATTTTCTGTTATATTAAGTTCATCCATCGTGGCGGTTTGTGACTTGTCATGGAGCATTGGAATCTCACCTTCAGGTTCTTTCACAAAGACACTTCCAAAAAAATTCAGCAGAACCTCCGACTTCTCTCTGTCGGTTTCTACTTTACCAGAGTGTATGTCGTTTGGATTTTTATATAACTCCCAATAGATTCCTTTGTTTTCGATTTTGATTTAACATATTTCCATATTACTTTAGGATTTGTTTTTGATTCCTTCGCCAAACTAGTTTCAAAGTTTTTCCGCAAATAACGGGTTTTCTTCCTAAGTTTATTTGTAATTTTTCTATACTCTTTCTGGGTTTCATCATTTCTTGACTTGACTACTTTCTTGGCTAGTCGATGTTTGCTTTTGATAAGCTCCCTTGTATTTTTATCAATAGGCATTCCACTATTCCTCTTCTTATTATATTTTATTGTGCGAGTTGGTACATATTTATCCTCAATTTTTCTCAAGTTGGTTATGAATGTACCCCAGTTTGAGTTTATGTCCAATTCATCTGGTAATAGTGTTTCCCATTCATAGTCTTGAATCTCCTTTCTGATGTTTAAGTAATCTGCTTTATCATAACATTTCTTTTCTCTTTTTGGTCGCATAACTATAGTTTGACAGAGATATTCGAATTTTATCACACAGTGGTCGCTCCTACCTAGTGGACTCAACAATTCTAAATTTTGAATCTGTCCTTCTTCTTTAGTTAATACCAGGTCTAGGAGGTTTGGATTGTTATTAGCACGAAATCTGGTTGGTTCAAGTATATGTTGATGTAGAAAATTGTCAAGCATACAGTTCACAAACTTATATTCATTGGACATTATGCTTTCTCCCTTCGAAGAGTTTGTTTCCCAATTTATGTTTGGATAATTGAAGTCCCCAAGGATCAAAAGCTGGGAGTAGTTTTTCTCTGATATCTCTGAAATTAGCTGTCATAATCTGTCATTATTCTCTATACTACCACTGTCAGATCTATAAACCAAACATACTAGAAATTTTTCCTGGAGCCCATTCTGTATTTCGACTGCTAAAAACTCTTGAAAATCTGTGTTCAACTTGACCTCCTTTGCAATTACTTTTTTTGCAACATATAATAATAATCCTCGGCCCGCCTGGCTTTCTATATTCTTTTCAAACATCTCATATTCACCGACACTCTCTAGATTAAATTTAGCCTTCCTAACTCCATATCTGTTGTTCTTTGGCTTTACTTCTGTAATTCCGATGATATCGGGTTGCATGTCCTTAACTCTTGTTTCAAACTCGTTCATTTTGTTGACCAGTTGGTCTGCATTAGTGTAAAAACAACAAAAACTGTTTAACTCAGAACATAACTTAGAACGTAACATATTTACATAACTTTTTCCTCCTACTATTACTCCCGTTTCAGGATTCTGGTCACCTTTCTTGCCCAAGGTGGCCCCCTTACCCGAAACAAGAAGTTTCCCGACTTCATCCTGTCTTCTCTTTGCTTCCTGGTGGAGTTCTTTTTCTCGTTTTCTTTCTTCAATTGAAAGGTCATTGGCCACATTGATTCCTCCATAAGGTCCATCTTTCAGTTTGAACATGTTCTTAAATAATTTAGGAATCAGTTCCTGGTTATCCAGTACTACTAACATAGGTCTTGGCCTCACCTTATTTACGTTCTGGTCTCCATCTGCCTTTTGTGCATTTTCAAGTTCCCCTTCTGATGTTCTGGGGGTTTCTGTTTTCCTTTTATCTACCTCTAATTTTTCAAGTTCAGCTTGATTGTATCTTTCCTACCCTAGCTACCTTCCGAACTGTAGTTGGGCTTGTTTTTATTCCACACTTTTGAATTACATCTATTATTGTTTCGTATTCGGATTCTTCCCTTTTCTTTATATTTTCTATGTGCTTTTCTTCAAGGCCATATATTATTATGTTCTTTTCTCTTGCTTTTCTATTGTTAAGTTCTTCGATGACAGCTTCCCGTAAATGAGGCAGATCTTTCTCTGATTGAATAACAGGAACTGTTGGATCTGGCTTGATTTTCTGGATTTCTTCTTGAACAATATTTTTAACTTTGTTCAATTCTGTTTCCTTAGCTATGCTTATTTCTTTGTGGATTATTTCTTTTACTTTCTTCTCATCATATGCAATTTCCTTATCTTTTGACCTACGAATCTCTGTTTGGATTATATATTTTACCTTTTCTTCATCACAAGTCTTCATCATTCTCTGTTCTAGTTCAGTTATTCTTGATTCGTGAGCTTGAATGATTTCCTTACACCTCTCCTCAATTTTAAGATCTGTTACTATTGATTTTTCAATGATTACCCTACATTCAACGCAGAACCACATCGAGTCCGACTTCCTGAGGGCTTTGTACTCTGTTGATGGTTTATTGAGGCATGCAATGCAGTAATGTTTAGTACACCTTTGACATTCCAATACTTTTGCCTCTGGATCAGTGAATGGTATTTTGCAGATGTCACATGTCCATGAGTCTATCTCAGATGATTTTTCTACAGGCTTCACTTTTGGTGTGTCATTCTCATCTGATCTGTCTTTGCGCCCATTCCTTCTTGTTGGTATTGGCTTACCCCCGGGGGTTGAAACATAAGTAGACATGATGATTATTGTCTATTCAGACCAATGTAATATTTTAATTTTAGGAGCCAAATCTCAGACAAAAGTCTGTCTGGATGCACACCGTCCTTAAAAAATTTCCAGTTGATGCTATATTTAGTACGGCCACGTCCCTTAGTTGCTCTGCTGTTTTCTAAATCTATGTTGAATTTTGGACTTAAAGGTCAAATTTCCCGATAAACAAAATTTTCTTTAATTATCGTTTTTGAATTAGGTTATGGTTTCGTTATGACGGAGGTAATGATTTTTTTCTCATATAGAAGCGAAAAATGTTGTTTTTGACTACTTTTATTCACCTTTATCGATTTTTGTGAATGACTTATCTCCCTTGTTGTGACGTCATTTGTGCTTCAAAGTCATATGAACTAACAGTAAGAAGAATCTAGTACTCAGTAACGACGGTGTTTTTGCACAAATTTCGGACATTTTAAGTGTTGAATTGTGTTTGGGAAACATAAATTGGATATTGAATATGGTATTTTGACAGGTCTTCTGGTGTTATTCTGCTTTTGGTCGCAGGGATGCGAGTTTCTCCCGTTTTCCGACGAACATAAAAGCTGCAAAAAGTTTCGATAAGTTAACTGGACCTTGTTTACTTTACAAATAAGCAAATGATATATTCCCCAAACAAGAACAGTAGGCTGTGTTACTTTCACTTCGAAGACGGCAAGTTTACGCATTGTTAGGCGTTTCCAAAAAAAAATGATTTTAATGATCTGTAAATGATCGGACTCAATTCAAAGAAATTTATACAGATGAAGACGCTTCAAATTCATTCTACTTATTGAGTAACCGTTATATTTTCCTTATTTGAAACACACCAACAATATTCACTTTACCTTGATGTATTGGTTTCAAGACTGTCAATTTAAACCAGACAAAGCTAATCTCACTTTCAAACACCAATCAAGCGATAAAGCATACAATCATGCATCTTGTTCGTATTTGCAAAACTTGTTTTATGTTTTAACATAATCGTAGAAACGTTGCCATTGTACATAAATGAGACAAAATGAAAATGTACGTTGATTGCTATGATAACAAACCGATTAAAACAAGCAAGTTTCTTTTATCTGCCGTTGTCTTTGAATGAAAATTCAAAGTAATGAATATTTGATATCCGCAAACGGTCTCTGAACTCATCAACGCAAATGATAATGGGTTCGATCTTAACTTAAGCGTCTGCTTTTCGGAATTATTTAAATCACACATCTTATTTTTTTGCCATTGGTAATATTGGTTTAAATGACGTATGTCACACTGAAATGCAGGTGTTCAAACATGATTAATACAAATTTATATTGATCATTTAGTAATAAGATCACTTAATATATAATTTACACATTTGAACATAATCTCTTTGTTTACAATTTAATTGATTATTGTCAGTTTATCTCACATACAAAGGGTCAATCAACAGACATCGGACATTACAAGGATTAAGGGTCGTGATGCAAATTAACACCAATCTGCCACATTTGCACTGTATGTTTCAAGTCTCAAGTCCTTTATTGTTTAGGCGAAAGATAGCCTCTGGCGTTAATCTCTTAAATATCTCTGTTGTTAATTAACAGGTCTGACACGTTCTGCTATTCCAGACATGAAATAACAAGCGGCAAATCTCACACTTTCAATGCGTGGCAATTAAATTTATCTTAAAAATCCATTGTTAAGATATAACCAATTAAGACCAAACTCTCACAGGATGTTTGGATTGATAAGGTGTCAGGACATATTTATCTCTCATTGTGACTTACGTGTGATACTTTGTCGTTATGATATTCAAAGAAGTGAACATGTTGTCTTTTTTATTAGAATAGTTTGACACTTCAATAAGTATATGATAATCAGTATTCACCAAAACGGTATAATCTCTATGTTTCAACAAAAAACCGTTTTAACATCAATTTCAAGTTTTGTCAAATTGATATTTAAATTCCCAAATCATAAAAAATAAATTCAAATATGTTTATTTAAGGTTGTTAGTAAAATAAACTATGACGATTTTTTGTTTTAGCTGTTAATTATTAAACCTGTCCGAAAATTAAATGCTCAATATGTCAAGGCTACTTACACGAGAGAAAACGAACATTAATATAAAGTGAATATGAAGAACAATTCTTAAGTTCTTAACAGTTGATCTAGAAAGACGACATCGGAATCAATTTCGAAATCATAGACCTCTTACTGGGGGTGGAGTTACTGGAAAGTTGCCGGATGATTTTAACAAATACTCTTAAATGTGCCAGTGTTTAGTTTTGAAATTTGGATGTGTGGTGAAAATGTGAGGTAAAGGATAACCTTCGTATCACAAGTAAGTTGATGTGTAGTGAAAATGTGAGTTAAGGATAACCTTCGTATCACAAGTAAGTTGGGTTATAATACGGTTTGTTTGTTCGCAATTTATGATCTTCTCCCGTTTCATTTCATGTATTGATAAGACAATGCAGGGTGAATTTGACAGTTAATAGTTATACGATGTACGGTGTTAAGACAATTCGTTTATTCAGACCTGTGTCTTTGTTTACTACTCAATTAAAACCTTAATTCTAATACACGATCATCGACGAAAAAGTACTCTTGGTTTTTTTTCAACAAATATTAATAAAAATAGCTGTTTCAACAAATATCGTCAAAATTTCAAGCCGATTCTTACATATGAAAACATTTACAAATCCTTTCAAATTTACGCGTTACGTCACTTACTTTTTTTTTTCAAAAGAATATTCTTATAATATGAAACATATTCAATAAAGAAAATGCACTGTCAATCCAAACATTGACTTAAGGATTGCTATTTCGAGGAAAATCGTCCCAATTTCAAGCCGTTCCTTTCATATGAACGCATTGACATATCCTTGTAAATTCACGCGTTAAGTCACTAATTTATTTTTTCAAATGGATCTTCTTATAATATGAAAACTATCCAGTATACAAAATTCACTGTCAAGCCAAACAATGACTTAAGAATCATTTAATTCAAGGAAAATCGTCCAAATTTCAAGCAATTCCTTTCATATGAACAGGTTTACGCAATGACAAATCCATGCAAATTCACGGGTTAAATTATTAATTCATCTTTTTTCAAATTGATATTCTTATAAAATGAATCATATTCAATAAAGAAAATGCGCTGTCAATCCAAACAATGACTTTAGGATCGTTTATTTGAAGAAAAACACCAATTCTAACCAGCGATCGCTCTTCACGCCCTTTACATGGCGCATTCAGAGGATCACGAGTGACGTCACAACAAAGGGAAGTAAGTCATACGAACTTTTATTAATCGGTGCACTATGACGGTGATTTATGACGTAATGCGTTATGCTAAAATGTTGCAAATAATTTCAATGTGATTCTTTTACTTCATATTTTAATTTTATGAAATAAACCCAACCTGTACATATGACCTTTAAACTATTGTTAGCTCTATTGATGTCTCCAATACGGTTGTTTAGAATGTCAATTTGGTTCTTTAGTGAGATGTCATCATTAATGTAATCGTTGGGATTACCATGACCCTTTACAGTGTTCCAATGCTTTACAGATATATAAGGGACCTCCAGAAATACCGTTTTGCACCCTTTACCCCTGAGGAAAATGTCTATATCTCTAAATTTTGCTTCTATGTAGTCAATGTTAGACTCTCTTTCTGATGTACAAATTGATCCATCTTCTTTTTTATAGGTGAGGTCACATGTCCCAAGCCAAATGAAAACAATAATGTTACTATATCTGTTTGTTTCCCTATCCAAATTTGTTTTAAGCCAATTTAATCTACTCTCCACATTTGCTCCACTCTTCCCCCACCAAACTATTTCCGACCTTCTTTCTTCTTCTCTTGTCTGTGCGAGACGTAAATATCTGCTTTTACTATCAGAAAAAATAATTGGTTGGTAACTTGTCCGTTCTTGCCTTTCAATTTTTAATACAAGATCCTTAATGTTCTTCCTAATTCTGTTTTCTGTCATTTGGTATTTAACTTTTAGTCTTGATGCTTCTTTGCAAAACGCGGAACAACTTCCACAGTTTTACTTACTATTAAAATCTATTTCCTCCAGTTTATAAATTCAATTTGCGTTGGGTTAAAATAATCTCCTGTTATATATCTGGGAAACGCAGAACAACTTCCACAGTTTCACCTGTATAGACTAAATTTTATTTAAAAAAAAAAAAAAAAAAGAGAGAATTTTTTAAATATGGCGGATGCTTCCAATTTCGTCTGCATTTCGCGGTAAAAATATGTTGTTGATTTTCGCCTCTTTATAGTTTGATCTACTTGTTGTCACTTCGCAAAATTATTTACTGAATCATAAATATTTTATACTGATATTTTATATTTAGTTTATCTATCAAATCAATAGGATGGCACTAGCTTTAAATTGGTGTTGTTACTTAGCTCAAAATTTCGCTCCCATCTTGACCGGAACCGGAAGTAATCTTAGCCGCTATTTTGGATTGAACCCGGACCACCGGTCTCACACTCTCGACGATCAACATAAAACCGTCGTTGAACCCCCTCCTTCATCCCGTTTCTTGTATATTCACAGCAAATTTGGAATATTTTTCTTTTTTTCATCAATTTTCGTTTAAGTATCCGCAAAAGATCAAAAACAAGTAGTCATGCTATACAGTAGAAATCCACGTTTGTGAAGGAATTGCTATGAGTTTGGTGCGATTGTAAATGCAACGACGCTTTTGATTATTAGCATATAGCTCGAGGAAAAGGCGCATCATATGTTGATGTTAATACTCTTCTAATTGAATATATTTGATTTGATATTGACATTTAATAGAAACCGCTTAAGACTACTCCAATACATGTATCTTAACCATATCTTTGAATTAATATTTATGTTAAGGTTATTTTTCTTTTGTTAATTACAATGTATTTGTTAATTCTCTTAGAAACGGTATGCTGATTTCTTAATGTACCATTGTATGAAATAGTGTTTTGATATATTTTATTAGCATCATAATCTTTTCGCTTGTCATTGTTAAATCTCCCTTTTGTGACTCCCATTGAAATGAAAGCTCCCGTATTCATGCAATCTGTTTTCATACCAGACATACACTTTATGACATGATAGATGTATTGGCAAGCATATTAATATATATATACATATGCATTTCATTGGCCAGTTGCCTATTTGTTGGTGATAGCCAAATAAAAAAGAGTTCATACTTTACGCAGAATCAACATTTAACACTTTGTTCGATAGTAAATAAACTCGTGTTCTATTTCAGGCCAGCTAACAGCCATATCTGTCCGTATGGAAGGCATGTTACCTCCCCAATTAACGACGCCAACACCATCGTGTTCTATGATAAGATTGGTAACTACAGGAATCTGTTCGAGTTCGCTTTCAACTCTTGGCCGGTAAGTATCAACTCGAGATCTACGTTGTTTTCTATTTTGTTTCTATTATTCTTGTTTTTACTTTACACCAACAGTATTTCAAAATATCCGGCCTGGTATCCGTTGTGGAATTCCCTAAGGTTAAATGTTCATGAGCTGAAACAGGCTTGCCAGAACCATCGTCCCTTAACGAGGTCCATATTTTAAAACATCGATCCAAAAATGCAACATTGATATTAATCATATACAACGTTAAGTGTTTTCACATTTTAACATTCCTTTTATTTATGGTTTTACTTTACTGATCTGTCATAAACCACCATTGGAATAACCAAATCTAAGATATTACTCTTAAACAGAATTTAGAACGGCAAACAATTCCATATATTCCAATGCATTTTTGTCAAATGACCACAAAAAGTTTACCGAGCCGTTGCACGAACCTTTGATATAGTGTGTCTTAGTTAAAGAAGAGTAGGCTTCGGAAACCGAGTTCAATGTTCACCAAGCTTGCAATATTTGGTTTGTTACAATTTGACAAAAACTTCATGCCGGCTCGACCAAACGGTCTGCGCTTCGTTCATTGATATCGCTTTGACATGATCTTTTTGTCTCGCTCCACAATGTTAGTGTTCAATGTGAAAACCAGACATAGTTTAAGAAAACATGTTGAACATATGTCTGTTATTGAGAGCGACAAGCAATCCCCTTCAATCACACCCTAGACTAATCTTCCAATAGTAGAGAAACCAATAGTAACTTGCACAAGGACTCTCCACTGTTAAATATTGACTGAAACCTGAAAACAAACCTCGGGTGCCAAGTCCAAATTTTTGACCTTGTCTATGAACCATAAAATATTGAGATCCATAGATCGGCTAATCGAAAAGAATGAATAACCAATGAGCCCTCAACATAGTTTTGTACCCTTCAGGGCGCCGTCAAGTTGAAGGTTTCAGTAGTAGACTATGATGACCACAATAACGATGACGTAGACTTTCTACAAACAATAATCCGACAACGTCCATCGACATCAGAACAAACAGCCTACGAACGGCAGATCCATATCAATGGACGAACAAGGTTTGCTTCTATAATCATTAGCCCTTATGGATACTGACAACGTCCAGCCGATCTGGTCATATTGAGAACAAACTCTTTAGAAAGCCAGTTTCACGTATTCATAGGATGGATGATACTAGCGCAAATACTCGAACACTTATACATTCTTTTTGAGTTGGGTTTATCGATTTTTGGAATTTCATATTTGGAAGGCCTAGTTACTTTAAGTTTTAAACTGTTGTAAAAACGGCGGGAAAAACAGGTATTTTTATTTGATAAACCCAAAAAGTTCAGATTGGTTAATAACCCTATTTGAAAGTTATTAAAGTAATTGCAGCTTCTACAAAGCTGTTAGATTTGTGATTTTAGACAATATAATGCATAGGTTTGTTATTATAGTGTATTTTATAGTGCCATTGCTTAAATTGATTTTGCTCCCACAAGTAATGGGCGTGAAATCGTAACGTCATTGGCAACCAAATGTAGAACACACGACGTTACGAAATCGTATTTATTAATAGTGTACCTTTGATTGTAAAACTCGATTGTCAAACAAATTCATACAACTGAGATTAATCACTCCCGATTTCGCCAGTGTTGATTTCACCTTTTCTGTCGGGTTTTCATTTTTCTGTGTCCTTATCTATAAAGATAACAGGATAATTAGAAAAAGGATGGTCTGTGTTTCGAAAAGGAAAATAAATCGGAACCAGCTTCGGATTACTATCCGATGCATGTTCTTGTCACTGGTTAGAATTGATAACCTTTGCTCGATAGCTTTTCCTTTTTCAAAACACCAACCATCTCTTCTCTATTTGGACTCTCCATAAAAGTTACAAATGCTTCTCATATATAATCAACATTTAATTAACTATATTTTTACCAAAAAGATTAGCACTGAATGTGGCCGTGTTTTGTAACCCCGGTTACTATGGTAACAGATGTGACGTACAGTGTACACCACGTGACGATTATCGAGGACATTATACATGTGACCAAAGGACGGGGAAAAAGCAGTGCCTACCAGGTATGTAACTTGTCGACGGGTATTAGACAAGGTGGGGTGGAAACGATGTTCTATACTACTATACCGTTGATAGTAGGGGATTACTCTCTGAAAATGCTCTCAATGTTGTAGGTAACATGCTGCCATTAATAGTTTAATCGTTCACCTGACCATATGAAGATACACTGCCATGATGTAGCTATAAGGCAGTGGCTTCTAGATGGGAACATGTTCTGATTCTTTGTATACGATTGGTTTGGTCTATATTGAGTTTGGTAAAACGAGTAATTTACTTCTTTATAAAGCCTTGAGGAAAAGTCGAAACCATATAGGTTGAAGCACGCGAAAACGGATTCCAAAGGCTAAATTAGTATTTACCAATGTATTAAGGAAATATAACGTATACATTTATACAATTGACGACAGATACTTGAAAGCCATCACCTGATGCAGTGTTAATACTCAGCATGCACCCTAATTTGACTCAGATATGATTGTGCTAATTATAAAGATATATGCTTAGTAATGTTCGCAATACTATTGTTATCGTTAAATCGACCTTAAATACACTCGGTTTATCTTACATATGGGAAAATCAGTCGTCTGCTACAATTTATTTTAACCAAATTAAACAGCGAGTGTTAAACATTATTCATCAAAGCTGGTACTCAGCAATTATAAATTCAAGCCGTCTAGAAACTTATTGTTTGTTTAAATTTTCTTTTCACTTCGACCGATTTCTTGATTCTATAAAAGAATCAAAATTCAGAAATGCCTTAACACAATTTCGAGCGTCCTCTCATGCACTCGAAATTATACAAGGACGACATAATAATATCCAACAAAAAGAAAGAATATGTAAACAATGCAATATTGGCCAAGTAGAAACCGAATATCATTTCTTTCTTATTTGTCCAAGGTAAACCTCTCTTAGAACAAAATATATTAAAAAGTATTATTATACATGGCCAAGTATAAATTTACCAATATTATGTCGTCTGCATCTAGTAAAACTTTGAACAACTTATCTAAATTTATTTATTACGCATGTCTTCTTAGGAATTGAACTTTACTTTACTTAATTTATATGCTAATAAGAGTAATTTGCACAGCAAATTCTTTTCTAGAATATCCATTTATTGTTATGGTTTGTTGATTTAGTATGTTTTCATGATACTGAAAATTGTTGATACGTCGTTAAACACCAAAAAAAAAATGTTTTCTCTTCTTTTCTTATCATATGTGTGAAAATATACAATGCGGACTTTTTCAACCACGCAACCAATTCTTAGATGTTTAGATCTTCTTAGATTTTATCTCATTTTAAACTACTGAAATGTGACTCGAGATCAATTAAGACTAGCGCCAAACCAGAAGTTAAATGTTACTTGTCTAAATGTGATCTGGATCAATACATTACTCCAATCTTCAACTAACTTATTCACGAAGATGAGAGTATGATACATCTTACAGTGATGTATTCTAATAAACAGTTGAAATCAACGTTAAATCCCAAACAAACAATAAAGAATAAAGTGTAGATAACACTTTTTCTTATATTGGGGTTCTTTACAATGGAGTAGTCTTCCTTGTTAATATGTTGTTCACATGTTTTTGTGTATATACATGGTTGCTTTTGTTGGTACCTCTTTTGTTCTTTGATAACTGTTCACTGTAAACAAATCTTTATCTTATATGAGATGAAATAATGTATCTCACAATAGGAAAGCTTCTAGTCCAGTCAATCTGTAAGTCAACCCCCAACTAATTGCAACAGAAACAAATTTGTGATTTTATTATAGCTACACAGTTCCTTAATAACATATAAAAAGTCCTCAGAAATCCCACCAGGGGAAAACACTGAAAAATGCATTTAAACTTTTTGAAAAGTGCATGGTTCGAAGGTACCACCATAGAAAAGTACATAGCGTGAACTGTCATCGGTAAATTTCGAGGTCAACTTGCTGTTGAAAGTCACATGAAAGGGTAAGTTGAGCTTATTATCATTTATATATGCCCTTATCTGATAAAAAACATAATTTCATGTTCCTGATTACATTTTAGATGAAAAATTATTTTTGAAATAGCCTGCAGAATGCTTTGTAATGGGTTTTCGTGGGTAATTTAAAAAGTGTGTGTTTTGTTTAATTTCGCCCAAAACATCGATTTTATGACCATTCACACTCAAATATATCTTTAAACATGAATAAAATGACAAAAATGCACCTTACAATGACAAATATATAAAATAAATATAAAATATTTACCTCGGAATAGCTGTTCTTTTTTTAAACTACGGTAGCCAATTAGTGCCATTGTAGATAATGATTTGACGAAAACTCAAGTTTCTCTTACTCACTCGATTAAATCAATCATGTTCATATGTTAAAATTATTTAATTCTTAAATTATTTTTTGAAAATAATGAAATAAATCTATTTATGATTTGTTTAGATCTAATTGATTTTTACATTTGTTTAGTTTCTTAATCATTGGCAAAATAGATCGAATTGAAGGTTAAAGATGAAGAGCAAATGTAGATGAGATAAAAATCGTCGGCAAATATCATCTGGTGGCGATTGTAATTTACTCTGAAGGTGCATTTATTACTATAACCTATTGTATGATAAAGATATCATTATAGTCACATTTTTTCTTCTTATAACGTTTTTAATTATTATTCATCATTAATACATAATATTATGTGGTGAGAACTATGAAAATTAAGGTGAAATACGCTAAAGTACAACCTTCAATCAAAAGTAAGATAAAGCAAGTGTGGTTGTGCTTAATTTAATATTTTTCATTTGCAGTGATGTTAACTGAATAGTACCAATATTAAAAATGACGTAGACAAAATCAACGCACAAGTGATGATTTATGCCTTTTTATCTATTTTCCATTTGCAGGTAAAAATGGATAGTACTATCAAGAGTGCAAGAAGGTCACATTAACATCGTGGATTCCATACCATTTTGAGCTTCTTCCGTTGTATTGGACAATGGAAGAACAAGACTATCAGAATTTCTCAAAATGTGGTGATTCACATGTTCAAAGACATGGTTATTTCTAGAGCAACTTGAGGCTATTTCCTACTGAATAAATTTTTAAATGTAATACTTATGGGAATCTCTTTTAATACTGCATTGCTTTGAGAGGAAGTCACAATACATGAAGTTGAAAGCATGAGCTGGACTTCCAAACCAAAGACAAATACTGAAACCTTTAGCGAGGTTGAACCCAATGAAATGATTTAATGTTAGTTAACATTTATGAAATCCTTATGCAAGAAGAAAAACCAGTTGAAGAAGTTTTCAAAAGATGTAGGACAAACTTGAAAAGAAACCCTTTGTTTGTCAAATCGCATTTCCAAGTTGTGTTTCATATATAAACAATGGCTGACCTACTACACACGTTTATTAAAGCCAAATGATTGTATTGCTGAGAACTGTATATTCAAGCCATCAGAGAAATGTAGCCCCAGTCTGGAGCTCTGTTATCTTCCTATGTTATGTTCAAACTAAAGCCAAATTTTACCTACAGAGTCCAGATTTCTTCACTTATATGAAGGAAACCATATAGTTTGTCAAAGCGATCTCGCATCGGCAATAGTTTCAATTCCTGTATGTACATACTACAATTATGTAATGCAGAAATATACAAGTGATCAGCATGTAGAAACCAGTCATTCGAGGGTGGAAAAAGATCATACGGACAACCTAAACATAGACATCCACGTTGCGGACTGTACAATTGAAAACATTGTCAGGTCGACGAGTATATATTATGTAATTGTCGACTATGCAGAGTAAGAAGGCCAATTGAATATTAACAACATGGTTTATACATACGATTCAGAATACAGTTTTATAGGTTAAAGCCATTCCGTAACCCCAAACTCTCAATTAACGTTAAGAGAAATTGGAGAAGCAGCACAAACTGGTCCGCATTTGCGTTTAACAGCTCCGGTTGATATATTGCATGGCAATAAAAAAGATATATTTAAGAAAGAGCTGTGTAGTTTCCCGCCATCACAATATGGGTCTTCTAGTTATTGAAACTAGCTGACAAACCTTCAGGTTGGCTGCAGTGTCAATAAATAGCTAGATGATTCAGTTCAATATGTACACGACGATAGGGCTTTGTTCTTACGTTTGCCTTCCGATATACGTGGAACATATTCTGATGATGTCATTAGCAAACCTGCAATATTTGTATTTGATGGATGTTCAAATTGTCCTTCTCGAAAGGATTGTGTACAAAAGGAATGCAGTGAAGGGGTAGGTACCAAAAAGGTGGTTTTACTCGAGGAAGATTGTTCACTTCCAAAAACAGCAGTTCTTATCAAATACTGTGAATTGCCTTTAATTAAAATGCTCATGTAAAACAAAGTGTGACCGAAAACCTTGTTCTTGTAGACATACCTTCTTGATGTTCCTGAGGGTGTGGGGAATGTCGGGGAGCAATCTTCGCTGATGCAGAAATTGTGCAAGAACGATACAAAATGGAAAAGGGAGTCTGTGAATATTTTGAGATGCAAAAATAAGGGAACTCTATTACTGTTAACTATTTTCTAGATAGGATAGGGAGAATTTGCCTCTTCATAATCCGTAAATCCAAACTCACGACACCGTGTAATCGAACATATTCGATAAAGTGTTGTAGCATGTATTTATTACATGTATTGCCCGTGCACTCACGTGAATTCTTGGATACGATAAAAATGAAACACAATCAAGTCTCATATCAATGCAATATGCCATCATGGCAGTATCTCAGAAGCTTAGAAATGGCAATGCATAGGCATGTTGCAAGCTGGTGAATCCTAGAACCATGTTGCCAGGATTATTGGGAAGTCAAAAAGTGTTATTGCACGACCTGCAGCTTTACACCACCAGACTGGTGATGTTCAAATTAGGAGGGGGCATGGGCACCTTAGGAAATCAACATTCCAGCAAGATCGCCTTTAATGGATTATTGCTTTCCGCAACTGTTTCGTAACCGCACCATAACCAAAGCAGGAGATCCATACTGTGACAGGACTTGAGTTTCTAGCAGTACAGTAAATCTCGGACAAGGCGTCCTTTTCATGGTGTCATCATGTCAAGGCTGAACAGGTGTAATCGTTTACGGTTGTGCTAGCAACATTTAGGTTGGCCTATACGTCGGTGGCGTCATGTGGTCTTTTCGGATGAGTCGAGGTTCTGTCTGTGATTCTGATAGCATCGGCGTGGGGAGAGATACAAATGCACCACTATCTTGGAGCATGATTTCTTTTAGCGGGGGAGCATCATGGTCTGGTGTGGTGTTTATTACGGGAGGAGAATATAACTTGTACCTGTTCCTGGAAACCTGAATGGACACATTGATGAAATTTTTCGTCCTGTTGTTGTCCCATTTGCACATAGAATTGGTCAAAACTTTGTCTTCCAGGATATTAATTCCGGACCCCACAGAGCTCGTGTTGTAGTTGACTTCGTCGGGAAACAGGGCATCTTGACAATCCAGTGATCTGCGAAATAATCAGACCTCTATCCCATTGAGCATGTATTGGATGTTGTTATTAGGAGAGTCCGCGCACGTCGCGCCATACCAGCCAATCTTCAGGAATTTGGTGCAGCACTTCAGGAGAAGTGTTTTAAACGAAATTAAAGATACCTCAATATTGAATTTAGGCGTTCCCTTATTTTTTAACGCATAGTGTATTCCATGTGTAATTCAACGAGTGTACACTTAATTTTGAAAAGCTGGCACATAGTGAGAAAGGGGCAATATAATAGTACTATTTTTGCTGCTTTTCCCAATATGTTTCTTCCTTTATTTCATTTATTGTTTTTTAAGTTCACAAAACAAATGCAAAACGTCAAAAAATACCACATGAATATTGTATTGCTTGTGTCATATATTTCGTTTTTCTTATATAGGCATAGAGTCTATATGGATTTCGGTACCTTATTTAAGGGATTGTCTTTATATATAAGTTATCTAATACAAAAAAGTGTGTTTTGTCTTTGATCTAAGTTTTAGAGAACAAGCTTTGCCAGAAAATATCGAATTCTAGCATATAGGAATGCATTGACATGAAAAAAAAATCTTTAGTTTTAATGGGTGGGTGGGGTAAGTTGACCCCTTTCAATTCACAATATTTATAGGAATACATCAATTCTAGAAGGCAAACTGATGTGAATGATAAATAAACATGTAGATAGAGTATACTGCTTATCAAAACATCATTTTTGTGTGAATTGTTAGGGTTTTGTTCCATGTTGGTAGATATATACAAATATGCGATTTTTTCCAAAAGGCCTGAAAGTAGCAATAATAAAACGAGTTTTTAACCAATTTCCCCTGAAGGGATTTTGGAGGACTTTTTTTCTGTCATCTCTTATACATTCATGATAACTTTAAAAGAGATTTCGTTTCTGTTGCAATTAGTTGACGGTTAAGTCCATTTTTTTCATAGGATGACTGGACTATTCATATATGTTCTACTTTCTTAGCAATGGACGACTAAGAATATGTTATAGTTAGCCTACCTTCCTATTGACCTGTTTTTGTAATTTAAATGGTATATGCCTGTACTTGTGGGCATGAAGCCTTTTTACCATAATAAATTATCAATCTATATCTATTTATCTATGTCTTTGAATAAGCTCTTTAACATCATGAGCTCTCCTGCTGATCCATGTTTATTTTTGTCATGTACAATTTTGTATTTGCTATATAACATGTTATGTTTATTATGCAATAAAATATAGTTATAGTTATAGTTATTCAAACTAGAAGTCACCGTGAGACATGAAATCAATACTCTTTCTTACTTAATCTCCATGATTCTATCCAATTTCACCATCTTTTATTCGTCATTTGGGGGGGGGGGGGGCGTTAATACGTACAGGAAGCTATAAAAGATTTAAATCTGAAGGAACGGATAACGGAACTCGTTTAAAACCTTTACTAATGTATTATCTGAAATACATAAGACGAACAAGGCACGCACCACACACTTGTATATACCATGAATTGTAATCTCGGAAAGAATGACACAAAATATTTGTCTTTACCAAAGGTAAACCAACCATGGTAATTAGTAATGGCGCCCCCTCTAGTACTCGGGTTAATGGAAATATCAACACGGCTGGAAGGTCAAATCTGTGTCAAATAAAGATATCATTCTGTTAGTATCAAGGTATCGATGATATATAAGACGGGGTCGTTGTATAAATGTTAATTGTTGATAACGACGAACATCCCAAAATAACCCGTTTTTTTACAGGCTGGGAAGGAGGTGACTGTAATGGGGATATCGATGATTGTCTTCACCACCCGTGTATGAGTAATGGGACGTGTCTAGACGGTCACCTGAACTTCATGTGTGTCTGTGGTCCCGGGTTTACAGGTAAATAACTTCATGTGTGTCTGTGTTCCTGGCTTAACAGGTAAATAACTTCATGTGTGTCTGCAGTCCCAGCTTTACAGGTTGGTAAAATGGTTTTTGTTTCTTAGGAGATATCACAAAACGTTTGTAGGCTATAAAACTATTCATCTGTTTGTTTGTTTTTCCGTTGATGTACAGGACTCAGTCTTTAGTGTTATTGTACATGTTCCCTGGATGCCTACCAGTACTAGACTAGGAAATGTGTCTTGCCCAAGGACACCCCATTCGGGGATCGAACCCGGGGTGACCGGCCCCCAAGTCCCCGACGCTAACCACTACACCAACGCAGATCCAACGACGATTATCTGTTTATAAGATTGATTAAACTATAAGTCACAATTAACATTACAATAATGTCTATTAGGCAATTAGACCATCGGCCCATAATACACACAGCATAAAAAATAAAACATTTAATTATCATTTCAGTGATACTCGTATATACATACAGAATGACACTTGTGCTAACAAATAAACTCGATTTTTCTCAAAGACACACTTGTCAAGTTACGCCGAATTTAGTAGTTATGAATTATCTTCAAACTTGGTATGAACTATGGTTACAGTCCAGTTTGCTAACGAACATTTCTGCAGTTCATATTTTTTTATGTAAATGAATTGTTATATCTATACACGTACATTCCCGTTGCTACCATATACGTCCATATGGTTTTTGCCATCTAGCTTACAGTGCTCTGGAGAGAAAATAACTTCAGGAAAGCCGAAAGGCGAACTTTACGGAACCTAGAACTTGTAACATGAAGTTTTATTGCTGATTCTTAGTCTATATAGGTCCTGCATTAAATGAGCGAGGTTGCCACTCTGGCAACTTTTGGCAATTTGCATAATTTGCATAGATTAAAAATGGCCGCGGGTGGCATGGTCTTTTTCCTACCAAACACATTTAAGAATAAATATTGCATGTAATATGTCTTTTCTGAGGTTTTCGGGTATGGAAAGTTCATTTTTGATGTTTTTATTCAATTTTGACCACTCTATCTTGAAAAAAATCAAGATGGCGGCCAGACGATATTTTGAAAATACATAGGTTATTGTGATTGGTTATTTGATCAATAAAGATTTCATCGACTTTTGCGTTCTGTATAATGAATGCCGTTTTCTGGACATACGGTCAGAATTGGATTAGATCACCATTCATTGAGACAAGATCTGATAGCAATATACAGCATACAACAGAATACAACAATCCTTTAACTCAGAGAATAGCACATACCATACAGAGTTATTTGTATTATACTCAACACAAATATGTTTAGTACTGCTTTAACTTGTGTATTAATACTAAAAGGAATTTGAATTTAGATTATAAAAGAAGGTAAATGATTATGATAAACCGATGTACTCCATTTATAGGAATCTTACTTCAAGTTCAAGGTAAAAATCTAATCTATTTTCAAACCAAATACATCTATTGCTACAACAAAGCAAGTGATCTGGCATTAGCCAATACGATTACGTCACTGTTCTCGCACCTAAAACTCACATTGGCAAGTATTTTCTTAGTAATATTGTCAAAATGATGAAAGGCTTAGACTTCAAAACCTATATCGTAGCAACATGTTCATCTGACGTTTATCTTGAATAGAACAGTCTTGGAAGAAAGAAAGATAAACGAGTATTTGGTGTTGTTGCCTTTAACTTCACGCATGTTGGACCGGAGGAATTCAAGCAGATTGAAAAGATTCTTGAAACTGCTGATCTATATCCTACTTGATGATACTAAGTGGACAGTTTCTTTCTACGGACACTTTCTGTTCATCAGTTTGAACATGAAGAGAGAGGGAGGGTTACATCCATGTCAAGAATGTGACCTTGAATTACATATGACTAAGTAATTCTTCCTGCTAGACAAAAACAATGTGCTTGGTATGCATTTCCAGTTTATTAAAATTGAATATCATATTTAGATATTGTGGGTTCAGGGATGCTGATCAGTTTGGAGTAGCAAACTTAAGTTTCTGTTACTATTGGAATATGAGTCCTCACACACTCTTTCCCGTTTATAAACGTACATAGATCGACATTTTCACCACTTCTATCTATGTGTCAGGCTGCATTAATACTGTCTTTTATTAAGACAACAGGTCATAACCCACATTAGCTTCACACGAAAGGGATGAAGCATGCGTACACATCGGATGCTCCTGATCAAAGCCTCTAACAAGAGGACAACTACCTGAATCCCTTGAATTAAGTAGACCACACCTGTCATGTCACTGTCCAGATCCTGAAAGTGCTAATTTTGTTGATTACACAGCTATGAGGAAAAAAGGAAAACAGTTACATAACAGGAATCCCCTGTGGTTTGTGTGCATTTCCTATATTCTCATTGACGGTATGGTTTTATTCACAAAGGCACATAAAGTGTGGTCATCAACCAAGAGGCGCCTGATACTGTGATAGTTATGGTATCGACTTTGTTCTATCACATAGTTTAGCTACATGATGGAAGCTTTACAGAATTGATTGCATTTATCCATCAAATACTGAACCTTTATGAAAATATAACAGCCATATTGCAAGGTAAACAGCATTTTTCATGCACTTCATACTCAACCTGTTCCGGTGGGAAAGATTGCTACAAC
Organism: Cerastoderma edule; assembly: GCA_947846245.1. Taxonomy (NCBI): domain Eukaryota; kingdom Metazoa; phylum Mollusca; class Bivalvia; order Cardiida; family Cardiidae; genus Cerastoderma; species Cerastoderma edule. The sequence continues at coordinate 29,578,214 of OX401416.1, read as the reverse complement.
ATCCCATAAGAACAAGCACCTAGAAATATTGAGAAAGAAGAAAAGAAACCTTTTATATAGCAGTTATAGAGTGATAAGCAGGATAACAACGATGGTGCCGATGATGATGAAGCGGAGAGAAATATTATTTGTAATGGTGTTGGAGGGTTCTAGGTAAAAGGGCAAGTCATTGAAATATATTCCTAAGAACTTTTCTTAAAACAAGTTTATGAGGTATTCTGTGAATAGGAAGCTTTTTTTTCTCACTTTTTTTAGCCTTAATTATGCTTTTGTGATAATATTCACATTCAACACTGCAAAACAATTTTTAAAAAAATCAGTAAAAGATCATGACAGACAATTTTTCTTTTTTAAATCTGGTCAGACACCGAACATAGCATACTCTATGATGTTTAATTAGGATCTTTGACATGTATCTCTCAATATGACACCATTATTCCACAATAATATAAATCCTTGCCTTGAAATTATTTTCCACTTTATAATGTTTAAACTTAGATACTGTTATATAAGGTAGTGGTATTTTGTTTCTATTCATTTTCACTTCTGTCAGGTTAGATCCGGCAAAGAACACTCAGACCGTAATTATATGAAATTAATGCTAATAAATTGGACCATATGAGATGCATAGTTGTTTTATTAAACCACTTGATACTTGCATTGCATGATACGATGTGGGTATCCGTTTTGTTTCTATTTCGCTTTTTTATGGATTTGTTTTACTAAATTACCTAGAAATGGTCAAAAAATACCGGAACTGTTCCAGAACCTTATAAGTATTCAGTTACAATGAGATGACAATTGTCTCATAGTGCAAAGCATTTTCATTTGTGGCATTATGAGGTGCATTGTGAGTTTATTATAGTATCAAAAAGTGAAATTAATGCACAAAATGTAACAAAAGCAGCTGAAATCCCTTTTTTTCAATTCTGAATGAACAAAATATAAACAAATGTCATAAATCGATTTTTCATACCTAAAACCCCCAGAAAAGACATATTTAATTTATGCAAATTATGCAAATTGCCTAAAGTTGCCAGAAAGGCAACCACGCTCAATTTAATATGGAATCCCTATTGACTAAGAATCAACAATGAAATTTCATGTTACTCACAATTTCAAGGTTGCCAATTGAACAAAGAAGGGCTACGCCTCGACTAGTATTATATCTGACCGATTGTTAACACGTCGCTAAAGAACAAAAAGTATATGAATAAATAGCATCGACATACAATGTATAGTGATACTATTTGTTTTTTTATTTCTATCTGGGTTGTTCGTTCCTTTACACACCTGCATTTTTTATATTGGAAATGTACGTCTTCATGTAGAGATTGTTTATATCGTGATGTAGATCAGCATATACCTATAAATCTCCTTCATTTCTTAATAACTAGACACCCTTCCAATTGATGTAGATTGAATGATTGTATACATAAAGACATCATCCACATAAAATGCTCTTTTACTGAACGGATACGGATACATCGAAATTCGGTTCGTTTAGATATGTCAGCAATGATCTCTTTAGTCATATTAATGGCGCAAATACCTAGTACACCTAGGCCATTCAATATAAGATTTGACCTAGACAAAATTGCAAAAGAATTTCTAAATGTTATGTGCGAAACTAGACATACATGATAGGTCTATGCAAAAAGTTGCACTTTGAAGTAGGTGGGGAAAGTTATATAAAAACGATTTTAAACCCTGCATTTTGAAGCAAAATTAGTTGGCAAATATTGTACACCATAGGAGTATTTTATGACGTAATATTTAGAAACGTCATCACTATGACCTCATTTTGGCTTACAAAATGGCTAGCACGTGGTACCATATAGGATCAAATATTGCAGAGTTTTGTTCCTTTTTTATCAACTAAAAGGTTATTTTGCGTGACAATGCTAAAAATATGAACTTTGAAACAGGACCTATAAACAAATGAGTGACGAAAGTAAAAGTTTAATGAATTAATGCGTTGCTTTGGTCGATTTCATGAAACTAAGGAAGGACATAACTGTCATAAATTCACTGGATATTCAATGCTTTTCGTGGATTTCATTTTTTCTATTTGTCTTCTTCTGTGACGTTGAGGAACACCGTTTCAACTTTTTTCTTAGAATAGTATAATGTTGTTGATTTTAAATCCTGATCAGGCCTTGTATTCGGCTTACAGTAACTATATGACTAATCAACCCATCTGCTTATATTCGCTATGTGATTTGTTTTTTTATTCATTTGGAAGTGGTTCATTTTAAATCTTACAATGCCAGGCTCTTTCTTGGGTCTGTTAAGCAGAGGTGCTTTGGATCTTGAAATAAAACGTCACATTAACTGTACATTCAAATATCATTCAAGCCACAAACTTTGACCTAAGCCGTAAACTATTTAAAGATATAGTAAAGATGTAGCTGAACGTCAGTGGTTCTTTTTGAACTAATTGTCTCCCAGATTTCCTGATAAATTCTCGGAAAAAGAGCCAGAATTATAAACGGGTTCCCTGTAATATGATTACAAACTACGGGGGATATGAATAATGATTTAACTCAGATGAGCACAATCCTGATAACTATACGAATCAGCATTTTCCATCGAAATTAAATATATCAATATTCAATCAAAATTCGTCCTTGATCCAAGAGAAACTTCTTAAGATTGCCGAAATTAAATAAGTTTCTTAACAACTTTATGATCATTATACGCTAGTAATCACTTATAAAATAAACCTCAAGATTTGCTTTTTTTATATGAATTGCAACTACAATCAGATTTACATTATCTTTTGTTTAGCCCCACTTCAGCTTTTCATTACAACGTCTTTTTTTTTTCTTCAACTTTCCTTTCACAATTGATGGAAGAGTGCCATTTAACAAACAACATACAAATCACAGTGAAGCAAAATGTAAATGATTTAAAAAATAGATGACTTTGATGTTTTTAAATTCATTTATACAACTGTCGACGTCTAATTGTCTTCAATATCTAGAACCATCACCATCAAATTATTGTTAGTGTTTGATTTTTATCGGCGTTTTCTCTGTGTTATATGCATTTTTGACTTATACAAGAATTGCATTCATTGTTGAATTACGCTCTCACTTTTTGCATTCATAACAATGTGACGATGTAACGTGTATTTCGGTAGTTGCAATGTGGAAAGGTAAATTCTATCTTAACAGCAATGTCTTTAACATAACTGTATGGGTCGTGACAATAGTTTTTAAGTCACATGTTTAGCAGATATCTCACTTTTTACATTCATAACAAGGTGACGATGTAACGTGTATTTCGGTAGTTGCAATGTGGAAAGGTAAATTCTATCTTAACAGCAATGTCTTTAACATAACTGTATGGGTCGTGACAATAGTTTTTAAGTCACATGTTTAGCAGATATCCCGAGTACAGAACATCAACTTCTTATGGGACTTGGTTTTCGTAAGAAAAATGGTGAATATATTGAAAGAGTTAAACGCAAAGCACTCGTCTTTATACACTAACTTGTTAAACTGTTGAAATACCAAAATATAAAATTCGTACAGGGGGCAATCTTTTTTTGCAATAAGTTCTGTGACAAAACGTCAAGACTATTCAGGTTGGAATACTGCTGTCATGGTTATATTTCTTGCGGATCAGGAGTGCTTGCAGTTGACTGTCCAATAAATGCATGCTTAATCGGAAGTGGATATCTTAAGATATAATTAGCAATGTATATTCAAGCTTGATGACGCTTCTTCCAAGCTTGTTAATATTCAACCAACGGATAACTTTTTAAGATTGCTGAAATTAAGCAAGATCTGAACACCTTTACGTTCATAAAATTACACTAAAATTCACTTAGAATAGAGACTCAAGCTTTGCTTTGTCTTATGAATAGTAACTTTGGTCAGATTTATATTAATTTTTATGTAGTCCCACTTCCGCTTTTCATTACAAAGTATTTTTTCTTGCTTTTCAAGTTTTCCAAGCGTAGGTGAATAAAAAGAATTCCACTTTTAAAATTCCAAACAAATCTTAGTGAAGCATGAGATTACCGATTATGATATCCAATCATAAAAGTTTCCCGTAGATCAATGCCGAATGTTAATTGAATATTGACACACTTGAAAATGCTGATTCTAATATTCTTATAGTTATCAAAACTGTGTTCTTCTGAGTTAGTTCGTTTAAACAAACCACTGTCTAAAGATTCTTTTCACCTTTTTAAAGAACCAAGTTATTTCTGCAAATTCTGTAAATTCATGCAAATAATTTACATACTAGATATCACATAGCGAACATATAAAAAAGATGGGTTGAAATAGCTACTGTAAGCTGAATACAAGGTCTATTAAAGATTTTAAATTAACGAGATGGTGTCCACGAAAGTAATTGAAGAATCAGTAAAATTATGACAGAAATGGCCTTCCGTAATTTCATGAAATTGGGCGATACATGCATTATTTCATAAAATTATTGATTGTTTCACTTATTTCCTTATATGTTTTGTTACAATGTTCTTTTTGTGTGTGCAATTTTTGCAACATAAGCATCCATTCAATAAAAGACGAACGAAAATCTGCAATATTTGATCGTGTAAGGTACCACGTGGTTACCATTATGCTAGCCAAAATGACGTCACAGTGATGACGTTTATCGAATTTACGTCATAAAGTACTACTATGGTTTACCATACTGGCCATTTGATTTTGCCCAAAGAAGGACAGGTTTAAATCGCTTTTTTATAACTTTCCCCACCTACTACAACATGCAACTTTTTGCAGTGAGCTATTATCTATGTCTAGTTTCGCACATAACATTCAGAAATTCTTTTGCAATTTTGTCTAGGTCGGGCCCTTTTTTCGGCTAGATTGAATGGCCTAACCGTGCACCACGTTATATAAGACATTGGAAGGGTCAGAGCTTCCTTCCTGTTTATTACTTTAGGATGAACTTGTCTCGGGCATATAACATACTTCTAACCCGTTTTAAAATATGGGACTTATTAGTATTAGTCAAAAATGACTGTTTGTCTGTGTATAAAAAGCATCATTTAGATGATAATAAAAATAATGTGCTTGCCCTCGACACTGTGCGCTCTTAGTAACTTATCACACACTATTGTTCGCATACGGAACCCGTTTGTATAACAATGAAAAACGTTACGTTTCAGGGCGTTTTTGTGAACGAGACATCAATGAATGTCTGTCCTCCCCCTGTCACCACACGAGCACCTGTTTGAACACATACGGGGGTTACACTTGCGTGTGTGATCAGTATACAACCGGTAAACACTGTACAACCTTCATCGACTTCTGTGCCAGAACGCCGTGTGAAAATGGCGCCACATGTCATGTGGTACCGTCTGGGGGATACAAGTGTGAATGTCCGGATGGATGGACAGGTGTCAACTGTGAAATAAACATCAACGAATGTAGCTCTCCGGTATGTCAGAATAACGCCACGTGTACCGACTATCCCGGAACCTTCAACTGCGCATGCGGAACAGGATATACAGGTAGCACTGAGTTTACTATTCCTATTTCTTTTAGTTTTATATAATAGTATGATGCTTTCTAATAGTTTCGATAATTTTGTATGAAATAGTATATCCAGTATTACAAAAACAACTGAAATCCTTTATGAAAACAATCTAAAACCATAGGTGGTCTATCTTAACGGAATAATTTATAAACTCAGTGTTTTCGGTCTTCTTTTATCAGAATCCAGATAGGTTCCCGTTTAAAGTCCCACGGTATACACAGGGTAATTCTTAAGATACGTATGCAAATTTCACACAGTGATTCATTTCTTGCAGTAGAACACTGGTTTTACGTCAATTCTTCGTTCTAAGTGATGTCGTACATTTTTATAATTATTAAACGCAGACTTTGACACAATCGTGAAAGCGTTTCAGTTAGTGCGATAAAATAATTCAGTTAAACTGTTTTTTTTTCTAAAGTTCATATTCACCAGGGACACTTTTGATGTGTCCATTTTTTTCAAAACCAAACTTGTTTGTTTGTTTGAATCCCAGTTGAGCAAAATTTCCTTTAATTGACAGACTAAAGAGCACATTGATATAAATAGTAAATATAAATATTTGTTAAAACCTTTCTTGCATGGGGGATACTGACCCTTTTTGAAATATTTAGGTATGTGTAGTATATACTACACACTGAGCTCAGGATCTAATCGATTAGGCTTTGAGATCACACACTGTTTTGAAAGCTATGAAAGTCTAATACCACCATTTTTCCAATTCTATCTCTACATATTTCAGGTTTATTTTGTGAGACAAATATTGACGATTGTTATGAAGGAGCCTGCAGAAATAACGGAAGCTGTATCGATATGATCGCTGACTTCCGGTGTGAATGTATCCATGGTTACACGGGGGACCAATGCGAGACGAATATAGATGAATGCGAATACGTCACATGTTCCAACGGGGGAACCTGTGTCGACAAGATCGCAAGTTTCGAATGCACATGCCTAGATGGTACTTCCGGCCAATACTGTGAAGAGAACCACGATGATTGCCATGGAAACCCATGCGATAATGGCGGCACCTGTATAGACGGGATTGGGGCGTACATGTGTGAATGTACGGTCGGTTATACCGGCCTAAACTGCAGTCTGGATGTGGACGAGTGTACCACAAATCCTTGCCAAAATGGTGGACAATGCGTTAACGAGAAGGGATCGTTCAGTTGTGTATGCAGCACTGGGTATATAGGGGAAACCTGCGACACCGACATCGACGAATGTAGAGACACGCCCTGTAAGAACAATGGTGTTTGCGCCAACTTCCCGGGCGGCTTTGAGTGTAACTGCACCGAGCAGTTTACAGGCCCTGCATGCTCCATAGATGTAGACGAATGTCAGACAAACGTTTGCCAAAATAACGCTTCTTGCATGAACCAGCATGGCTCGTTTGTGTGTTTATGTTTACCAGGTTATACGGGGACACACTGTGACAGTGATGTCGATGAATGTGCCTTAGATACCAGTCTGTGTAACAACGGCACGTGTGAGAACACGGACGGATCGTTCACTTGTTCCTGTAGAGAGGGATATCGAGGGGCTTTCTGTGACGCCGACATAGACGAATGTACCGAGCCGGGACCCTGCCAGAATGGCGCCGAATGTACAAACATCGCGGGGGGATTCTATTGTAACTGTAGTGATGGGTTTACAGGAGAGCTATGTACAGAGGACGTGGACGAATGTACCGAGCCGGGATCCTGCCAGAATAGCGCCGAATGTACGAACATCGCGGGGGGATTCTATTGTAACTGTAGTGAAGGTTATACTGGCGAGCTATGTACCGAAGACGTTAACGAATGTACCGAGCCGGGATCCTGCCAGAATAGCGCCGAATGTACGAACATCGCGGGGGGATTCTATTGTAACTGTAGTGAAGGTTATACTGGCGAGCTATGTACCGAAGACGTTAACGAATGCCTGGCGAATGTGTGTATCAATGGTGGATCGTGTGAGAATGTTTTCGGTTCGTTCCGATGCCATTATCCTCCCGACATCAATGAGTGTATGGACCCTGACACCTGCCTCAACAATGCCTCATGCATCGACACACCAAACTCTTTCGTTTGTCAATGCACTTCCGGTTTTACCGGTCGCACATGCGCTGACGATATTGACGAATGCCACACCATCGCCTCGTGTCCCCAAGACTCGACGTGTATCAATACAAAGGGGTCGTATTTCTGCATGACCGGTACAGATGTCTGTCTGTCACAACCATGTCAAAATGGAGGACTGTGCGTCAATGCCGATGAGTCGTTCTACTGTGTTTGTACAGAAGGTCTGACCGGAAGTACCTGCGAGGAGTCCATCAGGGATTGTAAATCGCCGCCATGTAATTATAAATCGTTCTTTTTTTCGAAAATATTTTTCTGAATTGTTTTGCTATTCCACTTATTGATGTCATGAATCGTTTTTTAAAGTTAACATCAAATAGAATAATGACAATTGAAAATTAATCATTCATTAAAGAAGAAAACATCGTTTATAAGGATAGTCCATTTGCGATAGCAACATTGCGGGGCAAGTAAAATTTACCCTAGTCGTTTTCAGGCATACGTCTTTCTTTGTCTTGGTATATGTATAATTTTGGCAAACCATTTTGGTTCTGTTCCGCATTAACCATTGCGCTTGCCATACGTTTAGCTTTAAAAGAGCATGTTTTAGAACGGACAATAAAATAGTGGCAGTTAGTTACTCAAAGTTTGAAGCTTTCTTTTTATAGTTAGTAAAACATACCATTATCAATTTTGTGTGATCGTAGCTTATTTTTTGTTTCGTATGCCAACGTCCCGGACTGTTTTGACAAATGTTTTCTTTTGCCGTTTTAATGTTGCAATTAGCATTGTGTAGAACAATAGGCTTTGTGTATGTCATAACTAACTAGTTTGTTTACCTGCACGTTTTTCGCAGATGCTGGAATTTAAATTTCAATTACATTTTTATTGCCATTTGTATATTCGAACAGAAAAACTCTCTCCTCTCTCCCTCCCTCTCTCTCTCTCTCCATTTCTCTCTCCCTCTCTCCCCCTCTCTCCCTCCATTTCTCTCTCCCTCTCTTTCCCTCTCTCTCCCTCCATTTCTCTCTCCCTCTCTCCCTCCATTTCTCTCTCCCTCTCTCTCTCCCTCCATCTCTCTCCCTCCATTTCTCTATCCCTCTCTCTCCCTCCATTTCTCTCTCCCCCTCTCTCTCCCTCCTTTTCTCTCTCTCTTCCTCCTCTCTCTCTCTCTCTCTCTCTCTCTCTCTCTCTCTCTCTCTCTCTCTCTCTCCTCTCTCTCTCCTCTCCCTCTCTCTCTCTCTCTCTCTCTCTCTCTCTCTCTCTCTCTCTCTCTTCTCTCTCTCTCTCTCTCTCTCTCTCTCTCTCTCTTCTCTCTCTCTCTTCTCTCTCTCTCTCTCTCTCCCTCTCTCTCCATCTCTCTCTTCTCTCTCTCTCTCTCTCTCTCTCTCTCTCTCTCTCTCTCTCTCTCTCTCTCTCTCTCTCTCTCTCTCTTTCTTTCTTTCACCCCTCTATCCGTTTCCCTCTCTTACCCCCATCTCTCTCCCTCTTTCACCCCTTAAGCCCCTCACTCTCTCTCCCACTCCCACTCCAAGAGATACGTGTCTGTTTTTAGGACACTTTGTTTTGTGACTCTTTGAGGACCTTTTTATTCTTTTACCTGTGTAACAATGCATAATGTCAATCATTTAAGGTACACAAGTATCATTGACGTTTTCATGCATGAACCACATTTCGTTTACTCTCAATGTATTGTTTTATGATAAGAAAATACTGTGTGAAGCTCAGTTCATCACTAATTCTTTATTGTTATTGTTTTAAATCATAAAACACATTTTACCTCCCTTTAATGTCTACATTTCAATAATATGAATAGATATTTCACACCTTCGTGTATAAGGCCCCACAATAGCGCAGTTGGTTAAGTGGCCCAATCAATGGGCAGTGGCCCAATCAATGGGCATTTCTCCGTGCATAACCACTCCAAAGCCATTGGTTCGAATCCCTCAAACGGTAATTCACAATTTAAAAGAATTTTGGTATTTTTCCCTTTCAACATTTTTTCATTTATACTGGATATTTAGAAAATTATAACTAGTAAGCAGTATGTGTTTCCGGTATGGAATTCCGTCAAACATCCAAACAATTTCCAATTTACACCACAGAATGCTTTTATCATTGCTTTATAATTACTCCTAATGATTGATTTGATTGCAGGTGGTGGTGATCGGAAAGACGCGAACAAATTACTGCAGCCCGAAGCTCGTGTAGAACTGGCAAAACATGAGGTAAGGCGCTTCAATAAACCCGTCTCTTCATATTACCATTGCTTAACCCTTTACCAAATTGTCGACTGTCCCAAATTGAAAGAGTTTGCAGACGACATTTCAAATTGTGACGATATTATAAAATAATTTTCCGATAGGGCAGACAACATTGTGGGAAATGGAGAAATTGCTCGTTACGAGGGAAACTACATAGACTGAGCCATTGGCTCTGTGTAGGAAATCTTGTATCACTATATTTTCCTTTTCCCGCTTATTTGTCATAAAAAAAGCACATTCTAACGTTGAATATAAAGCTCACGGTTTTTGTTCCTGTTGTTAGACGGGGCCCCGCGTGACCGGAAGGACCGATACAAGATTTCCTCAACAGAGTCAATACTACGCCTATGTAGTTTCCCAACCGTGTCCTATATCAAACAAAGAGGAAGATCTTTGTGAAAGAGGTCGCGTTGTATTAAGTGTTGACTACTTGTCAAAACCATTACCATTTTTTCTAGTTGACTTTATTAAAGCTCAGGTTGATATTACTATAGACTTATTCATGAAAATCGATGTCTAACTCCACATCTCAGTTATCTCTTCTACCAAACATTTCTACATTTTTTATAGATATTCTTTTATTTTTGCCATACAATTTTGTTAACGATTTATAAGGTTCATAAGCAATGATGTTTTCTTAGTCTACCATGTCTTTAGGAAAATAACTATATAACCATGGCATTCGTTGTCGAATATTACAGAAGCCACCGTGACAAATGTTGTAAAGACTGTATTTTAACATGCAATGATGTCCGCTTTGCTTGGACAAGTCACACATTCCGATGTGGGAATGGGTCTATGAAATGTCCATGTACTAATAGCATGGTCGTGTTTGTACATGTATTATTGCTTACGTTTTTTTACGTGTTGTAGGCGACGCGGATAAGCAACAACTGAGTTAAAGCTGTAGTGTCCGTCGCTGTACTGTTGTTGGTAATCACGCTAGTGGTCGTGTTTGTACATGAATTGTTACTTACGTTATTTTACGTGTTGTAGGTGTCGTGGATAAGAAAAAACTGGTATATTTTAGCTGAATTGTCCGTCACTGTAGTGTTGTTGGTAATGACGCTGGTGGTCGTGTTTGTACATGAATTGTTACTTACGTTATTCTACGTGTTGTAGGTGACGTGGATAGGCAACAACTGGTATATTATAGCTGTAGTGTCCGTCGCTGTAGTGTTGTTGGTAATCACGCTGATGGTCGTGTTTGTACATGACTTGTTACATACGTTATTTAACGTGTGTAGGCGACGTGGATAAGCAACAACTGGTATATTATAGCTGTAGTGTCCATCACTATAGTGTTGTTGGTAATCACGCTGGTGGTCGTGTTTGAACATGAATTGTTACTTACATTATTTAACGTGTGTAGGCGACGTGGATAAGCAACAACTGGTATATTATAGCTGTAGTGTCCATCACTATAGTGTTGTTGGTAATCACGCTGGTGGTCGTGTTTGAACATGAATTGTTACTTACGTTATTTAACGTGTGTAGGCGACGTGAATAAGCAACAACTGGTATATTATAGCTGTAGTGTCCATCACTGTAGTGCTGTTGGTAATCACGCCGGTGGTCGTGTTTGTACATGTATTGTTACTTACGTTATTTAACGCGTGTAGGCGACGTGGATAAGCAACAACTGGTATATTATAGCTGTAGTGTCCGTCGCTGTAGTGTTGTTGGTAATCACGCTGGTGGTCGTGTTTGTACATGTATTGTTACTTACGTTATTTTACGTGTTGTAGGCGACGTGGATAAGCAACAACTGGTATATTATAGCTGTAGTGTCCGTCGCTGTAGTGTTGTTGGTAATCACGCTGGTGGTCGTGTTTGTACATGAATTGTTACTTACGTTATTCTACGTGTTGTAGGTGACGTGGATAGGCAACAACTGGTATATTATAGCTGTAGTGTCCGTCGCTGTAGTGTTGTTGGTAATCACGCCGGTGGTCATGTTTGTACATGTATTGTTACTTACGTTATTTTACGTGTTGTAGGCGACGTGGATAAGCAACAACTGGTATATTATAGCTGTAGTGTCCGTCGCTGTAGTGTTGTTGGTAATCACGCTGGTGGTCGTGTTTGTACATGTATTGTTACTTACGTTATTCTACGTGTTGTAGGTGACGTGGATAGGCAACAACTGGTATATTATAGCTGTAGTGTCCATCACTATAGTGTTGTTGGTAATCACGCTGGTGGTCGTGTTTGTACATGTATTGTTACTTACGTTATTTTACGTGTTGTAGGCGACGTGGATAAGCAACAACTGGTATATTATAGCTGTAGTGTCCGTCACTATAGTGTTGTTGGTAATCACGCTGGTCGTCGTGTTTGTACATGAATTGTTACTTACGTTATTTAATGTGTGTAGGCGACGTGAATAAGCAACAACTGGTATATTATAGCTGTATTGTCCATCACTGTAGTGCTGTTGGTAATCACGCCGGTGGTCATGTTTGTACATGTATTGTTACTTACGTTATTTTACGTGTTGTAGGTGTCGTGGATAAGCAACAACTGGTATATTATAGCTGTAGTGTCCGTCGCTGTAGTGTTGTCGGTAATGACGCTGTTGGTCGTGTTTGTACATGTATTGTTACTTACGTTATTTAACGCGTGTAGGCGACGTGGATAAGCAACAACTGGTATATTATAGCTGTAGTGTCCGTCGCTGTAGTGTTGTTGGTAATCACGCTGGTGGTCGTGTTTGTACATGTATTGTTACTTACGTTATTTTACGTGTTGTAGGCGACGTGGATAAGCAACAACTGGTATATTATAGCTGTAGTGTCCGTCGCTGTAGTGTTGTTGGTAATCTTGCTGGTCGTCGTGTTTGAACATGAATTGTTACTTACGTTATTTAACGTGTGTAGGCGACGTGGATAAGCAACAACTGGTATATTGTAGCTGTAGTGTCCGTCGCTGTAGTGTTGTTGGTAATCACGCTGGTGGTCGTGTTTGTACATGTATTGTTACTTACGTTATTTTACGTGTTGTAGGCGACGTGGATAAGCAACAACTGGTATATTATAGCTGTAGTGTCCGTCGCTGTAGTGTTGTCGGTAATGACGCTGGTCGTCGTGTTTGTACATGTATTGTTACTTACGTTATTGTACGTGTTGTAGGTGTCGTGGATAGGCAACAACTGGTATATTATAGCTGTAGTGTCCGTCGCTGTAGTGTTGTCGGTAATGACGCTGTTGGTCGTGTTTGTACATGTATTGTTACTTACGTTATTTTACGTGTTGTAGGTGTCGTGGATAAGCAACAACTGGTATATTATAGCTGTAGTGTCCGTCGCTGTAGTGTTGTTGGTGGTCACGCTGATGGTCGTGTTTGTACATGTATTGTTACTTACGTTATTTTACGTGTTGTAGGTGTCGTGGATAAGCAACAACTGGTATATTATAGCTGTAGTGTCCGTCGCTGTAGTGTTGTTGGTGGTCACGCTTGTGGTCGTGAGGGTACGACATAAACGGTACGTATATATATCCGATTATCTCCTACGCTCGATACATTGTCATAATGTGACGATTTGCTTAGATGAAATCAGTTACTGGTAATACAGCTGCTTTGACGGAATCGTTCAGAAAGTAAAGTTAAGAAAAAAAGGATTAAGAATTAGAACTCCAATGTCATGTTATTAAATGATTCTTAAGATATGGATATGCCTAGTGTGTGAAAACACTGTTGGCTAATTGGAACCACACCTACATGTAGCAAGAAAACTTTGTAACTAAACTCTACATGCACTAGATGCCTAAATGTTGGTTTGGTTATTACCATATGTGCATCGATCAGTTCTCAAATACACTATATGTTACTGATATCGCTTCATTATCAAAACGCATCATCTTGTCCCCACCCACAATGTATTACTGTCTCACGAGTACAATTGGTGACAGAACAATAGATGTACATCATATCACATTAATACAGGAAAAGGGTGGTAAAATTGGGCTTCAAACTCGAGACTTTCAGGTCAACATCACCGTATTTATATAGGGTCAGAAGTCTTTTTTCCAGCAAATCCATCGTAAGATGCCAAAACATATTTTGTACGCTATCAGATTTTCCCAATTTGATAAAAGGACATTCAAATTTTCAAATTTGTTCCTTCATGCCCAATGAGATTACATATAAAAGCATATGACAAGTGACAACATAGCACGACTAATTGAGGTCCCAGTATTAATATGGTTAACTAATTGTTGAAAGCGACAGAATACTTTAATGAAGCTGAATGTTTATTTTTCAGACAAAGTGCCTATATCACAGACTCTGTCGTACAATATTGGACGGATACAAACGAACTTCCGGTCGGCTTTGAGAACGTTATATATGACGCGAATTATCAGCCAATCATCGGCCTTGTACAGACGGCGCCGGATAACGACAACGTGCCTGATAACGGGGGATACTGATACTCGGTCTGGTGCATGAAAATGCAGATACAGTCTTTCCTTTAACCCTTTCCCAATATTTTGGACTGTCCCAAATTGAAAGTGTTTGCAGACAATTTTTCAAAATATGATGAAATTGAAAAATAATCCTCTGATAGGGCAGAAAATGTTGTGGGAAAAGGAGAAATTGCTCATAACGAGCAATTTCGCCTTTACCCACAATGTTTTTCAGAATCGTTTGCAACAGACTTGACAAATTTTGTTATTGTTCGGTAATGGATTAATTCATACTGGGACATTTGGCTGGTCCAAATCGATTCTTACGACAGACTGCAATCTATGTCAGGAAAAACATATTTTACCATATGGTATTGGGTAAAAACTATTTCGAAAAAAAGGTTATATTACTCATTAGGAGCGATTTCTCCATTTTTCTTTACAGTATTTTTAAATCTCCCTGGTACTGGGGCGTAAAAATGGTGTTTTATAAAGAAAAAGATAATGATAATAATTATGACTTAATTTGCCAGGAAACCTATTTGGCCATTTAAACTGACAATCTTCCATACTAACCTGAACATTGAACAAGCGAACAAGAACACTAAAAGACTTAGGAAAACTAAGGTAGTTTAGCCCTTAGGACAGAGGGTAATCGTTCTTAAAACTGTTATTCTATTCATGATGATCTGCTTTGTGGTATTTGGATTGTCCGTTCTGGGTGTCAATTATCAATTTGCTTGAGACAGGATCAACTAAAACATTTCTCTAACACATGTACAAATATATCAGACGAGACTGGAATCATTGGAAGCAACAAGGAGATATATGTCATAATTTACAAAATCTCTTGCAGGAACCTTTTTTGCCAAGTATGAAGACAGCTTAAGTGTCTTATTTCTTACTTGCTGTAACTTTAATGTTGAGTGTGCCGCAAGGTTGCAAGGAGGGAAAATGATTGAGACATTCCGTCTCCGTCAATCAAGACTTCGTATCTCTTTAAGTTTAACAAATGAGATACGGCACATTTTGTTTCACAGAGACGATAAAGGACTTTCGTCTGTTTTCGATTTGAAGCAATATTGTATAACAGAGAGGTACTAAATACCGTTACAGTGTGTCGCATCAAACGTTGGCAACATTAAGTGTGCATGTTTTGGTCAGTTTGAATGGTTTTCATGTTTAAGAATGACTGTTTTTTAAATGAATTTCGCTTGAGTTTTGTGACAAAATACCTCACAAGCTACTGAAGAAAATTACAATGTAGGCATATTCCGAGTGACAATGTAAATGGATGTTAATGACTATATGTAATTTTTAATTGAAAGTAATTTTGTTTTTGTCAGTATTTTGTACCTTACACCAATGTTTTTTGTTCGGGTCCTTTTCTCCTTTAGTCGAGAGTTAACAAAAATAAAACACACCAATTGCTCTCAGGAGATATTGTTCTTGTAGGTCGGCAGAATGTGTAAGGAAACACCAAATAGGGAACTTGCTCTCAGCAGCAATTCCTTGTTTGCCTAACAATGCTTTTAGATGTGATCACAAATCTCGTAACAGCGAGGGATAAAGTTTGTTAAATGTTTGAATACCTATAAGTAGTATTTACTGTAAATAAATGAATATATGTTTTCTAATGTATTTTGTTATCATTGTTATTTGTAGTTTTAGTTTAAGCTTAATTAATGCACATCGATTGTGAAACAAGATTTATCACTATTATTTCTTGATAGAATATTAGCACTCACGACAAATGTCGGTTAATGAAATGTGGCAAGTTGGACCGTTCTATTAACGGATTTCAAACAAATGGCCCCTGTGTCCCAAGGCTATTAATGGATTTCAAACAAATGGCCCCTGTGTCCCAAGGCTATTAATGGATTTAAAACAAATGGCCCCTGTGTCCCAAGGCTTTTAATGGATTTCAAACAAATGGCCCCTGTGTCCCAAGGCTTTTAATGGATTTCAAACAAATGGCCCCTGTGTCCCAAGGCTTTTAATGGATTTCAAACAAATGGCCCCTGTGTCCCAAGGCTATTAAAGGATTTCAAACAAATGGCCCCTGTGTCCCAAGGCTTTTAATGGATTTCAAACAAATGGCCCCCGTGTCCCAAGGCTTTAAATGGATTTCAAACGAATGGCCCCTGTCTCCCAAGGCTTTTAATGGATTTCAAACAAATGGCCCCTGTGTCCCAGGGCTTTTGATGGATTTCAAACAAATGGCCCCTGTGTCCCAAGGCTATTAAAGGATTTCAAACAAATGGCCCCTGTGTCCCAAGGCTTTTAATGGATTTCAAACAAATGGCCCCTGTGTCCCAAGGCTTTTAATGGATTTCAAACAAATGGCCCCTGTGTCCCAAGGCTATTAATGGATTTCAAACAAATGGCCCCTGTGTCCCAAGGCTTTTAATGTATTTCAAACAAATGGCCCCTGTGTCCCAAGGCTTTTAATGGATTTCAAACAAATGGCCCCTGTGTCCCAAGGCTATTAATGGATTTCAAACAAATGGCCCCTGTGTCCCAAGGCTTTTAATGGATTTCAAACAAATGGCCCCTGTGTCCCAAGGCTTTTAATGGATTTCAAACAAATGGCCCCTGTGTCCCAAGGCTTTTAATTGATTTCAAACAAATGGCCCCTGTGTCCCAAGGCTGATACTCTTACCACTGACAACTGCTCGCTACAAATCAAGGAGAAGTTCTATAAATCAATGTAACGATTTCACATCGGTTGACTGTTGATTAGCTAATATGTACTACACATCACAAAATATCGGTTTCCATTTTACTATAAGTGAAGGGAGATCCGTAATATCAAAGCTTTATACCTAGCAGGACATTTATCATTCTGGACGTAATTCGGTATATTTCATAAATGCCCAACAAATACAGTTCTGGGAATCAACACACCACATGGAGATAGATTAAAATTGAACCATACTCATTATTCAGGTAAGAAAACAAATCAATAAGCTCCTGTGACAAATGTCAACATAAACTCGCGCATGTATTACGATCATTTCCGGTTAAAAGCAGTTCCGGTTACAAAAAGTAGTTATGGCTACAATTGTACTGTCTGCAAAATAGTACATCTTTATTCGAAATACGACGTTTTGTTGACTATCAAGAGGCGTTTCTTTGTTTCATTTAGGAATCTATGGCCAATTTCCTCGTTACTTCTGGAATCTATTTTTTTTTTCAACAATACTTATTAAAATGTTATCTTCAGGTTGATCTCAAAACATTGATCTTAAATGGTACAATAAAACAATAAAAACAACATTAATACAGACGTTTTCTTTTTGTACAAAAGACAAAACAAAAGTGAATTGCACTCAGATGAATAGTTTTTTATAAACAAAAACACTGCATGTCATGCATGTTTTGACGAAAACACATACATGAAATATCCATTTACTGCGGTGGTACACGGAAATCCAGTCGATGTTCGGTCTAGACGGTGAGGCAATTCGAGTTAGCCGAGGAGATATTTATTTAAACACAATGTATGATATCTTTTACAAAAGCTTATGAGGTTAGATTCACACGTCAATTGGTGAGAGAAACTAGATAAAAACAGAAGCCTCTTCTAAAAAGTGAGAACAGGAATCATACCATTGCTTTTATTGACTGACTGATTGGTTGGTTGATTGATTGATTGTATCGAATGTTGTTTAAAATACTACTTAGTTACGTCACGATGATCTGTGAAAATTTGCACCAAAGATATCCCCTAATTGCGTTGTATGAAGTGGGAAAGTACATTAGAGACAGAGACAAAGACAGAAAGGAAGGCATATATGCATTAATTGTTAAGAATAATGAAAGGAAGAGACACATAAAAAGAAATAAGTTACACGCTAGAATAAATAATTGAGGGTAGTTCTAAATGTAGCGGTGGTTGGTAACATTTTGTCTTGCAACCCCATTTTGAGCGAATCTTAGTCGGACGATGTAGTCATTATTTCATCAAAGGAAGGTTTGTATGTAGAACATCCTTTCATCGTGTATCCTTACAGACATTGTAATGTAAACAGCTTTGTACAACTGATACATGAAGATAACGCGAACCATTTGTATTTGATGACCCTGTATTTGGCGCCTCGTGATGAGTAATTGTTTTAATAATGGGCAGGCTGAAACGTATGAAAGAGAACAGGTTAATTTTCGAATACAGATTAGACGTAGGTTTGAATATAAAGTATACTTAAAGCCACACTGGCGCTCATTTACACTTAAATTGTGAACGTTCTAACAGGTTAGACGAGTAACGTTGGTAACCAATGAAACCCAAGAAATTCTCCATTTTGCATGTTCACATTTTAAATATTGGATAAATGACAGTATTTTTCATCATGTGATTTTTCTAATCAGGTGACCGCCACTCATTAATCTGAGCGCTCTTTGCTATATTAGATGTTACTCAAATGTAAACACTGAAATTAAATTGGTGGGCACCAAATTTGTGAAAATAGCACTTTGAAAAATAGATAATAAATAGTGCAGGCATTATGTTGTCATGATCCTGTGTTTTTTCGCTCTGTTTCAACATATTCTATCATAATTTATAACTCATGTTACCAAGTTTTGCAGTTTTTCTGAGCGCTATTATGCTTGTAAGTATGAATAGAAGGTAAATGTTGAATACAGAGTAGTTTACGGTTTGTATACAGAGTAGGCTAATGTTTGAAAACAGAGTAGACGTTGGTTTGAAAACAGACTATACTTAGGTTTGAAAACAAAGTATACTTATGTATGAATAAAGAGAAGGCTAATATTTGAAAACAGAGTATATTAAGGTTTGAATACAGAGTGGCTAATTTTTTAAAACAGAGTAAAACAATGTTGGAATACAGAGTAGCTTTAGGTTTGAATGAAGAGAAGACAGATTTGAATAGAGAGTAGACTTTAGTTTGAGTACAGATCAGACTTAGGTTTGAGTACAAAGTATACTTAGGTTTGAGTACAGAGTAAACTAAGGTTTGGATGTAGAGTAGACTTAGATTTGAAGACACAGCAGACTTAGGTTTGAATACATACAAGATGTTGTTATTGTTATTGTTATTTATTTAAGATGTTCTAAAAGGTGGTTAAGAAACTTAAATCCATTATTTGTAAGACTTAATTGTATGACTAATATTATATTTATCAACTGATAAATCTGCTATTTTCCTGCTGACTCACGTCAACGAATATAGCATATAAAACTTAAAAATCACTCTTAATGAAATCCAAACTGCTAGCAATGGACAAAATTCATTTTTAAAGAGGAGAAAATGCAATACATATTATCAAAATGATTGAAATACATAGGAAAAGCTCATTCCGACCAACGGAAAACGGCATTTTTATCAAATACAGATTCGACATCAAAGTGTTTTTACGATAAATTGCTGGAAATATCAAAGTGATCTAAACCGTCACTTTATTTTGGTATATCCTATAACGAACATGATGTATGTGCTGCCGAGAAGGGTGCTATTAGGCATGGTAGAATGTCTTTCATTGGATAACACTTCATTAATGAGATACTGACAAGATAATGTGTATTAGATAGATTGGAAAATGTAATATGACAGATCCTAGTCATACTCTATATATGTACAACGAAGATGCATCTAAACCATGTGTAGACTGTTCCACTGCGCATGCATGTGTCGGAGAAACGGTTAGGTGTGAAGGACATTGGACGGGGGAGCTTAACGTCCCCAATACAGAAGTCAACAAATAAGTGGAATAGTATCTATAATGTGGATGTGGTTAGTCTGTGATTTTAGGGTATAATGCATAACAATCAAAACTGCTATCCCAATATGCGCCACAAAATGTCGTTTCATACTTTCGTTATGTATTCCAATTTCGCAACTTCCTGAAATTCGTTGGACATTTATTTATATCCGATCATCTGAAAGTGTAATGTCAATGGTCAATTAGTAGTGGTGGCTTTCCTGTGATTCGTCACAACGAGGCTAAGGCTCTGAAAAATATTGCCAAAAGACACTCAATCGGCGTCGGTGAAGACCCGCGAGTTACATGTTCCCCCCTTTACACACATTATTCAAAATACAACTACAACAGAGATGCAAACAGGTACAAGCGACAAGCCTAACCTTGTTGGTTTTGAAACTGAACTTGTGTGTCCATATTTACGATATTGAAGTTTCATCTCTTCCTTCGTCATTTTCCCATGATGCACACCACCTCCAATTCTCATCGAGTGTTAACTGAACCAGAACTCATTCTCTCAAACAGTCTTTTGACACCAGTCCAAATTTAAAACGAGATCAGACCAAAATGCGTGTAAGTGTTACAAATGACCTGATCGCTCTTAAATTGGGTAGAAATAAATATGTCATCGATGATTCAAACCGGAATTGCGCTTTACGAATATATAAGGAATATAAGTCAATATAAAATGTTTTTACTCTTACTTCAATATTGACTCATTTTGACATTCTTGTGACATATACTGTTAGTTAACGATGTTATAATTAAAAAACTGTTCTTTATGTCATTAACCTTATGCTTACACTCCAGTCTGCCTTTACTTTCAATTTGGACTAGTCCAACTTTCTGACATGGGAGATATGGTTTAACAGATATTGTGTCAGCCAATCAGCACACGTTTACCCTACACGTACATATTGTTGACCGGAAGAGGAGATATCGGATCACCTCGCACTCCGCCTGTACCCATCGTTCACACCGATACCACAACGTCAATGGTGGACACTGATCCAGTTTCCGAACACTTTGGAAATAGTCCCGTCCAGAATACACCGTTTTCCCGCCTAAAATCCTTCTTTTCCGGTCGAATACGGGACCCCCCTCGACGATGGTTCCCGCCAAAACGAGGCCGTCTGCGAGTGCCCGGCTGTGTGCCAGCTCCATCATTCGTAACCGTATGACGTCATCAAGCGCCCGGCTCGTGGACATGCTATTTGCTGAAATCGAAACAGTAAATACGCTTATTAAGTGAGTTATCAGGTAATTTGGCAAGGTTAAAGCAGGAACGATATACTGTCAATCTTGTTCTAAGCGACCGCTTAAAGCAGTACGTGAATAGGTATTGAGTCCGAGTCTGTCTAAATTCAGGACGCTTTCTGAATGACTTGCGTCCGTATTAAGCCGTTTGCTGTCTTACAGACCATTATTCCGTCACCTTTTACTATGGTCGTTTGAAACAAGATTGCCTGTATAAGTTTGAATATTTTTTTAACAAGTGATATTGTAATATACAATTTACTTACTTATATGGGCACATGTATGTTAACTTTTTACAAAATCATCCGATGCATCTGCCATTATTATGATAATGAAGAAATTCACAACGCCATGTTTCAGTTATAACACGTTGTCCGGCTGGTTTCTAAGGGACGAACGGTTTTGATTGTCACATAATATTCCTCCATGTTTGTTCCCCTTTTTTTTCACAATTGTCAAAAGTTCATCCGGCAAATGGAAGGTGGGGGTGGGGTGGGGTTGGGGGTTAAATGGCACCTCTAGGGAATACTAAAACAGTCGTTGATGTATTGCACGAACCGTGTATCAATGGTATCCTTGGTAGAATTATATTTTCTTTGTACAAAATAAACAAAGCATTAGGAAGCATAAGCCAAATGTTGTTGGCGAAATGCTTTGTGGAAAAGTAAATGACCATTGCGATTGAGTGTGCTAATGACCAATTTCAATTTGACCTTCAAAGATCCGAATGTTGCACAATATGCATTTAATCGGAACTTTATCGTAAATAATGTGTATATTAGATCATTTTTCCCGTTGGTTTCATACACTATACACGGAAAGGGTGTCTTAAGTCACTTGTACACGGGAAGTAGATAATGAAGGGTGATGAATGTCAATTACTTGTGCGTAACGTCAATACTAAAGACGGTAATCAGTAAAATAAATCGTGAGTTTTCTTTCTGGTCAAAATGACATGTGGCCACAATTTCCCTTCTTGCATTCCAGGCCAATATTTCACGAAAATCATTTCTCAGCCATTGACTACTTTCTAACAATAAACGCATTTTTGGCGCTAAAATGAGCAACGACCACACCACAAAAAACTTCGTTAAACATGTGACAGAATATTGGACAAGTCAGAGTTTCGACTATGGGACCAATGCATGAGAATGAACGGAAAACCAAGTGACTGATAGTGTCAATATTTAGCACTTATCATGTCAAATAGCTTCACAATACTGCAAGCAAAATAATCCGGTTCTTACTCGTGACTAGACCCTATATGGATCATAAATAGATATATCTTTTTCAGCTCCGCTTCATCGTTGACTAACATCGTAACTGTTCGAAAGCAGTCAATGTTTTAAAAACATCATGGTGAAAGTTTTGCGAGAAAATGGCATAAGACTGCACTAAAGATAGCATTGGTAATGTTTACATTTACTGTATATTCTTTTTCAAAAACCATTTTATTCTAATTCATCAGAGTGACCTCGTCTTGATATAGCTTTTTTCATAAAACCTTTGGATCATAAGAAGTTTACCTTTAATCTGTATAATAGCTTTAAATAACCAGTATTTGCCATACTTTTTAGGGAAAACATGATTAGCAATGTTCAATTGAATTTCAATAAAAGTAGGTGAGAGCACAAACTTTTCGAATTACTAATTATATAGTTAGATATCTCAATAGATGTGCTACATTGAGATGTCTTGAATTAAAAAAAACATTCAGTTGAGCATTTTGTGATATATTCGAAATGATTTAAGTAACATTAATACAGATTGTTTTCATTTATATATTTCATGAGACTTACCTGAGTTTATCAATGCAAACACTATAATCCAACAGGTCAACACTCGCATTTTCATGAGAAAAAAAATCCCGAATTATATCAGAGCAATTTTTACGCATCCAATTAAGTAACTCGTGTAGTTACGCAAGAGTCATTAATAGCACATCCATTATAACAGACAAATTACACCTTTTGGTCTCTGACGTCGCCCCATTCATCAAAACGTTTTTTTCTGCTTTAATGTTTGACTAAAACCTCTCTAAAACCACATTGTAAACATCCGGGCTAATGAGGTGAAAGGGAGTTACAGACGTATTGTCTTATTTGAAGGATTTCTGGTGGGAACCATACGTCACTGATGTTATATACGTCGGTTATTCATGTTTAAGTGACGGTAACGTACACATCCCGCGGTTTACGAAACAGGTATCCGGCGATATTTATAAATGAACCTATACGATTGGTGTATATCAAACCGAGCTCCACCCATTTTATGAATGGGACACAAGTTTGATTGAGAACGAGAGGAGTAAATTTCTGATTTTCAACTCATTCGTTGTTGAAGTAAAACTATTTAAAAGACATGATAGTATCCTATCGTTGAAAACAATTTGACGAAAGTGACTTTTAAGTCGGCATCTTTCTCTCCATGATGTATTACGTTACCCCCATCGACTTCAAAATGCTTCATTAACCACTATATTTCTAATGAGCAAATACATCCCTTTGTCAAAATATTAGATATTATAGATGTGTTTTCTATTCCTGTTATTTTTTTTTCGCCTGCTGTTCCTTTCAAATTGTATAAAGACAAATAGTTATTAACTTATTACGAGACACTTTCTATTAAAAGGATTTTGTAAATGTTTGGTTTGGCCTTAAGTTGGCACTGGACGGTTCTTAACACCACATACGTATTTAATACCTATACATGCGAAATATATACAAATCATTGGCTGGCATAGGTGTACTCTATCCTCTAGCAACCAATTTGTACCGATACTACCTCCATAATTACCCGGAAATCATTAAGGTTCTTATCGTTCAAAGAATCTTCCGAATGATAATACAGGTGAACTCTACTGCAGAAAACAGCATAAATCGTTGGAACAGACGACATTTGAAAATACGTTTTGAAAATTGTAGATAGTACAACGTCATATTAAATAAAGTCAATGTACTTTTACCGTTGTCCATTGGAACAGTTTCCGACCAGGAAAGGATTATATACGGAAATATAGGGAAGAAGTTGTGGACGTTAATGTACGGCTATGAATGTAATTGTTGCACGTATATCATGTATCGACCATTCATAGTGTCATGGTATTGTATCCTTATCTATTATACGCTGAGCTTTAGTACTCATAACAGTTGACTTAACCCTTTCCCAGACAACAAATGTTCGACTGTCCCAAATTGAAAGAGTTTGCAGACGACATTTCAAAATGTGATGAAATTAGAAAATAATCTTCTGATAGGGCAGAAAACAGTTTTCTACAATGTTTTCTAAAGTCGTCTGCAACAAAGTGGTCAAATGTCATTATTGTTTGTGAAAGGGTTAAGACTTCAATGTGAAAGCATAGTTTTTCGTTTTAATCAGAAGATAGATAAAATAGTGGTTTGTATTTCTTTATCGTTGATGGGTTTATTTGTTGTTTGGTTGGTTTTTAGGTTGGCATGCAGACATTGTGAAGTTAAGTTCGATGGCTCGATGGATAAATGCATCGGAATGATAACCTATCATCATTGTTTATCATTATGGTAAGAGCTGAGACAAAACTATTTTTAAAAACGAGCACTAGGTACAGTATGGAACTCTAGCCTTTTCGTGGAATACCCACTCATAACGTTTAAATTAGCTTGTCACCCTAAATGTATATACCTCGACCGCATGGTTTGTGGAATTATAGTGTTCCTTAGTGAACCTTCGAACATTTGTCTAGATGGGATGTTGGGTTGGTCTCACAAATAGCTTAACTATCATAGAGAGTGGTCTTCTGATATATGTATACTCAGAGTCGGTCCTTAAATGAATATTTGCTTGAGCCGCTAATTAACTCAAATGGTAAATTAAGAATGATTGAAAAAAAACGGTTTTCTAGAGACGCAGCACGAATACAGTAAGTGCCGAACGTCATATACGACTTGTATTGAATCCATAAATTATTATTTATGATGTTTATTTTGTGTACATCGAATGTGATAACACGGGGAAACGTGGCGAAGATGTGTTCACATTCGATCCTATATACATGATCAAAAAAACGAATAGATTACCCTCTGTATTCGGCTGTCGATGTAAGTGTAACACCGGGGTCCTAACAGACGAAGATGTTAAACAAAATGTCAAAAAGACCCCAATTACGAGTGGCTGGTATCTAGATGTGCCTTCACTAGGGCTGACACCAACTATATTCGAGGACTACTCAAAAATACCGAATGGTCATATCCGCTTACTTAATAAAACACAGCCTTTCCGTATATCGATAATCAGATAAAAGCCTACTATAGACAATTCCACTTGTAAGAAACTGTGACAGGTCCATATCAAAAACCTTAACAGATGAAATAAAATCTAGTACGAAACCTTATTGTTTACTCACAATGTATCATTAACAGAAATTAGACTTCATGGCACAAGTGGAAATGTCCGTTGATATAATTACATTCTGTACCGATGATACGATTTCCCCCTTAAACAAGAGAACCATTTATGTAAGGCTATGATGAATGATAACGTATACAGAAGATGAGATTGATAGCGCATTAACCTGTGTCGTAATCTATAACGTAAAACGACTTCATTCACGTTATGCCGACCAATTAGCTTTGATTGAGGAAATAAAGAAGAAAGTAGTCACATGAGGACTATGTCCTTTTGTCTCAATGTTCCCTTTCTGATTTTACAGATTTCAATGGAAGTTTTGCAAGTTTAGTATGCGTCATTATCTGTTCATATATTAGATTTGGACAACCCCAATCAAAATGAGTTAAAGAGATCCGATACGTTATGTGTATTCCTATCTGGCATATTGACATAATTAGTGACGAAGGTATACGTTTCGTACATTAATGCCTTTCAGCAGTTCTCTATTCAAAAATACCATTTTGAAGTAACCAGGAAATAAGTTAACAGTATAGTATACATACAAATTCAATCAATCGTATTCTTTTCGTAAACGACTCGATCTGGACACCGCTAATGCTATATTACACTTTACAAAAAGGTTTTGTCTTCGTACTTAATTGGGCAATTTTGGAGAACAGTTTTGGATAAAACTGGTAAAGAAAAATTCAATGTAGTAATTAATTCTGGTTTTCCTATAAAATCAACAGGTGTTTGCAACCAATAGGTTTGTGTAGGATTAGAACGCTAAAAGCTTTAAAAACATAACTGCAAGCATAATTTAACTACTTCTTTTTGGAGTGCAAAAGGGTCATACCAAAAGAGGAGTTCACTTTGAATCGATTAATCCTTTTTTAAGAAGATATAGGTTTCTGGACAGGAAATATTTCATATGCTCGAGGATCTCGGAAGACTGGCTGATGAGTAATTCGTGGTCTAGGCCGATTTCAACATTTTCTTCGTTATACCTCAACGAACTGTTCACATGTTGATATGTCCTGATATATACTTCTGACTTTTGGGTCTCTTTCTTATGAGAAACTGCTGCTTTCTCACATGAAGAGGAAACTGGGAAAATGATATTAATCAATTAAACGAGCACACTTCTACATTGAAGAACAACAGTTGAAGTTGAATATCGTACATGGATGAATACGTTTCTATAAAAAAAATGTGGCAAAATCATACTTTGCTCACTTAGAAGAAGTCAGTTATCCAAATAGTTTAATGTGTTACCGAATCACACAACAGGCATGTAAAATCATAAATAGCCGAAACGACCGTATTTTGTTTTCAAAACCATTCAAGAACTGTCAGATGTAATCTGGCTTCGGGCCTCGCAATGAGTGAACGCTGTAGTTACGTGCGTAGACAACGTTGTTTACGTTAATTCATAATGAACGTAACAAATCCAAACACGTTATTGATTGTGTGGTTTTATCTTTATATAATTGACGCTAATTGCGTGGAAAACATCGTTACGGATATATAGAGGACCAGCGTGACCCTAGTGCTTTGGTGCTTGGAAATATGTTTAATACTTTAATACTTTACTCCTTATTGATTCAACTAGTACATCCACAAGATAGAGCTTTTGAAACCACTGTGACAAAATGAGAATTTGCTCGTCACGAACAAATTCTCATCTTGTCAAACTTATTTCTAATCAAACCACAAGGAACATTTACAGCGTCATGCTTCGTATTTTATGTCTCAGGTTGAGTTTTAGTTATTCTTTCATTGTTCATAATCGTATGATAATACACCGTTTCCAACACTTTGTTCGTTAAATTCAATACATGTTTTAAAGTATATGATTAGTAAATGAAAAATATGTTACAGAAACAACACGTGTTAGCCGTGATTGAATTCTGTTTGTCTAGGTGTGTCTAGTTAATTCGATGAAGTATGCTTGATGCTCATAAATCAAACTTGTTTACATGTTTACATGTTATCGAGAGTTTAACTGAAAGACATTTATCAAGTGAAAATGTAAACAACAATAGCTTTCTTTGTGTTTTTGTAAATAAGTAAAATCCTATACAAGAAAACATTTCAAGCTACATATCTTTGTCCATTATCAGGAGCACGTTCTTCTAGCTTAATGGATTAAAAGAGCTAAAAATTACACGCGGTTCATACAATGTATCAAGTCTTCAAGGATATTCTAAAATGTTTGTCCTGCACTTATAATGAAGGGAATTAACTCAACTATGCTAAAGGGATTCTTTACCGAGTATTGTCCCTTTTCATTTTTTGTCCCCATAATCGCTGAAGACTCTGTGGCCAATTTATCTGTTTCCAATCAAAATCTGCTACATGACCTAAATGTTTCAAATGTTTCAAAATAATTTCCAATTCTGTTTCAATTTTCAATATTCACACGCAATCGTTGTACATGTACGAGAAAATGAACATGTTTTCGTTATTTCGAAATAATACGGTTATCTCGGGATAATGAAAACACATAATGTATATTGAGAAAACGAGTTTTTAGTGTTGCTTAGATGATAAAGAAAGTATGCTTTCGAGTAAACGAAGAGGATTGTCTTTTCTATGTTACATTTTCATTAACTTGAGAACACGAATAAGACATCATTTTCTCAAGATATTTTAAAGAAGATATAGTACGTGTGTGTGCTCAACATGTGAAAGTTTGCACTCATGCATATTTGCAAACGTGCCTATAATTATACTGTATGGCCGAACAGACGAATACATTTGTAAATGATGATTGACTGGTTGAATCGGAATTAAAAGCCGTTTCAACATTTTTTTAATCACATAATGGCAGTCACCTCACCTATCGAAGTTCCTGGTATTTTCTCACCAGGACTGAACGATATTCTTTCCTGACAGGTTTTCAGCATTGACATAATTAGCAAGCTGTGAGAAATGAATAAACTATATCGCGCTTATTTTCTTAAAAAGTAGGGATTAACCGAGTCGTGTCTCGAAATCAGAACCTGTTTGGCAAGTCAGGATGGCTTCCAAATGTGCTTAAACGGCACATTTGTTACGAATTCGTATGGGTATGTATTCACTTATGGCGTGTTTTATGATAAGTCCACCGTCCACCATTGTATAATTGAAAAAGAAATGATAGTGATTGTCATAAATAAACAAAGGATAATGGTAAAAATAAAAAGGCGTCGGCCTCTTGTACCGAGGGTCTCGGGTTCTAATCCCTGGTAGTCGAGATGAAACTTGCGGGGAAGAATCCTCAATTCGTCAAATTGTAGTATCCAGGAAGCAGTCATCAAGAGTGATTCTAATAAGCTTCAAGCTTCAGTCACAATCGATGTAAAATAAATAAGTTTAAACTTAAAATAAAACAATTTCGTTCCACCTTCCATTTACGACCAATGACTGTGAGAGAACGACAAAGGTTGGTGCGATCCAAAGATTTTAAAATCTTTGTCAAATTTTGCATACTTTACGTGCTTAAGTATATAAAGTTTATGTCTGTTTGTACCATTTTTGTGAATGTTGTATTGCCAAAGGCGTTTGTATGCTGGTTTTTCACAAAGAATAAAGAACAGGATTGAATTCAAACTTTCAATTCATTGTAAAGTGAACACAAAATGGACGGTTTTTGAACAGGGAATTGCTTACTGCAGCACACCGAATATGACAAAATACACTCGTGCTAACCTTTTGTCATAATCTGATCTGCATCAAGCAGTAACATGCCATACCAACATCATTCTCTATAAGAGTCCGGTTTTGTGAGCCTTACTGAACAACGTTTACAAAGATATTATCTAGAAATGACGATACAGATTAACAAGTTACCCGTTATTGCCATATGATAACCAACAACAACCAATTGTACGCAAAACTGCACATCTTTTGTTAAACACAAAACATACCTACCTGTAATTCAAAGTGTAATGTAAATGATGTTGTTCGTACCCTGCTTTGTTATACGCATGTTCCATTAATGATGTGATGCATAATATATATCATTCAACTTCAGGAGGCGTTTTAAAATGTTTACCTTTTACGTAAGTAACTGCTGTGGTACGTATATGTTTGTATATGTAATATATGTATTGTATACTTGCATCATATGTCAACCCCTTAGTTCGGATATTTGTACCACATGTTTTTCTTTTACATATATGTATACAAACGTCACACACATGTTTAATATATGATGTGTTAAACATATTTATTTATTTGAAATTCATTTATTTTACATCGATTGTGACGGAAACTTAAAGCTTATTAAAGTCACTCTCAATGACTGCTTTCTGGATACTACACTACGTATCACCAGTACTCGTACCGTTTCGTAGGTTAGGCCCGGCAATTGTCCCTTTGCCTAACGGGGATACAACCCCAGGACCTTCGGTACAAGAGGCCGACGCTCTATAACTATATGATCTTTTCGATACATGTTGTGTCAAATCTTTCTCATATATATCATATATATTCATCGGCAGAAAAAAGGCTCTCGCTCAAAATTTCTAAAAAGTGTATGCACGTTAGAATAATTAGATCCACATTTTTAATTGAGAGAGTACTGTAACTGATCTTAACCTTAAACCAAACAATGACGACATTTGACCAGTTTGTTGCAGGCGATCCTAGAAAACATTGTGGGAAAAGGAGAAATTGCTCTTATTGAGCAATTTCCCTTTTCCCAAAATGTTTTCTGTCCTATTAGAAGGTTTTTTCAATTTCATCACATTATGAAATGTCATCTGCAAAGTCTTTCAATTTGGGACAGTCGACAATTTGGCGTTTAGTAAAGGGTTAATTCAGATCCTCACCGCATTGACAACAGCATCACAGGTCAAAACAGGACAGTCGCCTTTCGCCAAAAGGAAGGAGGTGAGACAGGTGAGACAGCTGAGACGGGAGGGTAACGGACGTTAGAAAATCACACATTTTCCTTCGAACAACTTCTACTTTTGATAATTCTATTTTGGGTGCCACATTAACGCAACATTGTGACAGTCTGTGTAGGTGTGTTGGATGCTTACATAGATCTATCAACGGATAAGTAAAGTTTGAAATATTGCCTCACTGTCCCTATGTAGGTAGAAAACACCGCTCTTTTGGAACAAACATGGTCAGTCAAATAAACAATACAAAGAAAGGCGTTGATAAATGGCAACGTTGTGTATTGACCTTACCTTCTGTCAGCTACTATAAATAGAATCAAATGGAATTGATCGATGTGAAGGACATTGTTGTATTAATACCTCAAAATTGACTATTCTAATTAATTCATGGTCTGCTCCTAATCTGGGCTATTGCTCTATCTATTATTGACGTTTGCCTTTATTGTCATGCTGTGGATGAAAAAAAAAATTTAACACGCTGCAAGTAAGTAGTGTTGTCAAATGGTTCATTTCAATTTGGACCAGCAAAAAACACCATGCGGTGTATAAAATCATTACATCAACATAATGTTGTCTGATGATACTTTGCTAACTCATTACTTAATCATACATATGTTTATGGGTTTTTTCCCAAATGGATAGGCCCCAAACATCAGTAGTTTATGACTTGATTTGGGTTCATCAAGAGTACGCCGCATATATATTGCTTCGAATAACCAGAGTACGACTGTATATATGCATGGAAAAGACAGGTTGATATAAAGTGGAATTCGTCTTCTATTCTGAATTGCAAGACTATATTTCCTATCAATATACCCGTACCTTCCGGTTTCAATTAATGAAGTCTGTTGTGATTTATATCAATATTCTAAATAGAGTGTCGTTGAGTGAAGTCACATATATAGGCTACCGATGTAACTTGTCTACAGTTTGACCCAGCCAGGGTATTGAACTCACAACCTCCAACACACGAGACGTACGGTCTACCTCCCCGCAACTGCAGTAATCAAATAAATGTTGCAACAACTGTGACAAATGAACCGTTCCAATAAACGAGGACATCTGTTGGACATCTGTATTGAAGAGCGACTAACACAATGAGTTCAACATAAATTCTCGTGATTGTTCAAGTACACATCACATTCAGGAAAACAATGATTCCTGTATACGTTTAACAACAATGCAAATTACGTTGAAAGGCAAGATATCTTTATGGAAAAGAATTTTTATATTTGATATGTTTCTGCGTCTTTCATGAACTTATTTGTTTCACCAACAATTCTTAAAACATGTGTAATAAAAAACCGTAGTTTTGAAATATAGATGAAAAGTGAAAAATCCAATAAATGTAATCGAAATTGGGAGTCCATTGATGTATTTCCGACATGCTCGCGACATTTCACTGACATCAGATCTATAAATAGAACACAGATGACAAGTTACGCGGTAACAAGTGTGAGTGAATCCAAAAATGTCAATAACCTAAGATTTTTATAGTCTGTCTAGCCTTAATAGTACAATACGTGTATCCTTTCAATTACCCTATTTTGCGCGTTTTAATACACTAGAAGCAGATGACAAAAGAAACACTTGTGATGAAAGGATGGACTGCTCTGAAAACTCTTTCAATGTAGGCCAGTCACACAAACCCTTAACGGGGAAATCGGCCAATCGTTCAACTGTACTTATTTTTCCTTTATTGACCTTAATAACCTTTATGTAGAAATGAACTGTTTACCGCTTTGTTTGAAAACTCTTACAGTAGTTGCTTTTTGTAAAATATATGTCTCATAATTGTTCAACCAAATCCATTCGTCGTCTGTGAAGCATTTTGAATTTAAATGATTGCCTTTTTTATCAACTCGTGTCGTAAAAGACATGTTTAGGCTTACGAACTGTTTCTTCTTTTCTTACAATACTTCATACCGTGTAAATGTAAATACAATAATTTTACAGTGAAAAAAACTTGTCTGCTTAGAGTCTTCCGTTTAAAACAATAAGCATGTTTTACCATTCGTTTTATTGATATTGACGTTAGACAAATAACAGCTTTAAACTTTAATCACGCTGAAACCTTAGCTGCTCAAATGCTATATTTTCAAGTAATGAGTTCATCCCTACTAACAATCGATTTACTCTTATACATGCTAATACTTTACTGGGAATGCATTGGATTACTTTTAAATGAATGACTAAATAAACAAACAAACAATAATGGGGAAAGTTACGAGGCATCCAACTAACACAATGTGCTTAGAAATACCAATATCATCAAAGAATAGGAATTAATGATGCCATTGGAGAAATAGGAAATAACACTTCTATCGAGAAAATACGATTTCAAAGATACTGTAAACAACGATAGTATCGAGGAAATAGGAAATATCAATAGTGTCAATAAAATAAGAAATAACGACACTGTAGAGAAAATAGAAAAGCACATTGCTGTCGAGAAAATACAAAAATCATTGGCCACGGAAAGAACAGTTGAAATTGTGTTATGTTCCAATCTAACAGATTCTTAACCTTTTCCCAAACAACAAATGTTGGACTGTCCCGAATTGAAAGAGTATGCAGAAGACATTTCAAAATGTGATGAAATTCAAAAATATTCTTCAGATTGAGCAGAAAACCTTTTGGGAAAAGGAGAAATTGCTCGTTAGAAGCAATTTCTCCTTTTTCCACAATGTTTTCTAAATTCGTCTGCAACAAAGTGGTCAAATGTCGTTATTGTTTGGGAAAGGGTTAATAGGGATCAGCTTTATCGATCAAATTGAGGGGATATATTTCCTTCTAGGAAGTTATTTTCATTTCCAGAGCGGGTACGTGTATATAGGTCGCAGCAAGAACATTCTATGGTGGGTCTCAGTCACAACAGCCAAAATACGATAGTATTTTGTACATCAATCTAATATTGGAAAGGGTAGGCTTTTTTATACACACTTTAATGTAAAATCTGAATGCCATGCCTTGTTCCATTCTACCAATTACAGAACACTAAACCAGGCTCTTCTATACAGTCGGTCTTATAGAGGAAATGACATTATGTACGTCACAGTTCATACTTACCTCTTGTTTAATACGGTTATTGTCTTCATATGCAATGTTACAAACTTTGTTTCAATAATCATTAACATACAAGAAAAGTTTGATTCCATGTTTCTCTATACTTATTTTTATATCACACATGCTGTTGTATAAATCTTAAAGAGCATACAAGACTGTTTAATTGTCTATGGTGGATAGTGGGTTTGTCGCATAAAATTTGATAAAGAATGAACTCTGAATTTGCCTTGAACCCCTAGATGAAGTTTATGAGAGATATCATTCTTAGTTAGATAGCATGTGTCGCCAAGGTGATGGGGACCCATTGCAAACGATTTGGTTTTAGCGCGAATAACACGCATGCGCGACAGTCGTTTACATATGGTCTTGTTGTTCATATGGCACGAGACGGTCTGTTTCACATGCATAATAATCATGTGGTTTATAGAGTGGGCGTTATTTGCATGAAAATTACCCATACATGCACATTGGTGTGTCGGACAAGTGTCCTTTTGTCAAGCAGCTACACAAATAATCTGCAATATGAAACATCTATCTGGATATTTCATGTTTTACTTTCTCATTTTCTCTTTTTTATTTAAAAATTGCATAATTATTCTTAAATTTTCATCGCCCAAAATTTTCAGTTATGAGAAACTTGCAATTAAAACATTTAAAGATCCATTACTTATTACATAGGGTCCTGCGTGGATCAGTGGTTTAAGAAAGATATATTTCTTTTTGGTAAAAAGATATAACATTGCAAGGAAACAACATAGTAATAGAAATATAAAAATGTGTATCAAAAATGCAATATTGTTGATAAACCATGAAAGCCAACCAAACACAAAGTTGAATAACAAAAAAGCAGGGAAAAAAAGAATCGTGATTTTCCTTTATTTCCATTGTGATTCTTCTGAATGACGGCAGTTTACTTAACCGTGTTATAATAGTATATGTTTATATATTTAACGCTTGTATTTAATGAATTACATAAGCTTCAACCCAATGAACTGTTGGACTGTCATAAACAAAACTAAAATGCTCATGGCTGTCAAGAATGAATACAACACACTCGTTTTAGGTTTTAAGTAATTGAAATAGAATTATCACAGTAAAATTCATCACGAATATATAATATGTGATGTTGCTAAAAGGAAGATAATAATCACGTGCCAAATTCTTCTATATGACATATTTTGAATAAACAGGCCTTACAATGTTCCTCATCCTGGGTAATTTGTTCCATAAGTTAATATATATGTGTGTCTATGACCCAACTATGTTTTAAGAACCTACCGGTATTCGCATAAATAAGATTGTTATATTATAATTGTTATGGTTAATGTGGGGGACTGAGAACTCGGGATTCACGGGTTCGAGCCGCCCAACCCATACATCTGGTTACGGGGCGTACATTGGCAAAACACTAGAAACAGGCACTCAGAACCCTGACATTGTACTGGTAAATCCAGGAAAGCCAAAACATAAAAGAAAAAATGCTAATATGGCGTTAAACCACATTCAAACAAACAAATATACATGTAGTTGTTAAGGCATCATTTGAGTATTCTTATCTTATTTGTTTTACATCGATTGTGTGGGTGGCTTGAAGCTTGTTCAATTCATTCCTTGTGACTACATGTGTTGGTTTTTATTGCGTTCCGCTTAGTGCATTCTTTTCTTGGTAATTATCATGTGCGGTAAAAACCCAGCAACATGCAGTAAATCAACATGTCAAACAATTAGTTCAACTATAAAGCGCCAGAGCTTAGAAACAGCATCGGGAATTTCCATATATATAACTACGTCATGTCGCTAAAAATAGAACTGACGGAGAGGTAAGTAAAAGGGAAAATTAGTTGCATCAACCAAAACATATAAGCCACTTGAACTCTATTGCGCTGTATTGAACTCTTGTTTTGTCTGTCGTCGAAACTCTGCTATGGTTACACTCTATTTCAAGCTTTAACAAAGCTTCAAGGATATTGCTTTTAAACAAAATGTTTTTTGAAAGCCAGTGGTATATTGAGTTATGTCAATTCTAAAGGACAACACATTTATCAATCATTCAAAACTAATTTATATGTGCATTATTTGTTTATGTGGTACGAGAACCTGATATGCAAAGGGTTGGATTCTGGACTGGTTTGAAGGAATATAAAAGACTCCAGAACGCAGTTTTACATCAGTAATTGATTGATATAGGTACTATAGATCGCCAGTTCATACGTTTGTCGTGCAATAAATTATATATGCTCCATTACCGAATTATTTGGATAATTTGATAACGAACATTATTCAAATATCGAGGCTGATTCTTTCAAAAAGATTTTTCAGGTTATAAAGTCATTGACGTTTAAGGTAAGATGTTTGTCATTTGTCCTATAACATTAAAAATACATAACGTATTTTTCTCAATGAGTATAAACGCTAGTTACGAACTAATTCTTTCTGGCACAACTAAAAATTTCCGCCATAGAGCGTTTAATTGTTTTATTTAAAGAAATAATTACACAAACATTTACGCAAAATCACGCAATCCAAAGGCTTAAAATAACATTTGCCATAATTGACATTTTTTTCAGTGGTGCAGAGCAAATTCAACATGTAACATATTCTTGGTTACATTTACATGAGTTACGGTTTTAGAATGAACGATAGGTCAAAGCAGACGACACTTTCCCATTAGTATATACGTTGCATTGTTAGATTATTTTATAAAATAAAGTTGAAAATAAGAAAGTTCATCGCGATGTCAGAAAATATGACACAAGAAAATCCATGTTTTTGTTTGTCAAAACGTTTATTCATTTACATGTGACGGAAAAAGAAAATGTACCAAAATCAGCACTTCGAGGGTTGAATGCAAGACCACTTACTATATAGTCTTGCATTCAACCCTTGACTTGTGACATCCTCATGAAAATGATTCAATCCCTCTGCCATACACCCTATGAAGATTTGCGTACTCTCCCCTTATTGAGCCCCAGCATATTGCTTCACACAGACTGACATCGATTTTACCACTATGCCATGTGCTACCATGTACACCGCATCGCCGTGGTTATATTTATAGACTGAAATACGCCGAAAGGCAAACACAAAGTTCAACTGTGGTAGGAAACGGATTTTGCATCGTGAATATTTGCGTATTTAGAGAGTTGACAACTGACTGTATTTATAAAATTAGTGCAATTAATTCTAGATAGTCATGGAAGTACGGCCGAGAGAAGAATCGTATATTTTCCTGCCGCGGAAAACTGAGCGGTGGGTAGGCGGAAGGTAGGCCGATTTGTTTGTTCTGTGATTCCGTGTGTTATCTTTGTTTACAAACACTGCGAGTAGTGGCGCGTGTTCTTTGTTTTGGTTTTATTCGTCTGCTTGAAAGTTTGTTTATTCTTTCGTTCATGTAAAGGCCAACTCTGTGTATCTAATTTCTGCATAAGATCTATAACCACGGTATAATACACCCGTTCTAATTGTTATTTATTTTGTTCACACCTTAAACCAGTATTTCTGTCATTTTACGGAGAAATAGACACCTGTTTATGTACGATTGCACCTGATAATATTCAATTATCGGAAGGAGGCTGGCTTATCCTATTTTACACTAACTGGAAATTGGACCCATGTCCCACCAGTGTAGTAAATACTGAGTGGGGGTGGGGGTTAATTCTTCGAGGTGCACTTGCAACCCGAAAGCAGTTCAGTTTGGCTCCATCAATCATCATTTAGACATGGTAATATACATGAAGCCTACATGCAAGACTGATAAAATAATGTGAAAACTACATTGAAACAAACAAACAAACAAACCAAACATTGGACAATCCCTTCATATAATTTATGTATGTTATGTTAACGCTTCTTGACGTTGCAACATAGTTATTCCTGGTGGTATTAACCTTAGGCGTGAAATATCTCAATATCTCTGCATGCTTATTGGTTAGCTTTAACTTGGTCGAATGTTGACAAATGCCAGTTCGGAATCGATATGTGAAATGGGTTTTAATGTAGAGAAACAGGATCAACCAATTAATTGCGAAATTTTATTTAACATATTATTTCTAAACGTGGCGTGTAGCCTTTAGGTGCATCTCATATCAAGCAATTTTGTTTCCAAAATCAGAAAATTTTAAGTTGCGATTTTCGGTTTATCATGGATGGAGGAAGACTTCTAACATAATTAGCCAACGGGACTGATCTGATCTACACGGGTAGATCAACTGACAATCCATTACTCAGCCGACAGACTAGGTCTTTTGAAAAATAAGATAATTTGAAAATCATAGTCTCTAAGCATGCATCTAGATTTGTATACCTACATTTCCAAATATGTATGGTGTTTCAAAAAGTAAAAAATGTTCAATATTAAAAGTTACGACAGAGAACATGTATACAATTAGACTACGACTCAGTATTTTATTTTGGAATATTTCGAAGTAACGTTACGGGGGAAAAAAGGGGTCAGTTTTCTTTAAACTTCCGTAGCAAAGGTGTGTACTACTTGAAATTATTGTTAAAACCTTTTTAATAAACGACATAAAATACGTAATTATTAAACAGTGTAAGTGTACTTAAGTTAATCATTACTGTGAGCATCATGTCCGGAAAATATGACATAAGAAAATATTTCTTGTGAAGAGTTACGTTTATACTTGTCCCACACGGTCAAACAAAAGAAGTTCATAACCTATTCGCAAGAGAAGGTGACTGCGTGTTTCCGATGGTCAATCTATGGTTATTATCTATTCTATCTGAAGTTCCATTTCACAACTACGGATACTCTATTGATAAAAAATTGACCCATGAGGTTAGGAAGTCCATAAACGAGGTCAGTCGTGTCAGTGAATGGTGAACCAAAAACTGTTTACAAAACGATATTTTCATCATTCCAAAGTGAAAGAGTTGGCAGACGAAATGGAAATCAAATGGAATTAAAAGAATACAGAAGTTTAAGTTAACCCAATACCTCAATTGAACTCGTAACTAGTCTCTATTGACAGCGATATCACATGCTAAACATTAAGCTTGAGCAATATCCTAT
Organism: Cerastoderma edule; assembly: GCA_947846245.1. Lineage (NCBI taxonomy): Eukaryota > Metazoa > Mollusca > Bivalvia > Cardiida > Cardiidae > Cerastoderma > Cerastoderma edule. The sequence continues at coordinate 29,539,631 of OX401416.1, read as the reverse complement.
TCTGTGTGGTATTGGTTTGAAATCGCTAGGACAAAATGAGCAATTGCTCGTCATGCTTCTTTTGTCAAAATTATTTCTGTTATTCTCTCCTGTTAAAAAGTTCGATACAAGTCGGTATACGATGGAAGTGAGAGAGGGCTGGTGGTACGCCGAGTTTGATTTACCAATATGAAATTGAGATATCTGTACGGATTGACGTTATGGTTGACAGCTAAAACACCCGAGGCAAATTAATGGATGTAAATTTAAATATATCAATTCGTTATACTTAACCGTTTGAATTAATGCTAGATGTATATAGTTTGTGTCTCACTAGAATTATATGCCTTTATTTTTCAATAAGAGATCTACCATATTTCCCAGACATTGCTGCGAGTTCATTTCTCAACGAACGAAAGCAAAGTTTGGAAAGCAAAGTTTGGTTCTACATGAACGAGATGTGATAAGATAGTCCAGAGTTCGTGTAACTTGGGGCATTTTCTTGCCGAGATATTCCATCTTTGTATCTGGGTATCATTGTAATTAACATGTTATGCTAATATTTTACGTTAGTTCAAAACAAAACAACATTCCCCTTATTGTAAAAGTTAGATAAGCAATGTTGCAGAGTTACACATCATTGGAATAATCACTTCGAGACGCTTCCTATGTCGTGAACTATCTTACTTTCTTAAAGATAATCCATGTTTTCCGGTTTTGACTAACGCAAAAGTTTTCCAAAAGTCGTTAAGTAAAACGGTACCCTGGTTCTAGCCAGTACATGTAAACATTACAAATGACGTTTAGTGCCAGGTGGAAAATACTTATTTTCGTTCTAACTATCTAAATTAAACGTAGTATTGAGCTGTCAGGTTGATGTATCCGAAATGTGTTCAACAAAAAGGAGATGGAAGAATTACGAGGAGTCGATGGAAGTTTTGTGAAATACATTTTATAAACCCATTCCCCTATATAGGAGATTTAGGACTCGTTTCAACGCAACAATTACAACAAAATCACATTGAGAAAAATACCGCTTTTGAATAAAACTGTTTAGAAAATATTGTGACAAACCAATAATTTGCTCATTTTGTCCCACTGGTTTCTAGATAATAAATCCTACATGTCATAAGGTTGGACAAAATAAAGTGTTGGGTTGATTGACCTCTCATCTTCTCTATGGCCGCACCCATCACTGTGTTGATCTATATCCTTATCGCAATCCTGACGGGACTCTTGACTTTAACCCAATACCAAACAAATACGACATTTAAGCACTTTGTTGCAGACGACTCTGGAAAGCATTGTGGGAAAAGGAGAAATTGCTCGCAATGAGCAATTTCTTCTTTTCCCGCAAGGTTTTCTACGCTATTAAAAGATTATTTTCCAATTTCATCACATTTCGAAATGTCGTCTGGAAACTATTTCAATTTGGGACAGTCGAAAATTTGGCGTTTGGGTAAAGGGTCAACACGACTTGATAAGTATATGTGATTTTAATGCCTTTAATCCAGAACGTCTGTGTACGGTTTTTGTATCAATCGTAAAATGTTATGGAGTATCGATGGTGTTTGTTATTTCGTCTGCTGCACGCCACAAAATATCGTATCTACGAGGAGAGAGCAGATTTTCCAAATTCAAACGACGATTTCAAAACAATATGATGAAAAAGATATACCCGTCATGTTAGCATGACTTAAATGATAATTACAAATCGTGCGGGTCATGACATAAATACCATTCGATGGGATCTTCATTTACATTAATATATTTTTGTTATCGAATCAATAATCAAGAGACAATGTTCTGTAATCCTGGTTGATCGCTGGTTTCCTGTGCGAACACTGGTGTAACCAGCAACCAAGCGTTTGTGTGCATCTGTCCATGTTAACACGACGCTGTGGTGACGTTATTAGGGATGTCCGTGTTGTTAGGGTTGGTTGTGTTTAACTGGTATACTCACTATATAATGAATTGTGAGTTAAGCCTCAAGTGATATTTCACGATGTGTGACATGCTGCTGACATGTCATAGCAGGGTAATGATGGGGATAGAAGTTCGAGAAGATTGCAACATCAGCTAGATATTAGTAATTCTTGTTCTGTCAGAGAAAGATTTAACCCGGATGAATTCGATTTTTCAATTTGTCGCAATGTTTTCACTTAAAACGTCAACAAAAACTGTTGTTTGTTTTCTGTATGGTTGTCACCATTAAGTAACATCATGTCAAAACATTAAAAAACACAGTCTTACTTGTCTGTCGCAGGAATTGCAATTCATCTTGGACCCGTGGTTGAAGGACATGTTCTGTACAAGGCCGTCATTTGCCCTGCCTTTATGTTTTCTATTTGATGTTTAGGTATCAAGTTTGTTGTCTACCCTTGATTTATCAGCGCTTTCACTTCAATTTCCAATAAGGGACATTATTTTTATATTATTAAAAAATAAAAGCAAAACCAATGTAAGAATATGATTAAACGGACAATGGCGAAAGGCTATGTAAGTAAATCTAACTATTCACGTTAATCATAATAACTAGTGTACACTAGTTGGAATAGTCATAGATCGAAAAGATTTGTGGGAGCCTTAAATCAGCGTTTAACATGGCCTGTATTAATATATACGTTGACCAACCAACAATAGTGATGCCTGCATGGGGTAGTTGTAGAAGATGAGCAAGGACAATTTGTCAATGAAGTTCGTTGACTATCTGTAGGGTTATTTTGAATTAAGGTAAGAAAATGCTTGAGGTGAACTTATTCTGTCCACTTATTTCGATTTATTTCTTCCAACACATGCTACTGCTCCCATCTAATCAGTCCTTGACCTTTTAAGACATTTTCTTTCATAACATAACCAGATTATAATCGTCAATATCCGTGTGCCTGTTATGTCCTCACTTCATCGAAACAGTGATATGCTTGAAAAAAAAGTCAAAAGGTCAACTATCATTTCGTATTTGTTTCACTTTATTCATTCATTTTGGTATTATTGCCGTGGCAAATCCATTTTAACATGTCGTCCTAACTTCGACAATGCACCAGTTATTGTGTTATGTGCAATTAAAAATGGATATTTTTGCAAGAAAATGTGCCTTGCCTAATGCCACATATCAAACAAGTTTAGCAACCTATTTACTTATTATTCGAACTATTCGAAATTCATTTGAGTCCGTCATCCTTCGTCACGTCAGAATGAATGGTCATACACATGTTTAGAGTTTTGGCTGCTAACATACGTGTTATGCATAAGACCTACTTACTTTCCGGCCATATATGTCCTGCGAGCATACTGCGTAATACTTGGAGATATTAACATAAACTTAATGCCACGTTTCCACCATACCCTGATAATACGCCGCGTCAAACCTTAATTTGATAAAACACAGTTTAATGCTTCTATACAAGTAGAAGAAGATGCAGTTTTGGAAAAGGAACACATTGCTCGCAAGAGGAATTGTTCCCTTTGTCGCAAAGGTTTATATGCAAAGTACATACTTTAAGATTCAATTTATTATTGCTGTGCGTTTAGAATGGTTTAAAATGGTTTGTTATGGGGGTCGGTGAAAAGATGGTCGGACATGGTAATTGTAAATCCATGTGGTCATACCATCTAATATAGGAACACCTGAAATGTTTCGTTTTATTTCCACATCGACGACCTGTCGCTGTGTAGTTGTAATGTCACAGTGATTTATCACGATAGTACCCACCCGTATCATGGTCTCGCCTTGATCGTGTAAATTTCGGATACTTTTTCAAAAGAAAGCTTCGTTTTGTTAATGATAGATGATATGATCATAGATGAGAAATGTTCAAATAACATGTTAAAAGTAAATGTTCAAATAACATGTTAAAAGTAAATGTTCAAATAACATGTTAAAAGTAAATGTTCAAATAACATGTTAAAAGTAAATGTTCAAATAACATGTTAAAAGTAAATAATATGATTGTTATGTTGGAATTTTCACATGATGTTAAAAGTCATTGTGTGACGGTAAATGCTGATTTCGCGGGAATACGCCCTATCCGTAAATGCCATTCTGTCTGTGTTCTAGGCGATATTTCTCTAGTCTAGACGACTCATGCAGACTGGTCAATTAGCAATGATAACGTCTCTTGTATTATTGATATCACGTGATAAACCTCCAATTAGAAAGCATGGTGCGATGAAATCATCCGTAACAAACCCATTCATTTAACAATAGCAATGCTTTATATAAATTTATAATTCTCATGTCTTGAAAAAGATTATCTCTAAAATAAATATGAGTGCACTAAAACCAATCAGTTGTATAGTCAGTATGAATTGAACAGAGAAATTGTGTCGGGCTTTTATCTTTTCAAAAGTAACTTAGTGAGTCTCTTATACAATGAGAAGTATTATTGAAAATCCGATATGATTATGACGCCTGATCTGAATGTATAGCGTGTTATTGTGATAGATGTTAATGCTTTTTCAATGTATCATTCTCTCTCTCGGCCTTGTCTATGAAGAAAAGGTTGACTTGAAATCTAATGTAGATATTTCGAAGATCGAGGTTTTGGGGAAATACAATATAAAAGGCACTTAGTGAAGGACTTCCTGTGGTTTTGCAATGAGCACTCTGGATGATGACATTCACTTAGGTTTTATTATGAACGCTGAACTATGGAAAACCAAATGTGGCAAACTTTAGCCAGTAGCATTTCCCCAGAATTAGGGTTTTGCCAAAAGCTCCAACGTAAAAACCCAGGACGCGTCTTTGCTAAACTAAAAGGCCGTATATTGTTATGTTAAATATATGGGATACTGCCTTTATTTCGACAGCTTCTAAATGCTTATAGCAAAACCCATGACTAAATCAGCAAGGAAACGGAAAAATGGAAAATCACAGTAATAATGACGCAATGTGAAAGACGACAGGGTTTTCTAATATTAATAGGAAACATTTATTCATATCCCGGAAACCCGACTCATGAATCAATATGGGCCGCGGTCGGATAACACCGGAGCGAGGGGATCAGTTGGAATTGTTATCCCGCAGCGTCCAGGATAGTCCCGGACAGTCTACACTCGATTATTGAATATATTGATAACATTACTGGATTGTGAACTGGCGAAAACGGACCTCTCGAGTATTTGCTTTGAAATTCTCATCGGATAATTTTTACATGTCTGCATATTTGTACAAATGTTGAGTTTGCCCGATATAAACTATTTGGTAAAGGGTAAAGTTATCTCTGTTTATGGAGTGGGGCTTGGATCACCCATGCTTTATAGGGGGCTGGGCGACTGGGCTGATCCTGTACACTAATACTCTCAGTCGTTCGTCCGTGGTACATGCGACATATATTTGTTTAATGTCTCCAGTCCACGATGCATCGACATTATTTCCATTTTGCTATTGAGACAGAACGCATATCCATGCATCAGTGGAAACGAACATTTTATGCTGTCAGGATATCGTATATGTTGCCCATGGACACGCCACTACGATGTCAGTGTGGCTAATTGTTCTAGATCCGGTCTAGACACTTCGATATTGACTCTGTACAAGCTGCTATCAGATGCGTAGCTAACATTAGACAGCTGCCTGTACATTTCGTTCAGAAATTTAACACAAAGTGGCTATACATGTAATTTGTGAGTTATTTAGTTTGAATTGGTATGTTTCCCGAAGGACATACTAGAATGGACTACAAAGCATGGAGAAATACCAGAGTCTGCATTAGCTTTACGCACAGTCTGCTATTGCCAAACTCAATGCATCCATGTTTTATAGATTCATTCGTAACTAAAAACTCTAGTGTTGGAGTATTTTTGTTTGCTAGACCTGGTTTCAGAAGAAATCCAAAGTCCTATTATCCTCGATAATTCATTTATGCCACAGGGTATAAGGAAGAATATACCTAAGCTGTTTAAGAATAGATTTTTTTTTCTTGGAGCATACATAAGTCCCCCTTTGGTGGAGTGCTTATTAATGCAGTTCGAGCTACGCCGATGTCGTGGTAGTGTTTCGCCATAATCACATAGAAAGTCACTAAAAACATTTACAGAAGCGTCGACTTTAGTTCACATTCATTTGCCCAAGCACTTTATATAGAGACTTAAATTCATACATACAGTATATTCAAAACAGGTCAGAACTTAAAGCCTTTCGAAGGAAACAGGAATCGTGTTTAAATATTGTAATTGTGTTAAAGGACACAGTCTTTTCAAATCGGACTTTATTGTCCGACTGATAGTATGCATGCGAAATAATGTGGAATCGTTACGAACTGTCTTTATTATGCTCGAACGGACGTGTGTCGTTATAAGTTCGATGGTTAGATATTGCATGATGCTGTCAGTTGTTTTAAACGTCATCGGTGTCCGGGGAAAACACTAATGGGGAAACCAGAATATTAGGCACGTGCTTGTCTCATTGCCGTATATTGCAAAACGTCCACTTGACTTTTAGTCATATACTTTGGCAAAAGGACCGCTTCAAGTGAAGTCGGGTCAGTAATGTCTGTGTTTAAAGCCTCTATCTATCTTAAACAGTTCGTCATGATCTGGAATGATCTCAAGTTTCAGTATGTCAAAAAGTTAGATCTTATTATGTTAAGCCTGGGTTCACCAATTTCTCTAAATATAATCGTTGTAAGGCTCCTGCTATTTGATGGGTGTATGCTATTGCTTTTAATTTGGGCAACTATTGAGACACCATTTGAGTGAATTTGTACTGCTAAGATAGCACTCGGTGACGATTTTAGACACATTCAACAGTAGGAATACGTTGATTATGTTTGCTATGAATGATTCTACTGAAACATTACCTAAGACTGTTATTATTCATTGGATTTCTTTACGGTGTGTTTTGACCTCTTGACAGGTCTATGACTTGGAAAAAGATGTATGTCATGGGTTCATAAGATAAGCTTTTCAGAGCCATGCCAATACATATTCATTGTAATTATTTGATTTTCCGATAACCGTTGTCTCTATCGAATGGGTACTTTCTAAGTCAATTTGTTGTTTGCTTTGAAGGTTTTCCTTGTGAATGCGGCGATAGAGTCCATCATGAAAAGGGAGGATTTGCTCACAATGAGTAGGTTATTCTTTTGTCTCACTGTAACGGCTTCAAAGTATTATTTGGACGATGCTTATTATACTGGAATAAGGGAGAATAAAAACTACATCAATTTGCATAGATACTTCTTGAAGATTTTATTGTTGGTTAAAATGCAATCTGTAATGACAAATTCAATAAACTTTCTAATGTGATGAAAAACTTAACTTACTGCTTCAACTGACGTGAAAGAAGTTATGGACGTTTGATATCTACCTACACTATTAGTACATCGTTTCCCATGTACAATATTTATCGAACGAGAACGTTTAGCATTATTTCCGTCGTTTTTGATACTGGGTCTTAATGGCGCCAGTGGGTCTATACGAAAGGTCGGACGGTTAATTCTCTACGTTTTTATATAATAACCATTTACTTCATAAAGATCAACACCGTTCTCGCATGTAGGGAGTATACTAGAATACCGTTATAGTAAAAAAACGGCTCTCATTCAAATTAAGGCGATTTAGCTTCATACAAACAATTTTACTCGTATTAAGTACTTGTATTACTTGACCTAAGGACTGACCCTACTTCTGCATGGTAGCCCACAAGAACCCGACTAAAACATACCGGCAAGGGTGTTTGGATACATGTCACAGGACAAGCCAAGTGGTCACGTGACTAAACGGCTTTCGGGAAATCCTACTGGTTTTCCCGACATGGGTTTTGATCATTTCGTAATAATCAGACACCATAATAATTGGCAACAGATTGCCGGAGTACAGAATGCATGGAAATGAAAGAGAAAGTAGAATGTTATGTAATGTTGCTAAGTACAGTAATTTCCCATTTTTTGTGGGTTTTGTATTGTACAACAGTTGGCATTAGTGAGACAAGAGGGATTTTCCAGAGGAAGAAAACTCTTCTCTTGTCAAGTGGAATTCATTGAGATTAAGAGATAGTTAATATTTAACGATCTCTTTGTCATTTAAATCACAATGTTTTAACCTTTCAAAGCTTTCCGGATATGACAACAATAGGGGTGGCTTCAGGATAAATGGTATAAGTTTAGTCTGCATGTTGAAGATGGGCCTTTATATAATAGCAGATAACCCGAGTATATGGATGGCTATATAACATGCTTCCCGGAATGTACCCTGTCACAATGGTAGCTGTGAGTGTGTTAGACACTGATGCAGATTGACACTCATCTCCCCAGATGGTCGACATCAAAAGGGGAGCTTATTTACCGTGTTGCGCCATACTACATAACTATACCAAGCTACCGTATCAGTCATTAGAAACCACTTTGACAAAATAATCTGTTACAATTTATCCTTATTAGCAATGTTATCCTTTTTTCTCAATGTTTTCTATAAAATGTCATGAATAGAAATATTGTTCAGAGCATATTAAATGTCTTTTATTACACTTGATGCTATCGACTCTTACATTGCACTTTAGGGAGAACGAGAACTACTTCGGATCAAACCCTCCGCCCTGACAGGTTTACAGTTGCACGAACCCTCCGCCCTGACAGGTTTACAGATCAAACTCTCCGCCCTGACAGGTTTACAGTTGCACAAACCCTCCGCCCTGACAGGTTTACAGATCAACCCTCCGCCCTGACAGGTTTACAGATCAAACCCTCCGCCCTGACAGGTTTACAGTTGCACAAACCCTCCGCCCTGACAGGTTTACAGTTGCACAAACCCTCCGCCCTGACAGGTTTACAGATCAAACCCTCCGCCCTGACAGGTTTACAGTTGCACAAACCCTCCGCCCTGACAGGTTTACAAACCCCGATGAACAAACCCTCCGCCCTCAGCCCTGGTTTACAGATCAAACCTCCACCTTGACAGGTTTACAGATCAAACCCTCCGCCCTGACAGGTTCAAACCCTCCGCCCTGACAGGTTTACAGATCAAACCCTCCGCCCTGACAGGTTTACAGATCAAACCCTCCGCCCTGACAGGTTTACAGATCAAACCCTCCGCCCTGACAGGTTTACAGATCAAACCCTCCGCCCTGACAGGTTTACAGATCAAACCCTCCGCCCTGACAGGTTTAGTGATCAAAGCCTCCGCCCTGACAGGTTTACAGATCAAACCCTCCGCGCTGACAGGTTTACAGATCAAACCCTCCGCCCTGACAGGTTTACAGATCAAACCCTCCGCCCCGACAGGTTTAGTGATCAAACCCTCCGCCCTGACAGGTTTACAGATCAAACCCTCCGCCCTGACAGGTTTACAGATCAAACCCCCCCCGCCCTGACAGGTTTACAGATCAAATCCTCCGCCCTGACAGGTTTAGTGATCAAACCCTCCGCCCTGACAGGTTCACAGATCAAACCCTCCGCCCTGACAGGTTTACAGATCAAACCATCCGCCCTGACAGGTTTACAGATCAAACCCTCCGCCCTGACAGGTTTACAGTTGCATAAAAATGATATCATCATCAACGCTCTATAGTTAAGTTTTCTTTAGGCAAATCATACGTTTATAGATACTCGCTTATAATCAACGACTTTTGAACCCGTTGTATCGAAATAAGGTTGTGTAAACCTAAATGAAACGATCTATAGAGGCGAAATGCTATCGTCAGGTTGGAGGAGGTGAAGATGCTAACACGGAAGAAGCACTGAAAGTGCCTAATTGGCTGGACTTTGTGTCGGTCTTGAAAGTCATCAGTAACCATGCAGCGTTCCTTAGACAAACACTGCTCTGTTTTTGCAAAGGACTCGTTTGGATATCTCATTAACATCGTTCAATGTTAAAGAGACTGTCAGGGGGGTGGGTGAAGGCGGACATTCAGGATGACCACCGTCTTTGGCTTTACCAAGAGGAACGTAGACATCGCTCTAAAGTGACGGCATTGTTCCTGGCTTTATAATCATGTTGGTATTGAACCCGTTACCTTCTACACGCGGGGCAGATACTTTACCATTACCTCCTTGGTGGTAACGTAAATTCGGTATGAGAGCTGTTCTCTGTACTCTGTATATACGGCCCTGTAAGATAGAGTGTTTAATGGTTGGTGATTGGGCGTGTAGTCGAGTAGAATAGAGGGAGAGAAAACCCAGAACAGGGCAAAAAATCAAAATTATTGGAATAGGGCCACAATCACTTGGTTCATGCTTGTTTATATTTACGCGTTATATTTACGTTTTGGGGTTATATTTTCGCGTGATACATGTACATAGCTTTGGTGTCCATCTGACGTCTTATTATTCTGGAAGAATCATGAATGGCTGTTTATAGAAATTGACTGTGTTGGATGGTTTCTGACGTCTTATCAGCGCCGATTTTTAGCACACACTGCCCCTCGCATTAAATATCGCATACTGATCAGCATGTAAGATTTGAATTGGCTGACCAGGGACGGTTTTATATTTCAGCCAAGCTTTCAACTATGGTTGAATTCCTTGATATTCAACTTTTGAATATTAAAGTATGTGTATACATGTGTACTATTGCATAGAAAACAGTATTTACTAAATACCTTTACGAAGTTTTGATTTGTACAATGTTAATGAAGACTATCCTTTATAAATTATTATAATGAGCAATAACAATTATGACAGAAAGAGAAGCATCCTTTACAATGTATCCCACGCCTCAGTAACCTATATTGATCAGCGGCGTCTGTTACGCACGTTGTTCATTCCGAAGTAATGAAGATGCCTATCCAGAATGCTAATTGATTTGTCGTTTACAGGTCGCTGTGAGTGAACACCTGTCCCATTGTGTCACGCATGTCTGTATTGTAAATAGTGCCGTTCGTAGCGAGTTTTGACGTCGCTCGGTGCCAATCGTATCTACTCGGCAATCCCCGTCACAAGTCGCTAGATATACCTCGTAGCTAGTTTATGAATACACCAGAAATCCCAAGGAAATTCAATAGAGAGAACAATAATAGTTATGATAATTATTTTCTTAATCGAGAAACTATTTGTAAGTTTATTAAATTATTCAAGACAGGAAGTACCATTGAATCCAAACGTCTTTTCCTTGCTAGACTCCCTAACATTGATAATGTCCAGACACAATTCATATATCAAGGGTTCAATGCAAGTCTATAGTTAGTGCTTCATAAACATGAAGCACTTACTTTAGTCTTGCACTGAACCCTCGATATATTGTTATGGCAGTAGGGTTAGTGGCTCGAAACAGATGTTATTTAGCGTTCATGAGGCCATACCAATGATATATGGATAGGTGCACTGGGTAATGAGATGATATTGGTATGTTGTTAAGACTAGCAATTAACCAACTTTGATTATCAGATTTGAGAAGTGTCGATAAGAACAAAGAATCATTTGAGAGAGCTTTCGCTACTTAAGAACTTTTGCTAAGTTCAATCACCGACAAGTAGGTTCAAAAGGACAGTTATAATTGCCAAGTCTTGATTGTTCTTATCATCTCTGGAAATCGATCTGACTTGACCAATTCTATTGTAAAGCTAGTATTCATGTGACGGTTTCTCAGCATTGTGGAAGTATAGCCATTCACAGTATTAGCAGAGGTGGCCCTTTAAACTTCGTGAGCGAATTTATCTCCGAAATTATCTTGTGAATGTAGGCGACATTGATGCAGTGGTAGAGTGTTGCTCTTGTACCGAGGGTCCCGGGTTCGAATCCCCGTCAGGGCTGGTGAACATTGCCGGGACAAACTCACGCACCGTTGCGAGTGCTTGTTTAGTATCCATAAAGCAGACATCGAGAGTGACTTTGATACGCTTCAAGCTTCCTTCATTATCGATGTAAATAAGTAATTTTAAAAACCTCAAGGTCTTGCAACGAAGTCGAGGTTTAGGAGAAGTGTGAATTAGAATCCTGTGAATGTAGTATTTCAAAAACCTTGTACTACACTAAGGGCGTTCATTTTAATGCGGTCCAACAGAATAGGTAAGGGAATAAAAAAAGATAAGAAAGAGAAATGTGCCCCTCTGCTGGATACTCAGATATGTCCAATTGAGTTAACTTCGGACATCAGACGATTTTCCATTTCAGTTTCATTTGCCAGTCATTTTAGTTGAATTAAGAGGCTGTATCTCTATTTTGGATATAGAGATCGTCGTGTGGTTTTACTTATCAGAGGTATTTAATAACTACAACGACGAAAGGATACATTGCTCCTTATAAGCAGTTTATTTACCCTTTTGATGTAACAGTTTCAATTTCAAAATTATTACAATTTTTACTATTATCTTTATGTCGTCTGTTTTTGCTTTCAACAGTTATAAAGCCATTTAGCAGCTTGTTGTTAAATAAGACAAGAAGTTTCTAAGCATGGCGTTTCATAGTCTTATCGTCTTTAAAAAACAACTTTAACGCCATCTGGAAATATTGATCATGATAGTTTGTATGTCCTCATTATCTTGAAAGAAATGCGCGAAGCTAGAAATGTTCGTAAGCCGGCCTTTGTTTTCTAATACATTTCATGTTGTACGATGCACTCTCTGACAGTATTCAACTTGCTCTTAGCTTTGACATTAATGAACACTACACTATTTGTTCGTTTTTGCTAGATATCCGGAGACCATATTGTTGGATTAGCAGATTTCCTAGGTTACTAGACAATACTTTTTCTGATATCATGCATATAAATGTAAGACTGTTACGCAGAATATATATACTGTTGTCGAAATTATGAAAGAAGAATACATTTTGTTTTATAATTAATTATGTTTGAATTATCGTATATGCCTCTGAACTCATTAACATTCGTTGTCACTATCCACTTTGAACCCTATTGACTTGTCTTTGTTTAACTTCCGTGTCACAATCCCATGAACCGGGGACTGTATAAAGGAGCCGAACGTTGCCGTATCAAACTTCAGTACGGATTGATATAAACGAGCTGCATATTGTGTATGTGGTTGTATGGCGTTTACGCATGTGTTTATAAGTAAATAGGTATCAAAGCATTTTGTATAGTGGAATGGCGCCTTACCAAACAATTTCGGGAGTTAACGGGTCTGTTCGGAATGCTGATGGAAGTTTTTTCCTTATTTAAGAGCGTGTTCTCCTTTTCCAAAGACTTCAAGAGGTTACAATTTCTTTTCTCGTTTGTTCTTATGTGTATTTGAACTTCTTCGATGTGTGATGATACATAACTTGATTTCCAAACCATCTGTGTCTGTCATACCAAACCCTTTCATACCAGTTCCCCTGTATCCACATATTCTTTCCTCTCTTGATCTTGCAGTTAATGTTACTCGTTGAGGATCAAGTAAGGGCGATCTGAGAACAAATCGGAACGTCGTATATGCTGATCGGAACGTCGTATATGCTGATCGGAACGTCGTATATGCTGATTTAGAATTCTGTGTATGACACCATTATCTGATTTAGCATAACCATAACGAACAACTCAACAACAAGTTATACAATCGTAAAGTATTGTATACGAATAAATGATGGCCTACAAAATGAAATGAAAATTTTCACAATTTTGAAAAAAGGGACAATTATCTTGATCTAAGCAATGGTTTTGTTGGTTGGTAAATGTTTTTCCGATCAATAATGTAATCTTACGAAAGTGTTAAGTGCGTTTTCCCTGATCTGTTTAGACTATAGTCTTTCTCATAATGACGTCCGTTGTCTTGCGGATGTGAAACAAGTACACACGTTCGCAAAAACACTGACACATAATATTGTCTATTAAAACGCTGTATAAAGTTTAATATACAGTGTATATTTGATGTCTCCATGGACATTATTCAAAGGAAAATATGAGAAGGAAATATTCTCCAAAATGAAGCCATAGAAAACGGTTTTCATTAAAAAATAATAATATATCGAAATTAAGAAAAATAAGATAATTAGAATATCCATGAACATATGAATGATTGGTAACTGTGCGTATACATGTACATGTAGTGGTCATGTGTAACCCTGTGGTTTAGGTGATGAACTTGGGGCTCTATGTTCGAATCGCACGGTCGCCGTTTTGGTGGCCTTTTGCAAATCAGACATTTCAGAGTCCTTAATCAGTGTTTTTGCATCACAGGAAAACTGTTGATACAATGTGAAATCCCACACAAAACAAACCCCGATGAAAAGAGATAACGTCAGTGCTGTCTATAACGTTTACTGAAATACGCTCAATTTAGTATGTCTTTGAAGAAAGTGCTATATATACAATGGTGTAAGAGAACATAGTGATGTGTCTCCGAATAAAATAACTTGCCTGACATAGAAAATCACTGTTCTGCCAATTTTGTTGAAACTTGGTTGTTTTCATCGATTCTAAAGCCGGCTTTTGATACCTGTTTGTTATAACCCTTGATCCTTATTCCTATATACGATCCAGCACTCGTACCAAATGTTGATAACAGAATGTCACAATGTAGAACCGGATGGTTGCGAACTTTACCTACTATCCTAGTTGCCTTCGAGAGGTCAGTGTCCGATTAAAGATCACTGCCAATGCATACGGATTAGATATAACAAACTGTTAAATCTATACATAATAACTTATTTATCCTCGTTGTCATAAATATGTTGATTGTCAAGAATCATGGCACGCGTTTATGGTAATAAGAAGTTGGATTGAACGCTGAAATTCTATCAATCTGCGCAAGTACATGTTTTTGCGGTATTTTGTACGTATTGCTGCTTAGGAGTCTGGCAGAGATAGCCGAATTATATTCGTATTCGGATATCTTTGTAAACGTCTTCAGCGCAATTGCATCCGAAATGATGTGGAACCAGGCATCAGAGGTAATTATTTCAAAACGCAATGCACCTAATATATTTACCATCAAACAATGTAGATGAAGTAAGTGATTAATTAGATGCACATTTTATTCGTGTTCTCCAAATAACGCAATGCTCATATGGTCAAACGAGAGAGTCTTTGGACACGTACTTTTGGATGGTAGCGCTGGAACAAGGGAGGCTACTAAATGTTAAATGCTTACTATAATATTTGAGTTACCTTCCTTTGTTGTCGATTGGCAACCCCTATGTATCACTAAGCAAATAGACACAAGTGAGTTAAGAAATAAAGGGCCATAATTATGATAATATAATAAGTTGGCGTCAGTGGTATCCAAGCGTACATAGTCATGACGTACGGTGCCTGGGCGCGGAATGTCAAACACTCTGCCATGTTTTATAAATGTGGCCTTCATGCGTTTGATTAACCATCCAGTGAACCAGACAACTGTATGATATTCCGAATATGTCATTCTGCCTTCAACATGACCTGTTGACGCCGGTCCGCCATATTGCCGTAACGGTTCCCTATGACTAGATATTTGTATTGTTTCGGATTTGGAGACTGCACCACTGTAACTGTTTATGTAAACTGAATTAACACAGGCTATCCAACTCGATATACTCTCAAATAAAGATTTAAAAGTCTTTTATCTAAAAAGGTACAACACCTCGAAAATATATTCGCATTATCCAAACCCCAGTCTCTTGTCAATTACCTGCAATTACCTGCAGAACATGGCCAATTGTATTAATTTGAATACTTAGGAATTATTCAATGTTTAAAGGCTGGCTTTATTGTTTTGATTAGTATATCATATAACTGTGTCTACAGTAGAGACTAAACGTTTATGTTTCACACTTTCTTTAAGCATTCTACATTGTAAATGTAGATAAAGGTTTTAAAGTAAGCATTAAAGCTAAGCGGTAACAATACTGTGACCAAAACAGGCTTTTATATTGGAGACGGATCCTTCACCACTACCAATAGGAAAAGTTCGAACTTGATGGATGATATATATGATGAAAACGTTTTGCGTACTAAACTCAGCACAAAGCATGAATATTTATGAAACAAATGTTTCAAACTATTTTCAACAATAAATGTAATAATTTTTAGTTAAGGGCAGATGCGTTTTAAAGTCTGCCTCTCTATAGAGTCGTCTATCCTTTTTAGTTTTTTTTTAATCCCTTAATAAGATAATCACTCGCTTTTAGGAGGTAGGTTGCGGTATTTGAGAAATTGTCATGAATCCTTGAATATGAACAGTGATTATTTTATTAACTCGAACATAAGTCATTTTTTACCAGTCAAATCACAGAAACATGTGTATTATGAGACCGCCTTTTGAGTCTAACACAACCATAAGTCAAACAATTAATTAACCAGTTTAAGGTGACTGGTTAAGGATATACCGAAATAACATAATGTGAATTACCGCGGAATGCTTACCGCAATAATTCAATATTTATTCTCGTTAACCAATTGTTATTTTGTCACTATGAAAGGTATGCGACCATTTGTTATTTTAAGACATGTTTTAGATATTGGCCGATAAAATCATTCGCCACATAGTTTAGGGGGATTACCTTCGTGTTTTCATTGATTTACTCTTAACGGAAAATGCACTGTCTGGACTTTTACCAATCATTCATATAAATCGCCATAAGTTCACACGCGACAACTTCTTTCCCATTCTTTTAAGTCGCGTCAAAAGTTGTTAACGAATGTCATCTTGAAATGATTGGCTCTTAAAGGGGTTGGAAAGGCTAAGCAACAACAGCTTCTTGATAAGTTAGATCAAACCGTTCACATTCAGACATGACAACCCCCTTTTTAGGAAATTCCAAATATTTTGGGAGGACAGACAATAACCGTCTGTTGTATTCCTTTTTAGTCTGCCCGAATGTGTTCTTTAAATCGTCTTACCCCTTACAGTGCTGGAACTAACTTCCGAAACTTCGTGCTTATGCAAACTGGTTAGATCCAGTCCAGCCGCCAAGTAAATTGGCGCCTGGCCTGTTATCTAACCTGTTTGCTACTCTGAGTATCTTACCTCATCAAAATTAAGCAAGTATTTAAGGTTTTGGAAAGGAGACGACACGAAAATGTATTTTTTAGAAAATTACCAAGCATCCTAAGAGTTAATGTTTTGTTTGACGCGTGACCGCGATGATGCAAAGGTAGTGTCAGCACGGTCTGTATAAGGTACTAAGTTCGGGACTCGACCCGGTCAGGGACCCTCAAACAATGGTAGTAATGGTTACATATGGTTATTATAAAATTGAGAGTTGGAGGCTAGTTTAAGATTAAACGTAGCAGGTTACTGGCAAGGTTTGAATCCAGGAAATAGTAAGATGAAGTTGAAACTAAGTGTTCAGCGATAAACCACATACAGCAGTCTTGTATGCAGAGTACTAAGGTTGCAATCTTTCATATATTGGCTTTGCTGTAATAAATTTGTTAGACGATGGTATTAGGTCGTCATAGTACCCTTTTGTCATTCCGGTATGTAAACAATAGCATGAAATGGAAAATCTTTAAATGACAACATCTCGTTGAATTCAAAGATTGTATATGCATATTTACAATACTTAAACATAAATAAAGTAACTGGGACTGTCTCGGATATTAGTTTAACCTGAATACTGTAACAATTATAAAATGGTAGTTACAACAATCATTTAGATAAACAATGTGCACGACCGAGCTGATACGCTTAATGAAAGGGGTCCACTTTGTCAGGGTAGTGGCGATTAACGATACGTATGAGACAAAGTGATTTCCCCTCTTAAACGACATGTTTAAACAACAGATGTAAAATGAATACAAACAAAATACAAACAGAAGAAAATACAAACATAATATGAAGTACAAAGAATTACAAAAAGAAGAAGAAAATTTACGCACGACATATACGGATTGAAACACGTGTTTACTGCCATTCTTTTGTCAAACCTTTCTCTTAAAGTTGTAAAGACAATTCAAATATAAACCCACACTATAGGGTTTTGAGAAACATTAAAAGCAGTAGGTTCATTATGATAATGTCAATGATGTACTCCCTGGTTCGATCTCCAATTGCGGATCTTAATGAATTGTGGACTGGCCTAAGCTGTAACGTTATGTCATAGCCTTACGTTTGTAGATTTAACGGAAAGCATACAAACATGAATCGTTGTTGCGATTCAATTGTACTGTTTAAGAGAACGGCTCTAAAACCCGATATAAAATCATTCATTTATCCAATCAGGATGAACTTAGACACAGATCAGACTGCTCGATGTGCAGACACTTATCGAGACATTTTCCTGTATTCAATACCTAGGGGGTTGTACTATGGAGGTTCTGGAATAGGTATGTTGGGTGCGGTCGTATTGTTGACACCAGTGTTGTGGTAACGCGCCCATGTTACGTACAGACTTTTACTGAACTTATTTCTTTTTGGTTTATAGTAATATTCCATTGACGCATGTGGAAGGTGAACACAATACAAAAAAGACAGGTCGAAATTTATGAATGAATTATCATATAACCAAACGTGATTGAATGCCATTCAATACAACAAAGGTTATTGTTAACTTCAAACTTTCCTTCACATTATACATGGCAAGTCACAATAATTTCATGAAGTTTTAACTGGAACTTTCTATGTGACAAGGTTACTATATACATGTAACAGAAAATGCTGACGCAAAGAATTATTCAAATAAATAGGAAGCAGTTTGGCAGCATGACTTTGAACAATTCTGGCTTGAAAATGCTTTGAGTTCGGATGTGTACAGCTATGGCCGATATACGAGACAATGGTTGAAACGGCTTAAAGTTCCAATCTAAACAAGTCTACCTTTACCCTAATGACGTTGGGCCCGCGATCCGTGACTAAATAAGACAAATTGAAGTCATTTTGTATTGTTGATCTGTTAAGTTTGACAGCGGCGTGTGAACAATCATTTACGGTCAATGAGTAGTATTGGTTTAAAACAGGATTAAAGAAAATCCCCTCGGTCATAAATCTAAATACCATTTGGCTTTTAGTTATCGAGTTTCTTTTCGTTATTGTGTCAATGTTCAATTGACAATTCTTATAGATTTACATGTTAAGTTTATTCGATATAGATCGCTATATTTAGGGTAATAATGAATAAATCAGTACATGTAAACATACATATTTGGGTATAACATACAGGAACACATCTTCGTAAGGTTTCTTGCCTTTACAAAATAGACTGGATGCGGACAGATATAAACATCGTGTAAAATGGTTACGTAAGACATGATAATATGGAAACGACATATCATATACCCAATAAACTAATCATTTTTGCAATTATACAGATCTGTTAGGTATTTCATTAGGAAAACAATCTGCTTTCATTTCTCTTTTGCTATGGATCTTATTTTCATGGCGGCAATGGTGTATAATACTCACAAATTCATGTGTGAATGAGAAACTGGCAGAACATGGTGTACGGCCATCCGATTTCGATACATATTATACGCACGGTAGCTTTCAATGATGTTCGTTTTCGAATGAATTCATTCCCAAATAACTTTACTTGAGATCTTACCCCAAAATACCGAATAAAGAAGTTACATGCTCAAAATGCATGGTTTGCAAACATCTTCTAATTGCAACCAACGCTCTTCTGTCAGGACGTAACTTGTATAGCTATTAAGATGAATGAGCGTCTGGTAACATTGATGAGTGTTTATTTCGCGGATCGATCAGCTGTCAATCGATCACCGAACGTGATGATTTGTCCCATTGACACACTCACGTCATTACAGGGCTAGTCACGAAATAAAAACGTCCACCATTCAGTTTAAACAGTTACGTAAAATAGGTAGACCTACCAATCTCTCTGCGACATAACGCGTGGATTTTAAAGTCACGACACGATAGTATGTAAGATGTGAGTAAATTTTCTCTTTGAGATGATATTTTGACGGAACCAACTTTGAAATACGCATGTTCATACCAAGGTAATTCGGGAATTGAACGCTTTAAAACCTCGTTTAAGTTTCGACACAAGGTTGATTGACGTTATTTCTTTTTTTCATGTCACTTTGATACGCGCTGAGAAAGTGCTTCTTTGGTATGCACTGTTTCCATTGCCAGGCCAAATTGATGCACAGTTGTTATCAACGACCTTACAAATCAACATATCAACTGGTAGCATCAACATGCATTAGTATACTATTAAATGTTGGTAGCAACATGTTAATCAAATTCGTTCCCAAAAGATAAATCCGGATACACAAGTGATAGCCGACATTTCTTGTTTTGAAATCGTGTGTGTGTGATGTTACGATTACCTGATAGATAACAAGCCGTGTTCATCATATTTACACCCACAATGTTTCATTGAATAATACAACAGAAAGATATATTATTTTATAATAGATTAAAAGAAAACTTCGAGAAAAGAATATTAAAACTGACGAGAATCATTGGTATGTGGTGAGATCGTAAAAACGTACTCGTACGCCTTGGTTTAGATGAAAAAAAAAGGCGTTCTCTTTAACTACTCTTTGTTAAACGTTTAACAAAACGCATGCGTGCATTATACCATGCGCTTCACAAACAAATCATGGAAGACTCACTTTATAAAGTTATATATTGCTTTTACACAACACTCTGCTTTCCTTAAACTATTCACTTGCAAATAAATGAACACAATTATAACTTTAAACACTATAAACTTATATAGACATACACAAAAATGGTATTATAGACAAACATCTTGGTTCGATTCCTCTCAATTTTAACTGAAAATAAAGACATTGTATGGTAAATGTTAAACAAAAGAAATCGAGAAAGGAATGAAGATTTCAGCCATTCTATAAAGTTAACGACTTTTTGGAAACGTATTGTCACCATCTAATCTTGATCTATACTTAACTAACATGGTTGATCCTGAAGACACTGACTAGTTGTTTCCGACCAATCAGAATTCTGTATTACTGAGATGGTTCCTGTGCTCAGTAAGCCTGATCTAAGGACTATTCAATACGCGTGTGAAATGATTCTACAACGTTTTGGACAAACAACCGCTGACGAACATCATTTGGATAACTTTATAAACTTTCTCAAAGATATCAAGTACAAGATGCTGCGTGACCGTAACAATAGTACTTCCTTAAACCAGGATATAAAAGCATGGTGTACTCAAACACCATTTGCGTCAAGTTTTCTCTCGAATGGTTTTATTAGATATTTTTGGGTGCAGGGTAGGTAAAAAGTAATGTATTCCGTAATTGGACATGTGATTAATAGCTGTGCTCTAAACAGCCAATCAGAATTGCCGCTGTCCAATAGTTGTCCAATCGGAACGGTTGTCCGCTGATTGACAGGTATCGGACATGGCTGGTTTGTGACTTCATTATTTCTCACCTATTCTCTCATTAAAGGAGGTTTTACGAATGTCGACAGTTTATTAGCTGTGTCTGCGTTCTATCATGAAACTGGATAGTTTACCTAAAATTAAAAGGTACGAATTAATGAATTACTTTTAAACAGTATTTTTTATTTACACTAACAGATAAGTGTCTCTTACTCTAGACCTTAACAATGAGTTCAAGACAAGTTGTCCTATTTGAGATTTTATTAATTTTGTCGAACAAGTATCACTCAAGTGATCATTCAAGTTTATTCGTTATGGTGTGTTTAACATTAGCAACTTGCCAACCTCTCCTGTATTGTATTGTTGTAAAACTATATGGATGCCAAATATTGTATGGACATTGGCGCTCTTTATACGGATAGGGGAAGTATGCACATGTACATCCGTAGTTATAAAAAAAGTTATAGTTATAGATGCGTTTTTTTTATTCAAACGATTATGACGAATAATGCATTCTAAGTTCTCGATTCGTCATGGTTAAATGTTGTTGTTATATTGGTTAAATAGGAATTAAAGAAAGTCTTGTATTGAATTTCTTCCGCTGCAAAGTGTGCGACATATACACATGGATTAACGATGGTAAATGGACACTGTCTTAAATGCTAAATTAGCTATGTCGTGTCTTAAGTTTTCTGATTCATGTTTCCCTAGTAACGTACTAGTGTTATGCTAGTAATTGTGTCTCGGATATGGACACTTCACAATAAACGATATCGAAGTTCGAACCCGGGACGTACGGTTTCCAACCCAAGGATGTAAAGGATGACGCCTCTTTTATGAAAGAAATGCATGCTCGTCAAAAGTTCTTTTTAAATTAAGCTGTAACCAACAGGAATATTTGATAACATTTAGTAACCCATCACATGTACTGTGTATCCAATTTTTCCATGAAAGTTAATTTTGTTCCTGCCTGGAATTAAAGACAGGTACAGTAAAGGGCACTGAACTGTTTGAAAAAAAAAACATATCCATGTATGTTAATAGGATAAGATATGAACGAGCAACTTCTCCTTTGGTCATAGTGGTGATTAAGTACTCTGCTTTCGATGCGTTTAACTGTGCATGTGCATGTAGAAGGACATAGTTTATGGAAGAAGTTATCAAATGAATCGCTTGCAGAATCTTATACCCGGATACTCAAAGCTGTTATTCTAAATTAATATGTTTCTATGGCTGGGTCATCCGGACGAGCGGAATTTTGTAATGAATCGATATCGACAGCCTCTGTGTTTTACGGTTTGTGTACGGAAATATCGTTCGTTGTATCCAAAACAAACTTTGATTACATAATATCGACACGATTTCGGTTTGCTAAGAACTAGCAGTGATTAAAACACAATTAAACGCGAAAACCCTTCTTTTGATAAGAAATCCGTTGCTCATATGTTTATACATTAATGATGTAAATGCATTAATCAATTTTGTGTTTTTTCATCAAATGGACTGCATCTGTGTTATATCGCTTTATCCGGTACATAAATCCACAGTCGTCAAACAGTATCCCTGGTAGACAAACATTGTTAAAGGTTTATGTATGACCCTGCTCCATCATTATGAGAACAATGCTCTATATATGCATTGTCCATTAGGTCAGTCACGTGAATGGCCGGCCTCACGACGTTTGTGTCATTTTAACTACACTGTTTATGTCCACTTTGATACCGCATGTGTCTCAAAGTGAGATTTTTATTCGGACCTCGACACATTGTCGCGGGATACAACACAGAGAACTCATTCTTCTATCATTGGTTGCTTGGTTACTTTAACTGTCCAGTGTGTTGGACAAGATGCTCCATGGCTTTTATTTCACGTTATCTATAATCTATACTTGGCGCAAACCAAGAGAGTTACATGAACAGTGCTAATTTCATTGAGGTACAAGAGCCACAATGGTTTGGAGAACTGCCCTTCCAAAACAACGTTACATGGCCTCGATAACGAAACCCCCATCGGAGAAATGAATCCTAGTAACTTCAGTTCAAAACGTCATTAACTTCACCGTGGTTTGTTTGATGTAAGTTTTTACGTGATCTATCATTGAAGAGATGACCTAATGTCACGTTTCGTAATAAATCCAATTACAGATAAACGTCTGCACTTATCAAGGCATCGTTTTTTTTTTTTACTTTTTATTAATCATTCTTGTTCTTTAAGCAAATGTCTTTAGTCTCCATTTTAGTGCAGACTCAGAGCTAAAGAAAAGCTGCATTTTTCACTTGGTGTCTTTTTCATTCTTTTTCTCAAAATCCTATATTGGTTGTATGTAAACAATACGGTTCTAGAGTGAACCCACTATTTAGGGTACATATTTATAATATTATGGTTTGAAACGTCCATAGACTCCGATACGCGTCTTGAACTCTCCCGTTGGTATTGTAAATGTGTGTTGAACAATGAAGGAGAGGAACCAGGGGTAGAGTAAATTTTCCGGCTTCCAACTTTCCTTTGAAGGTTGTCTATGCTGGACACGTATCGTTCATTGATAGGGTGATGATTGATTATTCCTGGACAATTTAAATGCAGGGAAATTAAACAAGATTGTCGAAACCGATCAGCCACAATAGACCGTACTTGTTTATTAGACAGGGACCCATTACACTCGACGGACATAAGAAACATTTTAGTTTTGACCGAAGCGCTTGTAGTTGTAATACCATTGTGTTAAAATAAATATCGCTTATTGGCACGATGATAGAAATAGCAGATACTGCTTTAAATTAAAATGTTTCGGCGCAGTGGGTTCTTGCTCACCGTGGCACACACTGTAATAATCAGTAGTGCGTTTTCCAAAGAAAGACACACTTCCCTAATTAAGAGAAAGCTCGTTTTAGGTACCTGTAACTGAAATCAAATGAGCTCACTGACAAAAGACGGGCTGCTCATGGGTATCAATGCATCACATACATGTAGATTGTAGTTTTTTGCTTGTTGCTCTCGATCTGAACCAGATAAATAATTACATTTGAGGAAAAGGGTAATGATAAAAGGGAAACACTTTTTCCCGAAAGGTTTAATAAATGACTGTCTGAATTGAATGTCAATACATTTACTGTCAATCTCATTGGGACTTCAATTACTCGTGATTCTACTGCTCAAGCCTGACAGAGTGGTATTTTGTAATGTTAACTTGTTAAATTGTTGTTCGCAAGGCAACGACTTATTTCCCCTCCATGTTTCGTTTGAAGCAGACGTATAGAACCCACTGATTGTTGGGAAAAGAGTGATGCAGGTGCGTCAAATTTAGTTATGTTTGAGACGTAACGAGTTAACAATCATTACTTTCTATTTTGTCACAATGATTTTTATTTCAATCTTTATATTTTACCCGTATAGTCGTCGCCATAGATGCGAAATGTCGGTCTGTGTGTTTAATCACGTCAGAGCCAATACTCCTATTGGTGGTGTATCGTGATGCCGTTTTCTTTAGAAATAGTGGAAGCCACCAAACTATAATACCCATAAGGGTAAGTTCCGACTGGGTAGAGAACTATCGTTAACTTTCACAGTTTCTCTAGGGAAATATCCTTTTTGAAATCTTATTTAGATATTGTTGTTCGTTCTGAATGACAGTCAGTTGTCCTTTTCTTTTTCCACAATTCTTATTAGATTAAACTAACACTTCAAGATTATGTCCGCCTGTAGACGTCCTTCGTTTAAACTATGAAGAACGTGTCGACCGTTTGATAGATAATGAATATCGATGACGTCCCGTTATATGGCTGATTGTTTAATGTCCCCATAAACGACCAACGTCTTTATTACCTTTTGTATGACCAGATCCCTCGAGGGGTCGTTTTGACTCGTCAAAGTTAATCAAAAAAGAGTTTTATTACCAGTTTACTGATGTTCCATTTGAACGCCAGTTCAATTTAGTGTTTTACTACCTCTTATGGTTTCCAATTCAAATAAAATCCACATACTAATCGAGTATATGTCACACTCACCTGTCACAACGTTGATATACGTTGTAATGTACCAGTTATATGTTACTATTGCTGAAGGTGAAATATCTCCCCATGATCAATTTCTTTTGTCAAGGTGATGTTTACCCAAGTTCACAAAGAATCTGTTATTTATGATACTTGATACACGTTGTCTGTTTTTATTTTCAATTCGGGCGAATCACTCAAACAAACATAAGAGAGATGCTTTGCGATCCCCGAAATGGTTTACAATGTTACAAGCGATATAATTCTTGTCGAAGTATATCCAGCGATAATAAGAAATCTTACGGGGGCTTAGTTCACTGCCAGTACATCATTCTCCCTTACAGAGTTATAGTTCGTTCCCCATTATATCCAAGTCTGATATGTGAGCGTATAGTGAACGGTACTCTGATTGCCGTCACTGTTGCTTACGTATCGATGATACATCCCTATCATACATTGTACGTTATGCATGAGTATCTATGTCTCTGGTATTTTCTATAAATCACAAATATTGAAATGTAATTCTATCTAAAGGCCAAGTAACTATTGGTCGGAGTACATGGGCATTACTTTGAACTCTAACGTTCTCCAGTGTAATTGTTCGACAGTTTCAAAATTAAAAACTCATCAGATGACAAACAAACGTGAAATAAGAACTATATATGTTTAAAAGAAAAGCTTATGTGTGTTTGTCATCGTAATCTCTATTGCATTTCTTATAAGGTAAGTGTCAAATGATAAATAGGGTTACAGGAGTGTGAAATGTGGAACAATATTTTGTTCATATATAAATGGACTCAAAAATCGTTAACGTTTTGGTTAAAGCACTCCTCATGTTTGACTTAATTTTACGTTCAATACCACAAGGTTAAACACAAAAATTATATTGCAGAATACACGCACTACATACTCTATATCTATTGCACTATAGTTTTTAAACATTATACATTATAAAGCATTTTTTACAAATATTTCATCAGACATGGTTTAACAGAAGAGATACAAATTTCAAAGGTGTAATTCATTTCCTATTTTGTTAAGCATGATCTGTATGTATTTTGACAGATAATAACAGGTGTGTCTAATAAAAAGTTGATTAGCTATAAATCTGTAACCAACCTGATGATCTATGGTGACCACGCTTAATTGAATGTTAAACTGCCAATGTTATGACCGCCACATACATACACTCTATCATTGAAAGTGAAGCCCTTGTGGCCATAACGTTTCCTTCTGTCTGTGCCATTACAAAATATCAGTATGTGGGTGCGAGATTGTTACAACTAACTCTTGGTCGTTGATTAAGATACCAGTTCTCCACATATAAGGTTTTTGTACCTACATGTACCCCTTTTGTTTGCAATCATTGTGAATAGCACAACTCGAATCATTAAAACAAATAAGCCCATTCAATAGTGGGACATACTTTTCTTGACTTTTCGTATTATACCGGCTGCGGAAGTCTGAACGAATCATTAAGACAGAAATTAGGGCAGAGTCGTCTGCAACAAACTGGTCAAATGTCGTTATTGTTTGGTTACGGGTTAAATACTGTGTTTAATACCTCTGAAGTGCTATAAAGTCGTAAAGATCGTCTATTTCCGTTAAGTACATTATTTACGGGGTCGATCATAAACAACTGTTTGGTAAGAAATGACGAAAGGTGCGCGATTGAAATTTATGAGAATAAGAAACCACCTTTGGCAAGATATTCACACTTTTTTCACAACGATTTCAGATTGGAATTGCAATTCGACTGTTATTTGTCATCTAAGCATAAACATGGGGATCTACTCCCGTTTTTCCTTTCTTTTTGTATGTGTGTCTTGGGGGTTTGTCTAAGTTTGGACGAATCGGAAGTCCGTTGCGGTTTAACAGGGTGAATTATGTAGGAATTTGTGAAATTTTTAATTAACAAAGGAAGCTGGGTATAACCATCCTAAACTGTGAATGAATCATTTGTTTATGACATTTTTCATTAACAAGGGAAGCTGGGTATAACCATCCTAAACTGGTAATGAACCATTTGTTTATGCTTTACCTCGAATAAGGAATTTCGTAAATCATTTCTCTTTCACGGCGAAATAGTAAGCTCTTGAAGTGTTTAGAAGCATTGTGACAAAAAGAGAAATGGGTCATATCGTCTCAGCAATATCTATTATGGTTGCAAAGATGATTTATTGTGAACAACAGCAGCGTTTAACAAATTGATTTCTGAGTCGTGATGAACACAAAAGCAAATTATTAGGAACAATGATTGGTTAACAATGATTGATTTAAGGATAAAGGTAAAATAGTTCACATCTGAGACATTTTCGCTTCAATTACTAAGTATTTTTTCCTATAACGATTATATAGGGCCTGTAAAGTGTAATATTTTTTTTGTTATTTTCTTCATGTAAATTCGTCTCAATATTCCTAGGCGAAATAATGCAGAACCCTTGTGTAACATTAGAAGAGATTGCTCGTTTGGGTTACCCGCCACAAAGGTTTTTTTTATCAAAATCACACGACAAATGTAAGGTTCAATACTTTATAAGTGTCATGTGCAGGTCGGACTGATGATTGGGGTAGAGTTATATACTACAGAAATCCGACATCTGCCTTCCGGTTATAAGTAGTACAATAGTAGGTGAGTGAGAGATGATGACGAAGGACAACTAGTGTGATGATTAAAAGTAAATAACAAGTTTAATAGTGAATTGTTAAACACCCACCAGATAATAACGGTGACGGATGGTGAACCTGTAATAGCCCATGTTCATAACAACATGAGTAAATGAGAATAGACACTGTGTCGTGTAGTCTGAACTATTCCGTGGAAGGATGACAGATAACGCAATGTTAAATGAGAATATTTGTAACGAATTAAATAATGATGAGCTAGACCTTCTCTTTTCCCACGCCAGTGGTTGTTCCCCATTGAACAAAACGAACCTATCGGAGCTTTGGTTACCTTAACCCATTACCAAACTATAACGACATGATCAGTGTTTGTTGCAGACGACTCTGGAAACATTGTGGGCTTAACGAGCAAATTCTCCTTTTCCCACGACTTTTTCTTTCCTATCGGAAGATAATTTTTCAATTTTGTTACATTATGAAACATTGCCTGTAACCTCTTTCAATTAGGGCCAAGCGAAATAGTTTACGTTTGGTAAAGGGTAAAGTCACTAGGACTGTATGAGTAAACTGAAGAACCTGATACGAATTTCTGAAGATTTCCCCTTACGTACAACAGTTGCTCTCTTTTAAGTGTCGCCAACATTATTCGTTTAGTACCCTCTCTTGATTTTATATATCCCTTACCAATTCCACATTGTTAGGTTGTGTGACTCTTCCAAATAAGGATAAAGATTTGAAAGCAACCATCAAGTTTCAAACGTTTTATCTGTGATACTGAAAGGCGCCATTGTACGACAAGAAGACTCATAATCTACAACAGTCGGCACGGATCGAGTAACATAAACTGAAAGCCACACTGTTTTTATAGACATCATGTATTTAAGTCTTTCCAAAGCAATAGCTTCTTCAACAAGACACGAAATCTGTAATACAGTTTGTGTTGTTGGAAGTCGGAAGAGTTTGATTCAGAGAGAACGTCTAGCGGATAATGGGATTAGCCCAATGTTCCCACGCGTACCTGTCATTCATAATTCGATTAACCAAATCCTGTTTGACGGTAAATGTTGTCCAGGTCGTTTGGCTCCTTTCCCACATGGGAGCGGTCTTTCATTTAGAATTCACGATTTAGATGGCATTGTTTCGTTTTGGGATTAATACATTCAAAGTGGGATGAAAAAGATGAAAGACGACGTTCTAAATATGTTATCAGCAAGACTATAGAAACCGATTGTTATCGGCACAGGTAACCGGCTTAGGTCATTAATTAAGATAAGATAAAAGTCAAAGCGAATTAACAGAAGCATTATTTAAAGCGACCTAAAAGAAAAGCGATTTGTTTGCACGTACGTCAAATATCCGGGTCTCCGAGGACTCCTGGCAAGAGTTCAGAACTTAAAGATACATGCCTTCTCTCTATGGAGGTTTAAATCACTGAAGTGGTAGATGGAGATTTCAATGAGGCTTTAATGTTATGAGCTTGAAACTTGAGAGTCGTCGAATTAACTGTCGATGGTATATTTCTCCAAAGACTGCGAACCCCTTATTTACGTAGTGGCCTCATTTATTGAAATAGAAGTTTGTATTGCCTTGTTAACAAATACAGAACACTATATCGTTATGTCACAACAGTTTGTCACGACCTTGTTTGGATATTTACCCTTTACCCGGTTTGACGTAAAATTTTGTTGAGTGTATTTGATGGATGTGAAGCCAATTTTGCCTTTAACGAACAGCAGAGCAGCGAGTGTTGTTGACCCATCAGTTTACAAACAGTCAAGTTTGAATGTTTTGGCAAATCTTTGAAATATCATGTCAGTCAAGTAAGTACTTTGTCGCACAGGAGCGCGTTCGTTATCATTATAATCAATCTTCTCTTCGTGAATAGAAAGAGAAATAGAAACCCGTCTTTACTCAGAAGGAAATTCTAAACGACAAACATGCATCGTCCTAAACAGAAAGGGGCACATGCCTCATTCAACAATATGGTGAAATCGTAACCATCTCTTATGTCCCATATTAGTTCCCTGTATGATTTGCTGGAGAGATGTACAACCACCTGACTGTTTGATAAAGGGATGTGAGATTTGGGGATTAAGTTTCAAGGTGACGGAAGATAAGGGGACAGCATAATAAACCCTGCAATCAACCATTTCTAGAGCAATAAAACTATGTGAGAAAGTTATCCATTTAATACCTGTAGTATAACCACAACAAAACTGGACAACAGAAGATCAGCATAAATATGCTGCTTGACCATAGCCAGGGACTTAGTGGTCAACTTTCTTCGGATATTACCTTGGAATCGGCCAGTCTGTTGGTCAGGGATAGTAAAACAAAGAGGTATGCATGGTGATTTGTAATTAATTCTTTATATCTCTATCTGCAATTCATATGTATTTGTTTTTCGCTACGAGTCAAGCATTACTGCGTTTTCAGTATTATGCATGCAACACGAGTATATACGATATAGATAGTATACGGTATATAATAAAGTCACCCAGGACAAATATTTTGTTTAATATATTATTTAGAAATTCCCCAAAAGGAGCGTTTTCGAATGGTTCAGAGAGAAGGTAAATACGAGCACATGTTACAAAATACAAAATGATTAAAATTAAACATTCTCTTTATAGGAGCCATCGAGAAAGAATAATTAATGTGTTTCTCTTTTGGAGCAATCTGTCATTTTATCATAGTGATTTCTTAAGCCCAGTGCATTAATTGTATCATAATAAGGGAAAGTTGGCATCCATTAGACAAACGACAATAAACATAGTAGTCGCTTTGTTAGCCTAAAGACCTAAAACAAGACGCTTTACAGGCTATATATTCAAAGTAACGACGTTAGTTAATTTAATAAACTACAATACGCGACCGTTTTGAATTGATTTTTAAGACAAAAATATTTAGATGTTGGTAAGGGAGTGGCATGTAAAGGGATGCATTGAACAACAAAAACGGTAATTCAAGTAGACCAATTATTCAAACTCCGCGCAGGAATACTTTCCTTTGTTACACTACAGTACAATAGCTCCTAACCAAAAGGAAAAGGGAGATCACTGCATTGGAGAATGCCATTTATTATCCCAGTAAGTTATGGTTATGTCCCTTTGTATTCCAATCATCCCAGACTATTTTGAACTTCCAATTCGAAAACAATTCGTGTATTTTACATTATGACTGTAGAGGGAGCTCCTTCGTCAGGAGAGGAATTGTTGTCTTACTTCAACAGAGAATAGTGATAAAATATGACGGCATCTGAAGGACGTAATCTAGAGATTTTCGGATAGCCAGTAAAGTAGTACTCGTAGGTTCCGAATTAACGAGACAAGATAATTCGCTACCCAACTATTCATGTCTTATAATGACTAACTCAACCTTAAAAAAGAACATGAGACTTATCTTATAGACTTATCTTATAGACTTATAAATGAATAAGTTCTCGTTAGCTGATTATACCAACTCAAGCTGACTGTTACAAGTGTTATGGTCACTTCTCTCAATGTTATCACAAACTATTTTTGTAATCACCGACGAACTGGAATCTGGGATTTCTCCCAAATAATCAATTAGTGGGTTTTATCTGTGTCTTCTCATTGTGTGATCACATTTTGTAAGTCATCTACAGAGGGTATTTTGTTCATGAAAACTTATCTCCCAGCCGAATCCAATATTTACCGAATGTTAATCATCTTAATTGGCAACTTTGAATAAGATGTTGAAACGTGAGATGATGGCCCTAGGTTATAGTCGAAACGTATACAGAGTTTCCTATTCCCGACAAAACTATCAATCATTGTGGGAAACAGGAGATGTTTAAGTTACTGGCCTATAAGTATCACATCCACTTCAAGCTTTCAAATTTATTTTGAAAACGGAAGACATGATCTCAACGATGAGCCAATATTTTTGTCACGATGTGAAACAATCTTCTTTCGCGTATGCCTATATTCTACAACTAACGGTAACCATTACTAAACCTTCTTATTATTCATTTGCTTGACTAGTTCACAAAGAAAGTGCCGTAGTCGTTAACAAACTGTTATAACTTTTTTCTTAGTGAAGTGATAGCTCATCATCAACCAATAAATTCTGATAATGGTATCGTACTTCATGCGCTACATCTACTTCAAATATGCGACAACTCGCATCATTGGAGCCGAGTATCTCATCCTACGCCGTAAAATGTGAACTTATTACTCGTATCCCTCGTCTAGTAGGAAGTATCACCATGCTGTCGTATGGTGTCGGTATCAATGTATATTGGTGTGTAAATGGTTCGAACCACAGCCGCTGTCACTGTAGATCTAGTTGTTGGGTCAAATCGGAAACATCTGTAGATGGTGATTATCGTCTATATAAAACGTCATTGTTCCACCAGGATGTCTTCCTTAAACCACAAAATAGACAATAGCCAGGCTACACCATTAACAAGGGGCATTGGAATGTTGTCTTTGATAGGACTAAATGAGGAGTTACTTCAGAAGAGAATTATATCTTAAAAATGTATTTGTTGTTTTTGCCACGGAAATGGATCGAACTCTTTATATGACTTAATTCAAATCTACTTATTTATTTCTTAACCCTTATAGTGCTGGAACTGACTTCATGCTTATGCAAACAGGTAAGATCACAGGCCAGGCGCCAGGTTTATTGGCGGCTGGCCTGTGATCTAACCTGTTTGATACTCTGAGTATCTTTCCTCAGAAAAATTAAGCAGATATTAAAGGGTTTGCAAAGCAAACGACACAAAAATATATTTTCAAAAAACTACCCAACATTCCAATGGTTAAGTTGGCTGCAGAAGGTGTCTTGAAACAATCATGCGTGAAAAAAGGGTTCAACTATCCAGATGTTTCCTATCATTGATAGACAAACGTTAAATCTTTAATCCTTACGTAGTTCCTCTATTGTATTTGTAATGTAGAATCCATATCTGCACGATATCTGCATCCTATCAGTCGATTACGATATTGTTGGTAGTCATTGACAGCGTTTGGTCGATCTAACGTCATGGTGTAAAGGACGACTAGCCTAAACTTATCAGCTCAATGATATAGAAACATATTCCACCTCATGTGATCTGTATAAAAAGTCTCAATTGAACAGAAGACGTCAAAATACTTTTTTAACATTTTACCAATCGCCTTATTTTCGACTGTGCCTAATTGAAAGGGTTTGTATACGACATTCCAAAATGGGATGAAATTGAAAAATAATCTTCTGATAGTCCAGATAACGTTGCGGGAAAAGGAAAAATTGCTCATTGAGAGCAATTTCTTCTTTGCCCACAATGTTTTCTAGCGATTCTGCAACAAACTGGTCAATTGTCGTTATGTTTGGCAATGGGTTAAAAATCATCATATGTTGCTACAATGGGCTATTTTACTTCTTTATGTTTATGGTTTGATATTATTTTTGACGTTTATGCCATCTGTAATAATCCTTATATCACGCTTTTGTAAAATGTATCAGTTCGCGGTAAACCCCGCTATTAATTAGCCAATCAGCGCACTGGGAATAATGCGATCTTCCGGGAAGCTTTAGGTGTCCTCATAAAACAATGCGGTTTTCAACCCTTTCTCTAAACATGTTACGAAGAACCTACAATTTGTTAACAACAGCTGTCGATTGGCGAAACCTTTGTGAGAAATATATATCATGTTCACATTTGGCCCATAACCTCGTAACAATATCGTCAATCAGCCATTGAGAACTATACCCAGATGTGTGATTAAGGCCATTCGTTGTTATTTAGAACCATCCATTACCATACTTTCAGAGCCAGTTGTTTGGAGTATTATCAAAGAAGGATTCCTCACTTGACAACTTTTGCTGCTGACATTTAATGATCATTCAGTTCTTTTAGATAATTCTCACCAATTATATTGCACAGCAATCCTGTGTTTATTGTATTTCTTTTTGTAAAAGGACTTGCTTCTTCTTGGAAAACACAAACCTTTTAAAGAAAAGTGTTCGGCATTTCTTATCTGACCACTGTTTATAGTTTTGTTCTGGATATCGTCTATCTAATTAGAATGATAAGCCCCGCTTGCTGTAGAAGGCTAATTGTACGTGCTTCTTAATTGACAACAATTGACTAAGGTCTAGGAGTTAATGGGTCTAGTGTATGTATACACAATATTGTGGATAGTTATAGCTTACGAGTACTGAAGTCATCTTTGCATTGCGAGAGTTTCTACTAAATCTTTGTTCATGACATTTGCCCTGTATTGGGATATCATATTTTTTTTAATTTCTCACAACTTTTCCAAGGTTTAAACAGGGTTAAGTCTATTTCGCCACCGGAAACTGCCCCTCCCCCCCCTCCCAGATGTAAGAGCAGCACGGGTTGATCCAGAGCCTCACATAAAACAGTCAATTTAACATCCTTATAGACGTACCCCAAAAAACTCATACTCTAGCGTCGCGTGTTTTGAATTAATTAACACAAACAATAAAACACAAGGTTATTGAGAGCTTTCCTCCTTGTCGTACTGTTTAATTGTGAATCGTTACGGACGGACGCCCGTGGCCAACAGTTGTTAAATACTAGTTTAGATCCAGTGATCATGAACCTGTGAACTGTCACCACGATATAAATGAAGAAGCATTATATAACGAACAAACCAAACAACAAGATCATGAACTTCAAAAAGAGACTTCAGCTAGACAAAAGTAAAGGGTTAAATGTTTATATTAATTCAATTAAGGTCTTCCTTACATCCGATTGGCTTACCAAACTCATAAAACAACCAGGTTTTCCCCAGATATGGGCAC
Source organism: Cerastoderma edule (assembly GCA_947846245.1). Lineage (NCBI taxonomy): Eukaryota > Metazoa > Mollusca > Bivalvia > Cardiida > Cardiidae > Cerastoderma > Cerastoderma edule. The sequence continues at coordinate 29,505,151 of OX401416.1, read as the reverse complement.
GATAATGGTGTGTCCGGTAAGATATATAAAGATGATTTCTTGGTCTGTCACATAAACAGAGTTATATATCGAGGGTTACGTTCCGTGAGATATGACAAACAGGTAATACTCTAGACATGTAATAATATAATATTCATTGGACCTAGGGTCAGATTAGAGACGTAGAGAAATCGATTAATAACATTTTATCTTATGGTTTATTCTTGTGAATTGTCTCGTCAAGACAATTGGAGAGTACTGACATAACGGAATTTAGTATTGAGTGATAGATTAATGTTGTTTTCTGAAACTTGTACATTATACACATTGTATGTTAGGAATGAATCAAGATCTATTTTCGTTAAATATTTAAAGAAATATATTTTGATCGAATTTTAAGGAGGCTTATTGAATGTAGAACCCAAATTATTGGAAATCGGTATTTATAATGGGAAAGTACTCATCTTATATTCGCTTCTAGAATTAGTGTGTTTTTTTTTTGTCTCAGTTCAAACTGGTGTCACAGTCTGTCTCTTTTATTGTCTAAGATTTGATGATTGAGCATCCCAGTTTTGCTGCTTTTGCGTTTGCGCTAAAAGAGTTAATGCATTCCGTCTGTATTCCCGGAGAAATCACTGGATTGACCCGATATTCATGTTTGATATGTCGGGGTCAAGGTCTTATACCCGTGGTTTGCCTACTCAATCGAAACTACTCGGGTATTTCCGTGAGCTGTGAAATACACCTCGGATACAAGTGTAGGGTTACAATTTTTCAGGTAATTCGGCATCCGCCAATTAACACCTTTTCTAAGCGTGCAAGTTAAGTAGTTCAATGTGTATGGAAGGGTTGGACATCCTTTTAAGTAATCTTTTTATCAGTAACCCATACCAAATGGCAAAATTATTGTTGTGACATGTTAAGTTGTTTCCTCAATCAAATTTAAAGACTTTTTAGATTTCACATTTAAGATCTATTATTAAACACGAAAGTGAAGTGACGTCATTCCGCTGGGAACCAATATGGCGTCATCCCTATTATTTCAGAGATGTTTTCATTTGATAAACCCGATGTGTTCAGATTGTTGCCTACTGAGCCGGAGTTCACACACTCACTCACATAAACAAGGTTTTAACCTTTGACCTGGGCAAGAAATGCTGCGTCTTGTCGAGTGAGTGACATGATAAGTTTAAACAGCGGGAAATCATTTTGCTGAAGTGGTTTCATCGATAACTTGGTATAACATCACTCTTGTCAGCTGTCTAGATACTGAGGGCTGAACAAGGAAATTTTTTCTGTGCGGTGTATACAAATCCACTCTATAAACCGACTTTTCGGGTAAACATTGGAAAGGTAATTACCAACAATATAGTATTGTATTTAGAAGCATAAAGAGAAGTTAAACAGTTAGCGAAGGAAACCCTTTGAGTTTTGATAAGAGTGTTGGCCAACTTGAAGGGCCTATTCGAGTATTCTAAGTTCTCGGTGAATGTCTGCTTTACCCGATTCTCATGACGATTTATTACTTTTGTTTCTTTTGCTTGAATATCGGTCCATATTTTGAATATTTGCAATTAGGGAATTACAAGGCTTACTTATCTGTTAATTGATGTTTGAATTGCTATTTGCAGCTCGATCTCATGTAACATGTAAGACTGTGGCTGTTTTAAACTGAACACGATGTTCTTTAACATTTCATCGAAATGGCGTTTTGCTTATATTAAGCAGATTCTGTTTTTGTCACGATTGTTTCAATTGTCATTCCTTAACAGGTGTGATTGGTAAATTTGGAAGGCTTTTTGGATTTAAGAATCTGTGAATTGCAAACTATTTACATAACATGGAAATTATTGGGTACATGGTTAGATAATAGATCTTTGTTAAGCTACTCGAGTTAATTGCCAACTGCTGGAAGATACATTATAATTATGTCATTTCAAATCTATTATTGTTTTAATATGATTTTTATTTCTCAGAAATAGTCAGATATAAATGTTGATAATACTTTTGCTGTTCATTTGATTTCTTATCGGTATGAAAATAATCAATTATGACATCTGAATCGCAGTTGAAATAGTTATTGATATTGATGATATGGTAATATAAACTTGATATAGTTGATATGTAAGTATTAATGGGTTTTATTGATATACTATTATTGATTTGTTGTAGACAGATGTTTAGCCTCTTTATTCGGTCTTTGTACCATATAGGCGGGAAACATCTCCGTTATTTTACTTATATTATCTGTAACTTTACGATCCTATGACTATCGTGAAAATACCGGATTTTGTTTCATTTATATTTGTTTAATTGTTTCACTACAAAATATTGAATAACGAGAAGCGTCGATATTGCTGTGAAGATGACGACGATGACGTATGTTATGATACTAATGTTAAATCTTATCAGATTCTGGAAGTCCGTGAGTTATAGGTTTATGAAAGACGTTGATAAATACGTCCACTATCTTCCTTACTGTGGATGTACGTACTAGATCGGACACAAGCGGCGATAGGTCGACCGGAAATGGTGGGGTAAACCGTAAATCATGATACCCGACTTGTCTGTAATGTGTTACATGTTAGTTCAAATTCCGTTCAAAAGATATATTGGCTCGAAGATTTGTTGTTAAATTTCAACGTAGTGTTTGTGTATTTTTTCACTATATTTCGGATGTTGAATCGCTCGGAAGGAATTGATATTTTATCAAAATATCATTTGTTAGTAAATGTATGTCCGAACAGAGACATAGCTGTTATCTATGTCCCTGGTCCGAAGCATTGGTTTCAATGGTAACTTGGTAGTTTTCCATTTACAAACTAGAAGTTGTAATTCAGTTTGCTTCAAAAAACATTATAATGATACTACTGTTTAAGGTTTGTTAGTACAGACATGGTGAACCCATGTATAATATGTTGTGAACTACATGAATACTTCTTTAGATAAGTTTTATATGGAGCAAGGGAATATTCCTCGTATCCGATCGTCTGGTATTGACATGTCTCGGTAATACCACAGTTGAAATACACGATTGCAGATAGATTTCCCGATCAGATCAGCTTATCCTTCGGTTTAAGGCTTGCTAGGGATTTGTCGTCTCGGATAGCATTACGTCGAGGAAGTGGTTCTAAGAATCATAGGAAACAAAAACCTCGCAAATGTGGCCCGTATCGAATGCAGGCCGGTGCAGTACTCTCCATACTTTGATTCCACAATTAAATTCCGCAGAAACCCTCTGATGAAGCTATGTTGCCATTACAGGTTGTGTTTGCCTGTAGAGCGGACCGTATGGGGTTATAGAGTGAGACGTCACACCTGTTCTTACATCATTTACAGTCTAGCTACGTGCCCCTGGCACCTCTTGAGGTTTATTAACACCGCAACGATTACTGCTTGATTGCTAATTATTGTGACTGGAGGGGCAAGTTTGTTCTTGGAGGATTCTTATTGGTGCTGGGGTGGTTTGTACTTGAACGCACACGGTGATATTTGGAAGGTGATATTAGAAATGATAAAGACTTCTGTAATTCAATAGTAGTACAGTCTGGTGGGATTGTCTATATTACGCTATAATTACTGATAATTCAACGGACGGATACATTAATCCGTTGCGGACAAAACGTTCAAATAAGGTAAAGCTTTTTGTTCTGATTTTGTTATCTAACGTATAAGTGCATATAATTTAAACATGTAAAGAGTGACCATCGTTCTTTATATACGCCGATAAAAACGTGTTCAAAAGATCTTTTTTTATGAACTCTGTATTTTTGTATTATAGTTGAAAAGACTTAAATGTAACTCCTTAGTTTTGAGCCTGAAATGGAGTTGAACGTTGTGATTGATCTGAGAATTATACTATTTACCAGCAATATATCCAAGTTACAAAATAAGAATCAAAGCAGAGCCATTTATTACCATATTCTGAATGGTTTGTCATATCGGTCATCCTTTCAGATGTCTCAATTTATAACATTTCCAAAAGAATACTATCATAGAATATGAATGGGGGTATTTTCATTTAGAATTTGAATAAAAATTGTTACATAAGAACAAAGTATGCAATTATTTCAATGCACCTGTATAGAACATACGTTGATCCTACTCTAAAATTATGTTAATTGCTGTAGACGATTAAAGGTATGACTTATTCAGGCGATATTCGAGTACAATGTCAATTTCTGTTGGTAGACTGTCTTTTAGGAAATCATTGGAAAAGATGATAGAATATAGTATCGGAAAAAAGGACAAATTGCAAGTGCTGCTTTGTCTCGTTAGATATCACTTTTTTCTAAACTTGATATTTTAGGATGGTCGTCTGTTGACATTTTAAGTTTGGATCTACCACATTGTTCCATCTTGTGTAGTGAGTCTAGTATGCGAGCCAAATGTTAATGATTCTCGTTCACTTAACCTGGACGAGTAAGAATTATTTTCCTGCTGCTATAGGGTAGTTAATGCCACTCGAACATAATTCGATACTAGTGGATCAAACAAACACCAGTTGTTGCTTGTTGTGTCCTAGGGGACAATGCATTTATTTCTTGAGATTTTTTTTCCTTCATATAATTTGATTTAATAGTGTTCCTGTGTATCTGTGCTCCTTCCACATCCTCAAAAGGACTGTACATTTTTCCGAATGCTTAGACTGCTTTTCCACAATGATACAATTGTTGAATGACGAGAACCAATAATTATATATGCATGATGTTACATTGGATGTCTTCTGGTCCAGGCGCGGTATCGAACTCTTGATCTGTGTATAGCTAGTCGTACCGAAAACATGTGCTATGTATCGAAGTATGGGCAATTCTCTTCAATAAGATCGGCCCACCCTGCTATATGGGTACTAACTTGACAAGTCTGGTCTCTTATCTAAACTCAGCTCTGTTACTAGAGGGGGTGGGGTTGGGACGGACATGTTTTCAGAATGCAATATAGGATTAGTTGAAATGACTCTTATTGGATTTCTTTGTTCCAAGGCAACAACCACCAAACTGTGTAATATGTTGTTTCTACCACACTTGTGTCCCATTTATATTACTCGGCCGTCGCTTAAGTGATGTGTGGACGATAGAAACACCAATTGGTCCTTGCGATCTGAATAATTTACAAGATCAGGTCCCAACAATATGGACGTTTGTGTTGTTACCCCCTCGAAGGGATGTGGCCGAACTTCAAATGAGTTTGAGTTCACATACAAACCCTCATTCTACTCTCTCTTTGCTTCATACAAGTATTTTCATCTCTATCATCACGCAATTTTTTCTAGAATTGAATGTGCAAATCATGGACTGACATGGCCTTCTTTTGTCGCACAGTTTGCTTCTTAATTTGACAGAACAAAAGGCGTTTGTTAAGACCTTTTGACAGTCTGTTTTAAAAGTCTCTACAAAAAATAGGAATCCATATCCTAAAGGTTGATATATCAACATGTTAAGCATGCAGATGTCAGGAAATCTCTCTAGGTAGTGTGTTAACATAGCCGCGTTTATCTTTATTAAAGATTGAATTGGCGGGGTTTCAAAAATCTGTCCCGTCTTACTTTTAAGCTCAATAAAATCTGATCCGAGAAACAGCCTTATCAGAGATCGGCACTTAACTTGGAAGCCGCTCTTAATGGAAACCGGAAGTATCTTGTTCCAATACATCCAAACAAGGAACACACGTAAACTAGTCTGTGAGGCCAACATGAAGTCGTGTGTTTTGTGTTCGATGCCTAAACATGCGTAATATTCTAAATGAAAAATGTACATTACTTGTATCATTAATTTAGGTTCCGGACCAGCTTGTAACTGTCTATACAATCTGACCAGCATCCTCAATAAAGTCAGTTATTACAGTCATAGATGAGTTAATGCTGATAACTTTAAGTTAGTTAAATCTCAGTTCTGTATTGTAAACGGAAGATTCTCCAGGTGTCAGATAAGAGGCCCACTCTCCAAGTCAACTCCTCCATTACCTCTCCAAGCCCTGTAGTGTGGGTACTCATTAGAATCGCCTCATCACACTACAAGACGTGTCGCCTTTGGAGATGCAACACTTTTCTTCAGCACACAGAATATGTTACTTCTTGGCCAAAAATGCATTTGCTGACAATAAATGAAACTTGTATGGTATTATAAGATTGGATAGGACTTATGTTTGAAAAATGAGATATCGTTCATGGAATCAATCGCTCCTTTCAATTATTATCCAAAACACATCAGAAGTTCGTAAGACAGTAGTGTTTGGTAACTGTTTAAAATGCACGTTTCCTGACTGACCATAAGAGCAATATATTTTTTCCCAACAGTACTTCAATAGACCGTCTGCAGTGTATCTTTAAAAGCCGTAATTGGTAAACTATAAGGTGTCAACCCAGTACAGGCGGTGCTGACTAGTTCTCCGACACTGGCTCTGTCTTTCTTGTTTATAGTGTCTAAGGAAAGATGAAAAGCATGTCTGACCGTACCTCTGTATGTACCAACATCCCTCTACCTGATATTGTATCACTGAGCTCGAAAAGAATGAACGAATGGGTGAATGACTTAATACAATAACTAAAGGATGAATAAATTATTGAATGAATGCTGAACCGATAAATGAACAAACGAACGAATGAATTATTGAATGTACGTCTGTATCGTTCTGTTTTTCGATGTAGATAGGTTTCTTTTTTTCTTCTGATAAGACAAGAATGTTTGAGATAATTGTGAATGTTTTGAAATGCAGAAACTCGGCCCTAGATAACCTTCGCGTGCATCATACGCGATTGATACGCGAGGCTGGGCCTGCTAGGTTCCTACCATACACATATACAGATAAACATGGTCCAATATGTAGGCTAAATACAGCTCTAGACGAACAATAACCAAAACAACACAATATTCAAAAATAGTGAACTGTCTCCATCGAAAGGGTATAGCATTAAATTGAAACTTTTGTGTCGTGGCTTTCTTAGTAATTTCATCTCTAAAGTCCTTTCAAAGACGAGAGTGATAAATTTATGCTGTAAGAACATGTTTCACGATACTTTAGAACAAACAGGATAATCTAACTAGAGATAATCATACCACTACCTTGTATATTTCCAGTTCTGACGAGACGCGCACACAGCCTCCAGGAGTTATGTCCATCCTGTGTCTTGTAGCACTGAAGCGGAAACTATGGTTACTGCCCATACTGACCGCTGGATGGCTGTTCACATCCTTCTGGACATCGTAAGTTGACCACTTTCTATAAATTATGTATGAATGAATATCTTATTCCGTTAGAAAGTCGGTTATATGTAACGACCATGTGTCGGTGGTTGCATATTATGAAGCGTTGATAATTTAATAGCGGGTATGCTACCGGGTTGGCTCCCCGTTCAAAGCATTTTACTAACATTACGATATTAAGAGTGATTGGGTATGCTAACTTCCATGGCTTATCACTGGTAAATTACTGTCCTTGAGGCAGGAATAAGTGCTTTGTTCTCGTGATATTAGTGGAGAATTGTTAAAACAGCGCTAATCCCATATAAACAAACAGGACAAAGCCCAAAGAAAGTAGAATACAGCTTCGATCGTATCGCAAATACTGTTGTTGACTGAGATACCATTGTATTGATATCGTTCTCGTTGGTTATATAAGGCCGGGTTGTTACAACGTGTCTTGATATCAACGTAGTAAGTAAAGTCGCCTTTAAGTTTATGCTTGCTGAATGCCCTGTATTGATTCATAGGTACCAAAAACGTCATGATAGTTGTATTGCCCATTAGAAACCCAGATTACAACACCATACAAACATGTACCGATAACAAGAAATGCCTACAAAACACATGCAGATGCACGGCCAGGCTAGCTTATCAGTGATAGAAGTGTCAGATATAGGATACTCAATCAGTGTCCATATGACGTCATACATAATTGACTGTTTTATTCGAGATATATACCACATCTAGCTCGTAGCACTATGTCGTAGGTACTTGCAAAATAGGTACACCCAAACCATTCTACATGTATTCACAACATCGGGTTCCGGTGATAAAAATATATATTTGCTGAGCGTTTTTTGCATGCCCATTGTTTGTTTCGTTATTTGATTTGAAAGTTCCTTAAACATTACCTATAAACAATGTAAAATTGAGGTGCAGAATTAATTGTGAAATTCTCCGTGCAAGCGTAAAGCGTCAAATCGCTCGTTAACAACGTGATGGGAGATAGTAGGCCTCACGTGGCTGGTGTATCAGCGTGTACTCAATTAACAGTAGGGATAACCCCGGGTTTTCGTCTATACGCTGTAGTACAATATAGATCTGAACGCTATAGTACAATGTTGATTTGAACGCTATAGAACAAGATAGATCTGAACGCTATAGTACAATATAGATCTGAACGCTATAGTATAATATAGATCTAAACGCTGTAGAACAACATAGATCTGAACGCTATAGTACAATATAGATCTGAACGCCATAGTACAATATAGATCTGAACTCTATAGTACAATATAGATCGGAACTCTATAGTACAATATAGATCTGAACGCTATAAAACAACATAGATCTAAACGCTATAGTACAACATAGATCTGAACGCTATAGTACAACATAGATCTGAACGCTATAGTACAACATAGATCTGAACGCTATAGTACAATATAGATCTGAACGTTTTAGTACAACATAGATCTGAACGCTATAGTACAACATAGATCTGAACGCTATAGTACAATATAGATCTGAACGCTATAGTACAACATAGATCTGAACGCTATAGTACAACATAGATCTGAACGCTATAGTACAATATAGATCTGAACGCTATAGTACAACATAGATCTGAACGTTTTAGTCCAATATAGATCTGAACGCTATAGTACAATATAGATCTGAACGCTATAGTACAACATAAATCGTTCCATTAACCTTTATAGTGTTTGAACGGACTTTATGCTTATGCAAATTGGTGAGATCCAGGCCAGACGCCAAATGAATTGGTGGCTGACCGGTGATCTAACCTGTTTGCTACTCTGGGTATTTTTTTAGAAAATTACTTTTCATTCTTGGGGTTAACCCTACATTTTATATACTCTTCTAGTGTACCCACGACAGTAGGCCTAAAATGCAACGGCGACTAAGGTAGAAATTGCTCGAGACAAGCGGTTTCTACTTTTGTCGCCATGGTTTCTATGAAATATCAGAAAACAAATAGTTTCCTTATTCTATATAGGTTGATCTGTCTGTTAATAATATCAATTCCATCATGTTAGAGAAAGCAAAACGAGGAACCGGTAACGCACAAAATATCTCATACCATACATTCACTCGATGTCGTTAAACAATAGTACCGTATGATGGATTATTAGATTAGTGTAATGTTTTTTAACTTCCTTAGATGTGAAGGCGATACGCTAGTTTTACACTCAGCTGTCAATCTGACATCGGTTGTATTTAAGTGTTGCACTCAACACATGTAGAGATAAAACCATTAAATTATCTTAGCTGTCGAAAAGCTTATTTTCTACGGTGAATGTACTTTAATTTGCCACGTGTGTTGATTATTGAACGATACACTCTTCGGTCACAATGCCTTAAAAACAAAGAAAGAAATTGAAGTATTTTCATGCCAATACTTATTATACAGATCGAATCCACCATTTATAAAGGCATTTGCTACGTTTCACTTAAACAAAATGACACCATTACAATTGATGGTCTATTCTTTTGTGAAAAAAAAAAAGAAAAAAAAAATCTTGTACTTAATGGCTTGGTTAGAAACCAGGACATTTTCAACTCTTTAAACTCCCGTTTTTTTTTTAAGTATTCCCTTCATAAGGTTTGCCGGGATCCTCGACATATTAAAACTTGTATTCTATATTAGCGTGAATGAATTTATCGTCGGGACTCAACTTATCCCTCGTCCTATTCTCATGTATCAGATGATGTACATGTCAAGCCGATGGATAGTTCTAACTGTTGTCATAAAACTGCCATAGTCTTAACCGAAATACTTGGATTAGCATATGATATTTATCTAAATATAAATAGAGAACGTATATATTAGGTCGGAACTCTCGTTGAATCAAAGTCCGTTTTTTTTACTATCCTTCGTACGAAATGTTGCACAATGTCCCGTGTGTGCGAGGAAGTGGGCTCGAGATAGGAGCGAGGTCATACCTCAACCCCCAAAACAATGGTGCACATGGCTTCTCTTCCTGACACCCTCGCTAACGACGGAATTATATTTGACAGTATTAATCTTGACGTGAAATGGACATGGATCCGTGCGTTTATTTTCGTGATATGTGCGCATGTTGTTGAAAACGACGATCAACTTCAAACCAAGAATCCCAAGTTATGTGACGATACATCGTATATATACTGCTAGAGTCCGTAATTTCCTAATCAGAAGTGTCAGACTGGCTGAGGACGCGGTTCAATGAAAATCCACTTAACATTTCTCCTCACCACAAGAAGAATCACCAGACGATGTTGATAAACTGACATTCTTTTTTAAGGAAGGAGTCTTTACAAAGTTTGTATGCTTGATCACTAAGCAATTTGATAATTGATTCAAATAGAAAGTGTGTTCATGATGAGCAAGGTCGCCTTTTGTTTTGATGCTTACGAATGGTTTCTGCTACAAAGACATTTAAATGTGTTTCTGTTGGGAAAAGGTTAACTTCGTTCTATAAACAGAAGTGGCAATATGATTAACAGCAATCCTTTATACTATTAGTGAGGCATTCCACGAGAACAGAAACATCACTAAACCGAACTATCTGGTGTTAAGCACAGTTTGCTGCACTGCGTAATGTGAAAAAGCATATATATTGTATCAAGAAATGTTGACCAGGTTGACTCTGTCATACCGTCAATTGTTTTATTCATATCAGCCTATCTGTATGTTGTTGATCCTGAAACATGTCCTTACAACTTCTATGGACCATCCTCGACACTGCCTCTCTTTAGAAACGTAATAAGTTCTCGCACCGACTGTGGATTGATCATAACAAAAGCGTTTATCACGCTCTTCAAAAGATTCGAACCTTTAACCTTTGTATTACTACGCATGGCTCTCTGGACTTTGTGTTGTTGGTAGTCATCAGTCACGATGTAAAGAGGCTTTTTGACCACGGAAATGTGTTGTCTGCCTCTGTAACGCAGCTCGGAATGTAATCTAGCGTATACTAGGGCTTCCATGGAGTTGACATTGCCAGGGGGTTCGGTTTAATCCTCACGAACGGCATGCTTGAATGTTATTTCAAACAGACATATCCAACCTTACAGGGTCCTTACAATTGGTGTTAAACGGGGTGCTAGTATATACATCGTGAGTCTACATGGAACCATAACATAGTTCTGACGAACGAAGAAAGTAAGCTGTGTGTTGGAAGTGCGAAGAAAGCGTCCAGGTGTTTATACATCCCTTTTACAAGGAGATTCCGTTGTGTCAGAGGTATGTGGAAGGAAAGCAGGGCCCAAATTAGCGAATAGTTTACGTAATCGGGTTATTGTAACCGTTTACAGTGTAAATTACCTGAAACTAACCGTGACTTGGGCCTGTCTGTTCTGTGTGTGAAATAGACAGAGTTTCTATCCTTAACCCATTCGTTCATAAACAATACTGTTTGACCAGTCAAAATTGATATAAACAGCAGACTGCGACACAAATCATTAGAAAAACTCGCCATGGTATATCTGATAAATTCATTGTGATAAACGGATAAATCGCTCATCAGGAGAATTTTTTTGTCATATTGGTTTCTTAACATTTCTTCAGCAGATCTGTCAGCATAAGGTGTACTGGAGTAATGTAAAGAAGCATTATAGTAACATTTTAGAGGTGCTTGTTCACAGATATAAGTAAATTTGGAAGTTTAAGATCAACTATTTCGTAACTGCACAACAGCTGTACTGTTATTTGATGCGCACTGAAGAATAGTCATTGGAAGCTTATAAGATCACTGATTTAACTTATATTTCTATCCAAAAGCATGAAATCTCTTATGAAATCTACCCTATATGTAAACTGTACATACTTGGGTTAATTGGTGCATCCTAGATTAATGATGCTGTCGATAATTACTTTTGATTGCATATCATACACCAATAAAAAAAACTGTATTGTTTAAACGATATATTTTTAATTTCAAATTGTCTCGTCTGTGATTAAGCACCTGTAACTAAAGTAGCATTGGTGTCCAAATTGTGACATAAGTTTTGTGATGCTAAAACCAACCTGTCAACTACATCGTTATTAAAAACCAAGATACTTTATTCCCTTCGTTATAATTGGACGTCGTTTATCCTTTAATTAAGTTTATATCAAATTCGAAGAAAACTTCTTGACTGAAATCATTTACTAGAATACGAGTAGCAGTTCAACTATTTTCATATTTTTCATCGTTTGTAATACGCCTTGTTTGTCTAATGCGAGCATCGTTTTTGTATTAGTATCTTCGCTATTTAAACATATTGCTACTGTCATGTCCTCTATCGTACTGTTGATTCCACAGTTTTGAAGCCCCGGTAAGAGGGAGGAGCTATATGTTGCAGTTTGCAGGTATTTTATTCCGTGTTTAAATATCGCTGCAGTTTTAAATCGTTTGTAGGGTATCGACAGCAGGTGATTCCCGTCTTGATGGGTATACTTCACTCAGGGATTACAACACGGATTTATAAGACGATCTCCTTGTTACGTTTGTTGGCATTACTTCTACTACCATGTAGGAGACAAGACCCCCTATGTTGTGTGAGGTTTATCTCCTACCTCAATGTGTAGTTACAGCAACCAAGTCTTCCTTGATGTAACATCGTTCAAGGTCGGAAGCCAACGCCTTTTCTCTCTATGTGGGTTTTCTACAATTTCCAAAAAGATGCAACCCTTGTTTGGTCAATGTTTCAACATGTCAATGGCTGACGAATGTGCCGCACAATTCGAGATGTTTGACCTCAAACTTATTGTAGTCCGTTTAACCCATTCTCAGATTTTAGTTTTAGTTTTCGAATCGTTCAAGTTTATGAGCCTAGCCGTCTGCCTTGTTTGGGTTAATTGCAGAAATAACTAAACATGTGCTCTTGGAAGTAGTTTTACTGCCTTTGGTAAGCTTTGACTATGTAGTAGTGAAGCGTCTATGTCTTCTTTAGTTATATATGTGTCTCTAAGGCCGCCGATTATGCTCCAATATCTCACGACTATTGGGACATACCGTCGAGTGCCAGTTAAATAACAAAAGCACCGCGTCAAAAGGTACTATACACTGTAAGCACATAATGGTAGAACTATGTCCGTGTACGAATAATGATTGAATATACTTTTGAAATGAAATTTCTTTTCCTTTTTCGCATCGCTTGCAAAATATCGTCTAACACAATGTTCTTTGAATACGTCTGTTTTGGGTTTTAAAAAAGTATAATAGTGGGGGAATTACTTGAGCTACCTTTCCGGTACATGTAGATAAGGAGAAACCTTTCAAGTTTGTAATTAATGCTGGCGTATCAAATGTCCAAATACGAGAGCTTATCCGAGTCACTTGCATGCAATGTTTTCAGAACTAGTCAGCGTACGTTAATGTATGGGTATAAACATGTATTAGGAACGTCCAATCGGAACCATAAAATGAGTACCCACTATTAAGGATTTGGAGAACAAATAGATATATAATGAGTAAAGAAAATCTCTTTTATGCTTCTTATATGTAACGCAGGTTGTTATTCGTTAGGATAGCTTGTGGTTAACCACCTTAGAAGACGCGTAAAGTGCATTCCACACTAAATTCGATTGGATGTGCTGCAGAGATTTTATAATAGATGAAAGCGTTTACGAAAGGATTTGAAAAGTGGTTGATGTTCGGTGAAATCGAATCTGATAATTCCCCGCTTAACGAATATACTTTACCACATATTTCTGGAGGCTGGACCTGAGACTTAACCCTTAACCAAACAATAACGACATTTATTCACTATTTTTGCATACTCTGGAAAACTTTGTGGGAAAAGGAGGAATTGCTCGAACGAGCAATTTTTCCTTTTCCCACAATGTTTTCTGCCCTATCAAAAGATTATTTTTCAATTTCTTCAAATCTTGAAATGTCGTCTGCAAACTCTTTCAATTTAGAAATACTCGAAAATGTTGCGTTTGGTAAAGGGTTAAGGAGGTAGATTATAAAGGCTTATTGGCTCACGGCATCCCTTAAAGGTGGTTGGATACAGTTTATATCACCTCCGAAAGATTACAACCTGATTGAAAGATCTTATCGAACACATTTTATCATTTTGATATTGCTTCATCAGTAGTTTTAAATCGACTGCGCATGTGCATATTTAATGGACGGTATTGAAGCGTTTGAAAGTTTAAACCACGGCTTCTGTTTTCCGTTGCGTACGATAACGATTCAAACATCGACTGCCACTGATAACATTACGCGGCATAGTCTATCGAAATTCACGGGAAAAGGGGAAATCCTCATTTTGAGAACAGTTGACCTTTCAAGTCGTATACAGGCAAAATAGTCTATCGAAATTCACGGGAAAAGGGGAAATCCTCATTTTGAGAACAGTTGACCTTTCAAGTCGTATACAGGCAAAATAGTCTATCGAAATTCACGGGAAAAGGGGAAATCCTCATTTTGAGAACAGTTGACCTTTCAAGTCGTATACAGGCAAAATAGTCTATCGAAATTCACGGGAAAAGGGGAAATCCTCATTTTGAGAACAGTTGACCTTTCAAGTCGTATACAGGCAAAATAGTCTATCGAAATTCACGGGAAAAGGGGAAATCCTCATTTTGAGAACAGTTGACCTTTCAAGTCGTATACAGGCAAAATAGTCTATCGAAATTCACGGGAAAAGGGGAAATCCTCATTTTGAGAACAGTTGACCTTTCAAGTCGTATGCAGGCAAAATAGTCTATCGAAATTCACGGGAAAAGGGGAAATCCTCATTTTGAGAACAGTTGACCTTTCAAGTCGTATACATGCAAAATAGTCTATCGAAATTCACGGGAAAAGGGGAAATCCTTATTTTGAGAACAGTTGACCTTTCAAGTCGTATGCAGGCAAAATAGTCTATCGAAATTCACGGGAAAAGAGGAAATCCTCATTTTGAGAACAGTTGACCTTTCAAGTCGTATGCAGGCAAAATAAGCTAGATATGAAAAACTGTATCTTAGATATTCATTTTTGAACAGATTAATGGCTGTTTGTGATGGAAGATATTTTTATCCTTGGTCACAGTAGCTTCATCCCTCCTGTTTTATTGCACTAAATGCTGACATGTCTGTGATTTATACGTTTCGGCGCATATCGCTTTAAACTCTTGGCATACTTTAAACTGAATTCTGTATCCCTGATAAGTTAAATAAAACAATATATGTTACTTAAGGCGCATAGCCACCTGGTTTATGACCACTGTGTTGAAAATGGCATAAGACCATTCTAGCCGATCATTAGTTCGATGACATTAATATTTCGGCCAGTGAGTCATGGGTAGAACATCGGTCTTGGGATACGGGGATCGTGGGTCCGAGTCGTGTTAGTATCGGGATCTTGTTTTTTTAACTTTTCATTATTCCACTAGTTATTCATCTAGGAAGCAAAACCGAGAGTGATTAATCTAAGTTGCAAGAAAATGTTTCACAGTCGATGTTGTTGTTAATATGTTTAAATCAAACTGATTTTTCTTTCAGGTACGCCATTGCCGTGTCTTACAACCACACCGAAGCGAATTTCCCGTATATAAGGTATTTATATTTCTCATAAAGCTGCTAGGCACCACTGATGACGAGATTTTCTTCTTTCGTAATTTATAAATGGTTCTGATTAGAGAAGCAGCAAACGATTACTAATAGGTACGAATAACTGTCCATAGAAGATATTGTATTGATACCGATGTGACCAAATATATGAATTGTTCGTCACAAGAAATTAAACATTTTGTTGTGTTACTGTGTAAGGGGGTGATGTTTGGGGTTGAATATCTATACTCTTGTTGTAACTATTTATATAAAACTCATTTCTATGCATAGTTATAGTGAGCACGTTTATGGTCAAGTTATATTTTTATTCATCAATAATCGATGTTTCTGATTTTATCATTTACAGCCATACTGCTATTGAGGCTCCTGAAAGATGCGTGTTTGGACAGATGGTGAATATAGGCGCAGTTATGTGTACGTATAAAATGATGAACCATTTAGTTACCTTGCTTTTCCATGTTATCAATGTTGAGATGAACTCTATTTAAATCGGTTTTCAAGTGATATCCCCGACGACATTTCACCTGCATCTCGCACCAAACTATTACTGACCTTATAGACGGGGAACCAGCTTTCTAACATGTCGACTTTTACCAAGTGAAACACGAAAAGTTACTATTTTAAAGTTTCGTTTGGTTATTCTAATAAGGGATGAAAACTAAAGGTTCCAATTGGAAAATGTACATGAAATGTATGTGTATTATTGTCGTTTTATTCTAGTTTATTTGTTATACAAGTTATTTTTTCCAGAACGCAACCAATGTACAATACATCTACCAAAGTTGAGCTGATATTGATATTAAACTCCTATACGATTTGTAATTCAAACTTTATAAACATTTTGTAGGAATTTGATTATGCTTGAACATGCATTGCGTTTTATCATGCACATTTTAAAAACATAGACCAGTTTTCTAGGTATTTCATTAATTTTAAAACCATTTAGCAGGAATATGTTCGGTGTTTTAACCTTTAATGTAAATAATATGGTTCCCATTTAGTGACGTACATTCCGTATGTTATTACAGTGGGTATGAACGTTATACTACGTTATCTGTTCGTGAAGAAATTTCTACTCCTCAAGGACACCAAACCCGATGACCGCCATTATAAGGTGAATTTAGCCGGCCTTGTTACTGGTATCATATCGGCATTTGGACTCAGTATGGTGGCGAATTTTCAGGTGAGTAATGGGGTTGTAGTTGAATAACTAATCACTTATCTATTATCTATTTCCTTTTTATCTACTTATCAATTGTTTGTTTGTATGTGTTTTTGTTTTATTCATTTCGTTCGTTTTTTAAATCTCATCATTAGTTTTTTCGATATAAAAGTGTTACGACGACCTCTGATTTATACTGGCTGACCCCTGACTTTACGTCTTTTTACTAATAGAAACTAACATTTTATAGTGGTTTAGGATAGAAAGAGTCGTGGTTAACCATTTAACATTATGTCACTTTGATCGTTTCTCAACAACACAAAGACCTTGCATTAGTCGTAGGCCATATTGAGAGTCAACCTTTAACTCGTTCTTCGTCTATTGCAATATAACCTGAATACTGTTAATGTTATTTAAAACCCATACCGACAGTTCGCCTATTCGTATTTCAGACGGAGGTACAGAGAGTTCCCCACTATATCGGCGCGTTCCTCGCGTTCGGGTTCGGTACGGTATACTGCGCACTACAGACCACACTCACCTACAAGATACGTTACGTCTACTGTAACAAGCTCAAGATGTTTGTCGTCCAACTCATCAACACGTTAGTCATGGGACTCATGCTGTTTTTGTGTATCCTTTATAACTGGGTCGTTCCTGTAATGGGGTTGTAATATAGTCAAGATAGATAGCATATAATATCAGATCCGTTCGTATACCCATCGGTTCGGTATGCATAGTTAACAGAATCTCATTTTCATGCTCTTTTTTCTACGATACAATGCATACTTTCATTTTGACTAAGCACTATAGTCCTAGATATAAACAAGAATATTTAAATATTTGTTGTATCACTGCGTTTTGCTTTCGAGCTTTAAGCTCCGTTCCACATCCACATAGTTGAATCATACAGGGTTTGTGTGGAGCGAAATATCCCACAGGAAAACCAAATCGGCTTCCTTACTTCATGTCTTAAAGAATGCACTATTTCGGTCGGAGAGCTTTATCAGTACTGTGAGAAATATGATTATTCCTTGACGCTTTACAGTCATATCAACCAAGATGGCGTATAAATTAAAGTTTGCTAAAGGTCATGGCACAAAGTGGGTGAGTACATGAGCTTTTGAAATAACACTATATGTCATTATCAACATCATCATCATCATCATCATCACCATCATCAACATCATCATCATCACCATCATCAACATCATCACCATCATCACCATCATTATCAATCTCAAACTTGTCCATCTACATGAAGATAACTCAGATGATCCAAGCTGTAACTGTGGTAGAAAGAAATATCTACTTCTGGATCATACGGATTAAAACAAAGCAGGTACTAGCTATAAACATGGTAGAGACGGCGTTTTTTGTTGAGTTTTCGATAAATGTTACAATAAGAGAGATCCCCATTTTGTCCGAACCTTTCGGAAATAGGTTTTATAGGCATCCCATAGCTTTATGTAGAGGTTTTCGAATTTATGAGGGGTTTATGGCAGTTGTAGGTAATAACGCCATTTGATTACTAGTTTACCAATGAAATCTGATAAGGAACAAGAGTTGGGTTTTTCTGTAACTCCTTTAAAATTACAAGAGTTTATCGATCGAAATTGAAGATGTTCGTTAATATTTTTTTAATCGGAATAGTAAAGTAAGATATACATCTAGTAAGAAAGAAATGTAGAAATTCCTCATATGTTTGATTTTACTTGTTTCTCATTTTGTGTAGAAAAGCGTCATTGCTAAAAGTCCAGTTGAAAACATACGACAAAATCTGCATGTTCGTGTATATGATTGGTAGCGGCATTTAGTTCGCATGATCTTATAGTTCGCTACCCACCAAGGAAATGTTCAGTTTAATACACTTTAAGTCGTATGTTCGCTTAGTTCCTTCTATTTGGCTTACTGCGCTTTTGTGTTTGCTCCAGGAAATCTAGAAAAGTAAAGTGTAATTACACACCTTCCGAATGATACACAATTAAACCATTAACGACTTCTTTAACCTGCACACTGCATGAAGTCGTAGACACAAAGTTAATTAAACATAGGAACAATGGTCTACACATATCTAGCCTAAAAGCAGCGATTTACCTAAAAACGATATCTTTTTACACGCTTTTCGCGATATAAATGCACTTCCTTAAAGCAGCAGAAAGTGGACCAAAATCTGCTGTGCAAAAAAAGTTCACAGACAGCAATTTTTACATATTTTACACTGTTTATGCTTAATTATTATCGTATGGTATTGTCATTTCGATAAGTTACACAAGTCTATATTGGTGAAGTTTTCGATGGTGTTAATTGTTCCAAATATTACCCAACGGCTTCAAACTGACTGTATGATTCGAATAAGAGATTTTGCGGAGTTATATACCATTGAAGGATTGTCTATGAACCATTTGAACTGTGAGCATATTGTCTGGTGAAGGGGTGTTTATAGTGTCGTTCGTGTAATGGGCATATAGAACAATTGTGATAGCACATTCTTTTTTTCCTCAGAGAAATTATTTTTCCATAATTAAAGATATACTTTTTTTCCTCAGAGAAACTGTTTTTTTTCTAGATTAAAATATTCTTTTTTTCTTCAGAGAAATAAATTTTTCTTAACTAAAGAGACGGCAGGCTATGTGTTTGTAGTGTTAATCGATCATAACATAGGTTCTTCACTTGCGTTGGGCATGAATATATATCTATCCTGAAGGATTGGGTAATCATGAATTCTTGAAGACACGTTGAACTCATTACCTCATTATAGGCATCACTTTATCGATATAAAGCCAGACTAATGAGATGAGTGCTAATACTACGATACCACTGATTTGATGAAACACCGTTTCACAGGTTTATGACAAGGCTTTCGTTTGCCTCGAGGTTGTAAAACTGCACCTAAACAACATAACTCCGCAGTCCGCACTGGTGCCGCATAGTAAACCCGCTTTTCGGGCATTTCACGCTTCTCTTTGTTTTACGTTCTGGTCGAACTTTTTTGTTCCGTGAAAAACATTACTGAGCAAGTCATTGCAAACGTTCGCTATCCCTAAAGGAGTCAAATAAAATATACAAGCAACTTCATAGGATCGTTTAACTCTGCAAAACTTGTAAAATCAAACATTTTATTCCTTTCATACATGGTATTACATTTAGCTTGCGTTCATCTTTGAGTAAATTGACATACCACCATTTAGTGAGTAAGGACTTTTTCATATCGGTGAAGTATAAGCTTTTTAAATGCGGTTGCGAGGCTGTAGACTTTTCGAAAAGCCAAGAAACCAAACGGCAATAGTAGTCCTGGCTTCCCTTTGTGAATAGGTTAGCATAGACTATACAGTCCATTGTAAATAAGGAAATATTCGTTTGGATTCAGGAAACGTCGTGATGTTAGTGACCTTTTTCAAAAGAAGTAAACATGTATTAGCATGACACATTAAAGAATGAATTGATTCCATTCTTCGGTACTATGCGTTCATCACACTTAGGGGCCCATGCATTTTTTCTTTCCTCTTACATTGCTAACCGCTTTGTCGTCTGTACCCATTGTAATCCATTGTTGGTCCCAGTCAGTTTATAATGAACCGATCCTCATCGGATATCTGACGTAACGGTGATGACGCATTAATCCTGTTTCCCTGCATGTATTCTAACACACAATGCATCGTTTGTCAGTCGTATGATGTGGCTTTGTTTGCAATCATGTTTATACTTAATGTCCGATATAATATGCCGTTCAGAGGCAGTGGGGATAACATTATATTAACTTACAATATAGTTTAAACCAAAACAGATGGTTCGCTTTGTATGCACGTTAACTGACTTTCATTGCGACTTTATCGCTAATAGTTGTTTATCTCTCGTGAAGGCTGATATGTATTTATGTGTTTAGGGTTGAGCCAAGATTAAAGGTTCCTTTTAAAACCCTCGCCTCATAGTTTTTATGCAGTCAGTACATGACATAAAATGGTTGCACGAACGATACAAAATGGTTAAATCCTTTCTCAGAAAGTAATTGGATGTTAACGTATTGAAATGCACCCACTAAATTTGATTCTTCACTTTTATAGGGACTAACTTAGAGAACATTAAATATTATATTTTCTTGATATTTGTCCAATGTCGTAATAAAAATGTGTTTCCATAAATATCATGGCTGTAAGTGATACAATATTCCAAGGAAAGTTAGCTTTTGACAGTCTATATGTTTTTGTGGACAATACTTCCGCTGCTTGTAAAGTAATGCAATTGTTGGAAGAATCGGGTAAGTTCTGTATAAGTTTGAGATACAAAGCGTACCGTTTCTAACAATGAACAGTGACATATATCCTTGTAAACCTTGCGACATTACCATGCAGGTTTTTTCAACGACTTGTGATCTTAAAAAAGCAGTTTTGCTGTACATGAAGATTGTCCCGTCGGCTAGTCGTCTAATAAAAGCTGTTAAAATGTATATGAATACTGTTGATCGACTAAGAGTTTTGCTGTATATCAAGATTTTTTATGTGGCTAGTGATCTTATGAATATGTCCAGCTGTACATGAAGATTATTCAATCGGCAAGTGATCCTTTGAATCTTTTAAGCTGCACATATATAATTCAATCGGCTAGTTGTCTTATAACAGCGATTCTGAATTACGTAAAAGTTGTTCCATTGGTAAAGGGTTCAAGAAAAGCGGTTTTGTTTAAAACGAATAGTGCTATATTCGAATTCAAAGCCGTTTACCAGGATACACCTTATGGTAAACACACAAGGTGATTTAAATTTGGAACTTTCTCAGGTGTTTTATCATCTTTAACAATTATTCATCTTAAACTTTGTTTGTAACTCGTGCATGTACAAGGTATCAAGAAAAATTGTTTCGTGCGTAGAATGAGCACAGGCTAGTTGCCAAAGCGCTCGGGAAGCTTGGCGAGGGATATCATTATTGGCCCAACAGTTCTCTAATGGATTGGGAGAGTTGCTCTTTGACAAGCATCAGATGCAGGGATAATCGTGTGCATGAAATGAGCACAGGCTAAATGCAAAGAGATTACCGGCATTTTCAATCTGTAAAAAAAGTGTTATTTAGCCGAGAGATTATCGACCTTTTCGAACAACTGAAAAAGAAGTCTGTTAAAAGGTGTTGTTTAACTACTCTGAGTAGTAAATGAGACTGTTTATGTAACACATGTTCATCTTTAAACAAAAAATTGGTCTAATTGACGAGCAAAGTTTCCTTCTGTCAAACTCGTTCTCTTCCATTTTAGAGTGAATCGATTTCCTCTTTTTCTCACAATGTACGCTTGTGACATGACTGATATTTCTTTATGGACGTGGACCTGACACTTTTAAAAGATGAAGTGTTGATTTATCCTCAATACGGAAATATGTATTACTTAAAGCCTACCGGGTCCTTATGTCGTATTGCTATTTGATACCCCCACATACTTAAGTTTACATTACATACTATACTTATAGTAATGAGGACATAAGCTTTCACTGTGACAAAAATACGAATTGTTGAAAGTTAGCGATCGGTTATTGTATTACATCGACTTCGTACCAAAACAATTAAAGAAATTCAAGTCATGTTATGACCTGCAGACTTGCAGACTTATGTATCAATAACGTACACGTGTCTTCATGTAGTTACAGCCAAATGCTTTTGTTACGTTGGTTAACAATTATCTTAGCACCAAGATACTTCTAATGTGTAATCTTCTCGTATTCAGTGAATGCATATTCATACAATAACGATGTAGTAATTCTTCAATTGTAATGCATTGTATTGCGTCTAGAACACAAAAATCTTAATGCAGTAATAAGCTTCTTGCAATTATCTGAAGAAAAATTGAAAATTATGCAAACTTTTATCCTGACAGTTTCTTACAAGTCAGCGTTTTCTTAAAAGAAAAAAAAACTAAACGAATGCTAGCTCAATCTTAATTATACAATTGTGCTAATTAAAAAAACCGAACTCCTATATACATCAAATAACTCAACCCGTGTTAATGTAATGGTTATTTACCCTCGGTATTCATAGATGTGCGAACGTGCTCGTAAATAGACACCTTTTACAATCATTACATGGCCTTTATCTCAACCTTCCATCTGATTTCCATCCTAAACATTCACACAAAGGGAAGATACATACACATCCGGATGTATGGAAATAACGCATGGGTGTGTTCACTTGTATCATTACTCCGTAAATAAAAGATGTTGATGTTTTAAACTTCCTAAATGTTCACTACAGTAACAACCCCTTTGACCCCACTGACACTTTCAATTTAGAGCAGTATTGAAAAAAAATATAATGTATACTGTTCAAACTTTATAACCAATTACCAAATAATAACAACATTGAATCCGTTTGTTGCAGACGACTCTGGAAAACATTGTGGGAAAAGGAAAAATTGCTCGTGACGAGAATTTTTTTCCTTTTTCCACAATGTTTTCTCCACTATCAGAAGATTATTTTCTAATTGCATCGCATTTTGAAATGTCGTCTGCAAACTGTTTCAATTTGGGGCTGTCAAAGATTTGGCGTTTGGTAATGGATTAAGGTATCAGCTTTTTTCAAATGAGCTTGATTTGACACAACACAACAACAGTACGTTTGTACCTCTACCTTAATTTATCTCCCAGGATCATTCGATATAATGTGACTGTGTTGACTGACAGGCTATTCTGGAATTGTCTGTATTCACTAGAGGTTGTACCGCGATGACGGAAATGGTCCATACTTCACTCTTCATTGTTCGCGTTGACCAACAATCTCTAGTCATTTACAGTACACAAACAGTTGCCACAAAGTGACTATATTTTCGGCATAAACATCTTTCGACTTTATATTGATAAATCGCTTTATACAAATGACAAATGAAAGCTACAGATTGTCATCTTTTAACATATATCTAACATGGTTATCGTTCGGAATCGGGGTTTTCCCAATCATCAGAAAGGACTGAATATTACCTTTAAACTATGGAAAGAATCAGATCATTCTACCATTGATACTCAATCATTACCCATGTAACACATACGGTCATCTAAATGACCGTTATTCTGAGCGTTCTCACAGAATTATAATCAACATCAGTTTTATAGCATGCCTCAAGAATTAATGACGATTTGAACAGCAGCGTACTTAAGTGGGTTTTTTGTTGCTCTTTTAGACAATTTTTGATGTTCAATTTCAATTTTGCGCCATATAGGTTATAGTGTTTCTGCTGCGAAGGTCACACATATTTTCATATACAATTATTCACTGATGAATGATAATATATTTTATCTTTCGTAGAATTAAGAATCACAAAGTTTCATTTTAAGCCATATCGCTTAGCTTTCCCTCCGTCTATGTCTATTTTCTGAGCCATAAATTACGTCTACAGACCTATAAACAATGTATAAATATAGCCCATGGAGCCAGTGTTATCTTCAACTCCGGGGTTACAATCAGTGAAGTAGGGATGTTTTTTATCGAGAGGGTTATATAATCCGGCCTTTCCCCCTGCCCTCCAGCGTGTGTTTGTGTGTTGTCGGAATGACATAGACAGGGTGGCAGCAAGGGTCAAGATAACCGGTCGGATGATCTCGGCGATCGCAGGATAATGTTTCCGCGAACTCAGGGTTATTATTACTCATCTTTATAGCTTTGACCCCTTACTTATACAAAATGTTCTGAGGCATCTTTATCAGAAGATTTTTAAATAATAAATGTGTAAAGGGGAAAAGAGAAATTCCCATTGAGGGCATTTTTAGTTTTGATGCATCAATCTCTACCTAGTATATCAGATAATACCGGTGAATCATAATTCATATTGGCGCTTTGTCCGGTCCCAAAATGCGACATGATATGAAGGCTTAACCATAAATCAGCCCTAAGAAATGGGGAAATTCACATATATAATACGCCTAGAGCCGACCTGATTAGAACAATGACGTTATCTGGTCGATTTATTACAGACAGAATGGTTATCAGGCATCATTGGAACACAGTGAACATGTTTGTTACACGATATTCATTGTATCATCCTATTACAAATTTGTTCTTTTTACATTGCTTCTCTCGATAAATCGCCGATCACCTGACTCTATATGTCTGTATGTGTATTCAACAAGGAACAAGCTACTAGTTTGCATAACTGACTTTTTGGATCACGATTAGACAATGTCTCCCTCGGTGTATATTTTGGCCATACAGAACCAAAATGGACCGAGTGCCCGTCTGAACCGACACGTTTAGACGCGTCATCATTCAGCCATGTAGGAATAATCAAGCGCCTAAATACCCGGACATTTACATTATACTGTATATACATTCTAAATATCCGGACATTTACATTATACTGTATATACATTCTAAATATCCGGACATTTACATTATACTGTATATACATTCTAAATATCCGGACATTTACATTATACTGTATAGACATTGAGTTATGAGCTTTTACGGTATATGATATGAATTCTCCACAAACAACACTCGACATGGTCGAGCAAAGCAAAGCATCTACTATTGTAAATGCCCCTTTATATTTTGACGCGGAATTAACAAAAGACGCTGAGTGCATCATTTTCATATGTTAACCGTGATAGTAAGAAATATAGCGTGATGACGTCCCTGACTAATCAGAATCGGTATCTACTTTAGACATAACATGGTCACTTTGATTGGTCTTTCTCTATGGACCTTTCAATGTGCATATCCAACGTGAACAATCAATACGTGTGTTAAGCCATCCCGTGGTATACGGACACGAGAATTACCACATACGTGAATCTATTTTATGTTTCTTCCGTTTTAAACGTTTGTATTTTGAAAACAACCATATTGAGATCATGACGACTGTTACACTACTAGATTCTATAGTTTTGGACATGAGTTCTGTTGTAAACCATGTTTTTTACGCTTTTATTGTCGGTCATATTGTTGTATTTGTTGCTGTTGTTGATATTGTCGTCATTCGAAACACCACGTTGTCCAGCCATGTAGAAATGCACGTTTTAAGTTCCTCGTGTACTTCTCTACTACAATTAAAGTATTTCCCTATGTATTCAGACAGTGTGTTTATCTCGTGTGTTTATTCCATGTATGTTTGTATATTTCCAGGATTCGTTGCGTGGTATCTACCTGACGTCCACTGTCACAGAATGGCTACTCGCCCTCTCCATATTGACCTTCACATTGACCTTTGCTCCTGATTTAAAAAATATGCGGGTAGACGACCCAAATATTTACCTCAAGGAGGTCTATATAGTACGTATTCTTTTTTAAACAATATGTATCACATAATGAGCGAAGACACGATATATAATTACTCGGCTATGTTATAAGCAACCCAACGTTAAGGAATTGAATAAATACTCCATAGGTTATCGCAGATCGGATATATTATTATTGTACTTGAAATGCTCACAATGCCTTCAATGCACGGGTGTATTTTTGTTTAAAAACAAGTTTGTACTGTAAGATTTTGATTTTCAAGGAAGATAAAGTATTCTGGCTGTCCAACGGAATATTGGTTGATGTTGAAAATATGTACTTGTACATTTAACACCCAAACTATCCATTGGTGGCAGTTCTAAGGACACAAGTGCTTAACATAAGAGCAAAAGGCGTATTCCATTTTCTTTGTTATTTAATATTATAACCCGCTACTGTGATTTCTTTTAATTATTGAACTATATCGGCAATTCTTTTTAGTACCCGTTACATAGTTTTATCTGAAGGAATTCAAAATTATTCAAAATTACTTAATGAAAAAAAAAACATCCAGTCGTCCTGAAATTGGAAATTTCTTTATAGATAAAATACAGTTAAAGTGGATCATTTTCCATTTAAAAATATTATATATGAATCGTCAAACCGTGCGAATGACTAGTATTAGATATGTATGATTGCTCATTGATATCTATATTGTCTCTATGTTTCATTTTATATTTCTTTCTTTATCTACACTTGCATATTCTTGCTATATCACAACTAGTATGTAAAAGAACAAAATAAAAAACCAAGCATGACAAAAGGGAGGAAATGATATTAAAGGATAAGTTTTTCTTGTGCCAGATCCGCGATATACACTATGAAGACTAGTTATTGGTGTCCACGTCAGCTGATGCTGGCAATCTGGCCCAATAACAAAAACATATAAGGGATTAGGTTGTCCAACACAGTTCAGTTGTAAGAGTTCGAGACTTACATACAAAGGGGTATATCAAATGGCTTTCAAAAAGTCGACGATTTAGAACAGGTCCCTAGTCGGGTTTTACGATCTGGCGTATGAAGTAGGTTTTATGTCATAACGTTCACCAAATGAGTTTGGTTATTGATTGTATCAAATATGTAAATGTTGCATAACAAATGAAACCTATTTCAGAAAAAGCATTCGTGCACGAATATTGCCTCATCCGACACAAATTCGAACTTTAAACCAGCCGATCAAGTTCCAATGGAGTCAAAGGTCACCACGGAGAGTGAGACTACTAAACACGAGAACGGAACCAAACATCACGTGACCGAGACTGTATGAATCAGGGGAGATAATCCAGACACAAATACACTTCCGGTTCTAGTCGAGTTAGCGGACCAGCGTTACCAAGGGAGACGTTAGTCTAGAACGCCGTTTTGTCGAACAATTCAGACAAAATGCTGTTTCTTTTTCCTCCGTCTCTAAGTAAGCGCTTGGATGTTTCATGTTGTTAACATCCAGGCGTTAACATCCAGTCGTTAACATCCAGGCGTTTGTGTTTTATCTGCAGCAGTTTATGGAAAGTGAAACGTAATCGCTAGGACGATCTGGACTATCAAATACGAGTTAGATTTAGCGCCTATTTGGTCAATGCTGAACGTTATGTTATGAATGTTGATTTATATATTTATTTATGCATCAGTCAACCACTGCTGTCATTGTATTTACTACATGTAAATAATGTGCGGACCAGGCTCATTCGGTCCTAACCTTGAAGTGGTATTATCACGGATTGGCCTTCTTGTCTCAAACAGACGACTTTATACGCTTTTAAAGCAAACTCATTTATCATGATCATTTTTAAATCGAGACTGTATCGGCTAAACAGGAAACAAAGTCGATAATTAATCTGTGCCGATCACACAAACAGATATGCGCCTACACATAATGAATTATACTGTTTGTGTGGGCAATTCATGTTCAGTTTATTTCGATATAGGGATGAATGTCTGTATAGTTTGACTGGGTTGATTAGTGTGTTATAGTGCTATGTCAAATTTGTTCAGGGTTATTCGATTTTACAATTACGTCACTTTTTATTTGTGTTCATAAAGTAGATTTTAAAGGTCCTCATAATCATGTCTTAATATCGAGTTTTGTTCATGATGTATGTGTATTGTTTTGTTATTGTATATATCTCTATTGTTTTGTTAGTTTGGTGTTCATGCATGTATTTCTGGTATGAGAGTAAACAATTGAAGGAAACCAGGGATAACACTGTGTGTATGGAGATGGCATGTTTCTGCACTAGAGTATGTCCCATTGTACGAGTTTAAACTACGTCAAATGAAGCCTGAAATAGTAACTATATTTTACTGGGGCAGTTAGTCGGTCACCAAGTCAGAATGTATCCTACATTTGTATATTAAAGCTGCATGCAGGATACCGGTCAAATGAGGGTGATACACGAGTCCGCATACAGGAGACCGGTCAAATGAGGGTGGTACACGAGTCCGCATACAGGATACCGGTCAAATGAGGGTGGTACACGAGTCCGCATACAGGAGACCGGTCAAATGAGGGTGGTACACGAGTCCGCATACAGGAGACCGGTCAAATGAGGGTGGTACACGAGTCCGCATACAGGATACCGGTCAAATGAGGGTGGTACACGAGTCCGCATACAGGAGACCGGTCAAATGAGGGTGGTACACGAGTCCGCATACAGGAGACCGGTCAAATGAGGGTGGTACACGAGTCCGCATACAGGAGACCGGTCAAATGAGGGTGGTACACGAGTCCGCATACAGGAGACCGGTCAAATGAGGGTGGTACACGAGTCCGCATACAGGAGACCGGTCAAATGAGGGTGATACACGAGTCCGCATACAGGAGACCGGTCAAATGAGGGTGGTACACGAGTCCGCATACAGGAGACCGGTCAAATGAGGGTGGAGTACAGTCCACGAGTCCGCATACAGGAGACCGCTCAAATGAGGGGATACACGAGTCCGCATACAGGAGACCGGTCAAATGAGGTACACGAGTCCGCATGCAGGAGACCGGTCAAATGAGGTACACGAGTCCGCATACAGGAGACCGGTCAAATGAGGGTGGTACACGAGTCCGCATGCAGGATACCGGTCAAATGAGGGTGGTACACGAGTCCGCATACAGGAGACCGGTCAAATGAGGGTGGTACACGAGTCCGCATACAGGAGACCGGTCAAATGAGGGTGATACACGAGTCCGCATACAGGAGACCGGTCAAATGAGGGTGATACACGAGTCCGCATACAGGAGACCGGTCAAATGAGGGTGGTACACGAGGCCGCATACAGGAGACCGGTCAAATGAGGGTGGTACACGAGTCTGCATACAGGAGACCGGTCAAATGAGGGTGGTACACGAGTCCGCATACAGGAGACCGGTCAAATGAGGCACACGAGTCCGCATACAGGAGACCGGTCAAATGAGGTACACGAGTCCGCATACAGGAGACCGGTCAAATGAGGGTGGTACACGAGTCCGCATACAGGATACCGGTCAAATGAGGGTGATACACGAGTCCGCATACAGGAGACCGGTCAAATGAGGGTGGTACACGAGTCCGCATACAGGAGACCGGTCAAATGAGGGTGGTACACGAGTCCGCATACAGGAGACCGGTCAAATGAGGGTGGTACACGAGTCCGCATACAGGAGACCGGTCAAATGAGGTACACGAGTCCGCATACAGGAGACCGGTCAAATGAGGGTGGTACACGAGTCCGCATACAGGAGACCGGTCAAATGAGGGTGGTACACGAGTCCGCATACAGGAGACCGGTCAAATGAGGGTGGTACACGAGTCCGCATACAGGAGACCGGTCAAATGAGGGTGATACACGAGTCCGCATACAGGATACCGGTCAAATGAGGGTGATACACGAGTCCGCATACAGGAGACCGGTCAAATGAGGGTGGTACACGAGTCCGCATACAGGAGACCGGTCAAATGAGGGTGGTACACGAGTCCGCATACAGGAGACCGGTCAAATGAGGGTGGTACACGAGTCCGCATACAGGAGACCGGTCAAATGAGGGTGGTACACGAGTCTGCATACAGGAGACCGGTCAAATGAGGGTGGTACACGAGTCCGCATACAGGAGACCGGTCAAATGAGGTACACGAGTCCGCATACAGGAGACCGGTCAAATGAGGGTGGTACACGAGTCCGCATACAGGATACCGGTCAAATGAGGTACACGAGTCCGCATACAGGAGACCGGTCAAATGAGGTACACGAGTCCGCATACAGGAGACCGGTCAAATGAGGGTGGTACACGAGTCCGCATACAGGAGACCGGTCAAATGAGGTACACGAGTCCGCATACAGGATACCGGTCAAATGAGGGTGATACACGAGTCCGCATACAGGAGACCGGTCAAATGAGGGTGGTACACGAGTCCGCATGCAGGAGACCGGTCGAATGAGGGTGGTACACGAGTCCGCATACAGGAGACCGGTCAAATGAGGGTGGTACACGAGTCATGCTGTTGTAACCCATTCACTCGTATGAGATGTATGGTAAACATTGAAGTGAATAACAGACAACAAATAAGGTGTAAGAACGCTACTTTGCCTATCCTGGAGAAAGCTCACTATTGAAAACAGTCTCTCCCTAGGGGGAACAAATGTCGAGAATGTATCATATAACCCATTACCAAACAACGACGTTTGTCTAGTGTGTAGCAGAAGACTCTGGAAAACAATTAACGAGCAATTTCTCCTTTTCTTACAATGTTTTCTGCCCTATCAGAAGATTATTTTTTAATTTCATCACATTTTTAAATGTCGTCTGCAAACTCTTTCAATTTGGGACTTTCGACAATTTTGCGTTTGGTAAAGGGTTCAGTGAGAATGGTTGTCAACCTGTTTATGTTATATATGTTACTTATTTATATAATATGTTACCTGTTTATGTTACACGTGACCTGTTTATGTTATATGTTAATTTGTTCTATCGCTCCAAATCAAACATAGTCTCATTGGTTATTGGGCTAACATTATTTATTGTATGACTAGTTTTTGATTTTTAAGTATTACTTTTCACTTCTTTTATGAATGATATTTCTGTTAAAGATTCTCTCTCCATTTCGCTTGACGGAAATGATGTATGCGTCCATGCGCTTGCGCGGAAAATGGGTTTTCCGAAGAACCACGGGACGATGGTATCTAAAATTACACCCTCTTACTCTAAGTTAAGATATTGATTACAAAATAAACCCATTTAAAAGCCCTTAGCTATCTGCGATTTTAATGTTCTAGATTTCCTTTGTATAGTTACGAGCAGGGTTGGGGAGCTGTCAATAATCTAGTTTTATGTTACTTCGGAAATCTTTGTTGTTAATTTTACGGTAGAAGATGATTTATTTCAAAAAGTTAAAATCTCCATCTCTGAGAGAAACCCTTTAAGACATGAAGTTCTTGAAAATATCGCCATTTCAAAACCAGCTTAACAAGCAATGCCTGGCAAACTAATAGGCAGTTTTTCCTTGTATAAAAGAGGAAGATAAATCCTCTTGTTAGACAGATGCCCAACTGTTGATGTCTTCTTTGGTTGTCTATTATGATTTAGTAAGTTTTGATGTAGATTTCTCTGGAATCAGACAAAAACCATACCTTTCCTATGCAAAAATAGTTTCATTCATCTGATATGCTGCAATAGTTCAACAAAAGAAGATGATTAATCAGAAAGTTGTTTAATTTATTATTTTGGAGAAAAACATTTTCTGATTCAAGTCCCCAATTAAGAGGATTTGGATTTTCAAAAAAGGAATTTTGTTAGTGAAATACAGTCATATTTGTTCTATTTTTACTATTATGATTTTTGTAACGGAAAACGTTGCTGCATATTGAAAATAACTTATTTTTATTTTGAGTACTCTTTTAAATTTGGATTCATTATTTTAATGGTTGCATGTATGAAAGGTGAACTGTAAGTGTGCAATATGTAGATATGATGTTATGCTAATCAAGGATGGGAATATCTGTCTCTGTAAGGGTGACTATCGCTGCTGATTTCTCATTTATTTGTGTGATCTGGAATACCTGTTTTAACCCTTTTAGTGCTGGAACCGACTCCATCCTTATGCATACAGGTTAGATCCAGGCCAGCCGCCAAATAAATTGGCGGTTGGCCTGTGATCTGACCTGTGTGCTACTCTGAGTATCTGTCCTAATCAAAATTAAGTAGATATTAAAGGTTTTGGAAAGCAGACGACAAACAAATAACCCAGTATTTTACGGGTTAAGCGACAGTCAAACATGTTTATCATATATACAATTTAGCAGCTGTTTTAGGACAAAATTGTAGCTTGTCTTTTGGGGGCAATTCGAAACTAACAACAAAGTCATTATTTCAAACTAAGTCAAATAAGGAACTCCATATATATCTTTAAGGACACATTTTATTTCAACCAGATGTTAGTCTTCTAACAAATGTTCTTCTCACTATCAAGTTTCGTGTGAAGTTGCTTTCAATTTTAACCAACCACAGTATTTAATTTGAGTGAAATGGTTTCGATTAAATAAAACAAATGGTTTCGGTTTTAAAAAACAAATGGGTTCTGTTTTATTACGGAATAGTCATAAGGAAGAAAATCTCAGTCCCTGGAGTAAAAAAGAAAATCTGTTTAAAACTGTTAAAAACTTTACAATGTGCAAACAGAATACGCCGAGTATAAAAAAGGGTTCTTGTGTTATGTGTGTTTAATCCCATGCTGGATCAGCCTGTCATTGCCTTAACCCATTACCAAACAATAACGACATTTAACCACTTTATTGTAGACGACTCGGGAAAACATTGTGGGAAAAGAAGAAATTGTTCTAACGAGCAATTTTTCCTTTTCCAACAATGTTTTCTGCCCTATCAAAAGATAACTTTCTGATTTCATCTCATTTTGAAATGTCGTCTGCAAACTCTTTCAATTTGGGACAGCCGAAAATTTGGCGTTTGGTAAAGGGTTAAAGGTTGATCTGGACCATGTTTTTGTTGTTCCATCATCTATCGGTGATTGTGTAAAGTAGTCCGGATGATCGTGACGTAGTAATGTCATTACAGTCTGGATCATCCGAGGTAGTGTTACGGTGGACAATTCTTGAAATTATGACGAACTCTTTCTTATCCTAATTGTATGGTTTTAACAAAGACGAGTTCTCTATAAATGCATGAATAGAGTCTTAACCCTTATAGTGCTGGAACCGACTTCATGCTTGTGCAAATAGGTTGGATCCAGGCCAACCGCCAAGTAAACTGGCGGCTTGCCTGTGATCTAACATGTTTGCTACTCTGAGTATCTTTACTCATCAAAATTAAGCAGATATTCAGGTCTTGGAAAGCAGGCGACACAACAATATATTTTTAGACAAATTACCCAAAGTTCTAAGGGTAAAACGCTAGTTTTATACGTGCGTGCATTAATACCATCTTTTGCCTTCTGAAATGTTTACATTTCGTCATGATGAATGAGGGCTGTTCCCTCTGTATACATTAATTCGTCGGTTACAATATTTTATTTCAATAGGAATGAATATATTCTTATGTTTTATACAAATCGTATATTTTAATACGAGAGTAATATGTATATATTTGTACAGTGTTTATTCTTGCTAAATAAATTCAACTGCCAATTGTTTGCTTGTATGACGTTAATTTTGAATTGAATGCACTTTTGTAGTAAAACTCGTGATATTTAACAATGTCTTTAGCGTTATACTTCTGCTCCAAGACAACCCTTATAGTGCTGGACGCCATGCAAATGAAAACAGGTACGATCCAGACCAGCCAACAAGTAATAAATAGAAACACATCAGTGTTCTTTCAGGCCATATATCTTTTCCTAGCGAAACGATGCAACATAAGTCGAGAGACAAATTTTCTAAACGGTACAACTACGACCTTGAAGTACTCCGTCAAAACACGGACACCTTAAGATCGAGATCAAAGAAAAATGAAGTAATATACAAATGAGGAAAAACCTTTTTCGATGAGTATTCACTACAATAAATTACAAATATTAGAGACCAATGTAGATTATTGATACAATAATACAATTTATACAATAACGAAGCTGTACCAGCACACGAGCCAGTGAAGTATGTACATGTATTCGGTTCGATGTATTCGATTTGGCATCAGTGCATGTAGTTGACCAGTTGAGTCATTTCGATCAAAAGCTGGACACCCCTCCCTTTACCAACCAATAACGACATTTAACCACTTTGTTGCGGACGACTCTGAAAAACACTGTGGGAAAAAGAGAAATTGCTCGTAACGATTTGTCAAAAAGGAATAGGAAACAGCAGGCAACTGGCCGCTTTTATATAACAAATGAATAACTTTAACATCTTCTGTTATATTCTTAGTTAAAAAACACTGTATTGCCAAATCAGCAAACAGTGCACAATATAAGTGAATCGTCATGCAATAAACTTAGGAAAAGGTGTCTTGCCAAAAGTTCTCGCAATGTACAGCCATTCCCCTTTGTAATTACATTATTAGAACGTAACAGGGTCTTATATAATATGTCTATACGCACTTTTAACGTGGAATGGTAACGTCATTTATGGGAAAATAAAGATTATTTTATTCTGAGCAATTTGCCCCATCGGCAAACATGATAATTTCTACGCGATACCATTAAAACTCTTTTTCAATGTCAGTAAAATTTGAACGAGGCATCTAAATTATTTTTTCAAGAGTGAAGTTAAGTTTCGTTTCCTCATTTGTCACATCTAAGAGAACAATGAAAACACTTTCCGTTGAACGTTTGGCATCAAGTTCCTCATTCTGGACTGGACATGTCTAACTTGTTTATGAAAGTATATATATTATGTAGATATGTGTAGGCCTTCACAAGCGCGGATATATGTGTTAATTAACAGCTTTCTAGTTAACCATTTTCTATCAATAATTTGTCATGAAAGGTCTCTCGTGTTCGTAAACGCATGTTAATTCCTTATCCCTGACTATGATGTATTATCTGCATTCCTTTTCTGTCTTTTCCCATCGGTCCGTGAATGTCAGTACTATCAACCCTTATAGTACTGGAACCGACTTCATGCTTATGCAAAGAGGTTGGATCATGGCCAGCCACCAGGAAAATTGGCGGCTGATCTGTGATCTAACCTATTTGCTACTCTGAGCATGTTTCCTTATCGAAATTAAGCAGATATTCAAGGTTTAGGAAAGCACAAGACACAAAAATATATCTTTAGAAAATTATCCAGCATTATAAGGGTTAACCAGCATAATAAGAACCATCTCCATAACCCTTTTCCTAATTTCTCATACTCGTGTAAACGAACATACTGTCAAGGAAGTCACAAACCACCCTGGCGAACGGAGAGCTTTCTTGTACAGAGCGGGATTTGTCGACTAGACATGTACCAAATGTATTCAAAAGAAACTGATTAATACCTTTCAATTCTCAAGTTGTCGTTGTTTGGCGGGTTGTTTTGAACAAGCCATATAGTTCATATGAAAAAAAATAGATAAATATCTAACTTGAACAAGCCATATAGTTCATATGAAAAAAATAGATAAATATCTAACTGACCAATTTAAGCTGTGATGTCATCTTTGAAGGTAAAGTTATGAACCGTCTTTTTGCATTCAAAACAGAGTTTCCCGAATTTCATGATCTGTAAGTTAATTCTCCCATAAAGTAAATAAACAAATAACTTTTGAAT
Source organism: Cerastoderma edule (assembly GCA_947846245.1). Classification (NCBI taxonomy): domain Eukaryota; kingdom Metazoa; phylum Mollusca; class Bivalvia; order Cardiida; family Cardiidae; genus Cerastoderma; species Cerastoderma edule. The sequence continues at coordinate 29,469,373 of OX401416.1, read as the reverse complement.
AATCCTAAAAGCTAGCTAGCCTTCTGCATTGTTCATTAATGATATTGAACATGGATATGTCTTGACAAAACGGAAATCGGTGAAGTAAGCGTTCGATGTAAAAAATAAACTGTAGGATTGTTATGATGGAAGCCGTCTAGGATCAAGATATTTGCGCCAGATTTGGTAAGTATTCAGTTATAAAAAATACTGATTTTGAAAATTTGAAAATATCTTTTAATAGGACAGAAACCATTGTGGGAAAATGGAAAATTGCTCGTTAAGAGCAATTTCTCCTTTTCCCACAATGTTTTCCAGAGTCGTCTACAACAAACTGGTCAAATTTGGTAATGGGTTAAAGCATTTAAAACAGACGTGCTAGAGTAACAGGATTTGCCTCTTTAGTAAGAAACGAAACAGTCATCGTTGTCTGTGGAAAAACTATGTGACACATAGTAACTGTGCCTAGACTTATCACGTGTAGAAACAGAAGTTGCACAATGAGAAACCAGTACTAAATCATTTAACACAATCCGCACCCTTTTGATTGGTTGAATGACTGATAAGAGTCACGTGATTGAACTTAACTTCGAACAGTACCACGAGTTCACGTTGCGTTAATGTACGTATGAATATGAAGATGGGAACCATTGCCAACGTCAAATAGACGTTGTATCTAGCGACGTTACTACGTCTCTTCATAACGTCTTCTAGAAATTCTTCTAAGATGGGTTGCTTTTCATGCTTTCCGTGGCTTCGTAGTAAGAAAAAGAGAAATAGGATGGAGAAGAAGGAGAGAAAACTCTCTGCCAAGAAAACACCAGATGCTAGTCCTCAAGGAGGTAAAACATTATTTATTGGATATCATTATATTCATAAAAAAAAAAGATAAGATTCACATAAAGTAGAAACAATATGTAATTGTCACCGTTTGAATTGTAAGACAACATTTTCTGTTTGATACACAAGTACGTTTACATTTTTATGTATAAGGTGACTATAATAGATCTAATTACTATTTGGCATATGTACTCAGTTTTCCAAAGAATTGATTGTAATACTATATACTGTATATTATGACAAAATCGGAACTTGAACTTCAATGTTCTAATGATCCATTTAAAAACATAGTCCATTAACGAAGGTTTATTATTTATGTTTATCTATTCCTCTAGATGAGATCCCCAATCTGAAGACTGCCGCTGGTGGTGTGGCGTTCGACGTCGAACTAAAGCCGGCCACAAGGACACTTCCTCCCATCCAACACAAATTTGTCCAGGTAAATACCTAAAGTTAATTGTTTTGGTCATATTCTGTTCTCGTATCCATGCCTTACTGGCTTCATTGGTACATAGTTGATACGAAAAAGTGGTTTGTAACAATATTTTAAACAATGCACTTGTATTTCGATCAGATAATCAAAGAGCAATGTTGAACTACGTTCGTTTATCAGCCTCAAAATACAGAAATACATTGAACAGAAATACTACTAACACAGTGTTAGAACCAAATGAAAATCGTAAAACAATATTTTTCTGTCGGTTTGTTTACAGAGCCTCCTCGAGTCTGCCGAACAGAGGGCGCTTCATGCCAACCTTCGTGGAGCCGAGGAGAATGCCAGGAGGGGCGAGGCGGCTAAAGAGTCTAAAAGAAAGAGGTGAGCATGGTTTACACTAGACATTATTACTGTGTTATGCAAGAGAATGTCAAGTAACTCATTACTCAACATTTTACGTTTTTAACGAACATATAGAATTCCAATTAAGAAAATAATGTAGGAACCTTGCAAACTTACTTTAGAGATAGATATGCCGATCAGTTGTGCTTACTTAGATATTAAGAGATTACCAAAGCAACAAATATCTTTTGTGTGGATCTGTTGTGTGGCTAAAAGAGATCGGCTTTCTTTCACAGAGAGATCTTCCTCTAGCAGAAAGCGGAACAAGAGCGACAGTTCGTCGAGAGAGCCAAATCATCTCTGGCCAGGAAAGAGCTTCCAGACGACGCCAAGATCCAAGCCAACATGGCGGCTCTGAAGAAACGATGCAAGACAGCCCTAACCCGACAAAAGATCATGGCTGTTGTTAAAGGACGAGAGAAGGGACCAGTCCTTCTCCCTCCGTCAACTAAATGGTCCAGGCCCACGTCGTCCCTCTAATTGTTTGGCCAATCAACAATCACCAAACCGTCGGCTGATCACGTGACAGGAAATAGTACTGTCATCTACGCTACCACTAGTTTGGCAGTACATCAGATTTCCTGTTTTCGTGACAGCTGGCACTCCAGGCATTGGGATCTAATTTCTTCGTTCGGTCAAGCGAACCGAGGGTTCGGCGTGGTTCTTTAATTTAGTTGTTGTCTTTAATGGTCATCTTTATAAGATGGATTTGTTTAATGCTATGTTAGTATTTGACATCTGTGCGAGATGGATTTGCTTCATATTGAAGTTTAATTATCTTTGTATTATATGGTTATCTTTATAAGGTGGATTTGTTTAATGCTATGTTAGTATTTGACATCTTTACGAGATGAATTTTCTTCATATTGAAGGTTTTATTTGAGTCTTCATAAGGAAGATTGGTTTTATAACAAATGTATTGGCTATATTAGTATCTAACTGTCATCTTTTTAAGATAGATAACACTAATATTTAATGTTTCAATAAAAAATTAAATGTACTTTTTGTGCGTTTTTATGTTGTTTAATAGACCCTTATAGGCCTATAGATATGCAGTCCTAATAACACTGGGATACAAAATCAAATGGACATTATTTAATGTTATCTAATACGTGGGATTAGATCTTCATCGTTATATCATCTTGTAGGCGACATCCTGTTCAGGGGTTTACGTATCAGTAACGACAGACTTCTGTAATGTAATTTAACGCATCACAGCGCAATGTAACTTTTTGTGAACCTACGCGCCGCATCACAGTAAAACGTATACAAAAAAATACCCGTTATCTAGCTATGCCATAATCATCATTGATATAGGAGTACCCGTTATGTTGTGATGTCCGACCCATCATTGATGTATAAGTACCCGTTATGTTGTGATGTCCGACTCTTCATTGATGTATAAGTACCCATTATGTTGTGATGTCCGACTCTTCATTGATGTATAAGTACCCATTATGTTGTGATGCCCGACTCTTCATTGATATAGGAGTACCCGTTATATTGTGATGCCCGACTCATCATTGATGTATAAGTACCCATTATGTTGTGATGTCCAACTCTTCATTGATATAGGAGTACCAGTTATGTTGTGATGTCCGACTCTTCATTGATATAGGAGTACCCGTTATGTTGTGATGCCCGACTCTTCATTGATATAGGAGTACCCATTATGTTGTGATGCCCGACTCATCATTGATATAGGAATACCCGTTATGTTGTGATGCCCGATTCTTCATTGATATAGGAGTACCCGTTATGTTGTGATGCCTGACTCTTCATTGATGTATAAGTACCCGTTATGTTGTGATGTCCGACTCATCATTGATGTATGAGTACCCATTATGTTGTGATGTCCGACTCTTCATTGATATAGGAGTACCCGTTATGTTGTGATGGCCGACTCTTCATTGATATAGGAGTACCCGTTATTTTGTGATGCCCGACTCATCATTGATGTATAAGTACCCATTATGTTGTGATGCCCGACTCTTCATTGATGTATAAGTACCCGTTATGTTGTGATGCCCGACCCATCATTGATGTATGAGTACCCGTTATGTTGTGATGCCCGACTCTTCATTGATATAGGAGTACCCGTTATGTTGTGATGCCCGACTCATCATTGATATAGGAATACCCGTTATGTTGTGATGGCCGACTCATCATTGATATATGAGTACCCGTTATGTTGTGATGCCCGACTCATCATTGATATAGGAGTACCCGTTATGTTGTGATGTCCGACTCATCATTGATGTATGAGTACCCATTATGTTGTGATGTCCGACTCTTCATTGATATAGGAGTACCCGTTATGTTGTGATGTCCGACTCTTCATTGATATAGGAGTACCCATTATGTTGTGATGTCCGACTCTTCATTGATGTATAAGTACCCGTTATGTTGTGATGTCCGACTCATCATTGATGTATGAGTACCCATTATGTTGTGATGTCCGACTCTTCATTGATATAGGAGTACCCGTTATGTTGTGATGCCCGACTCATCATTGATGTATAAGTACCCATTATGTTGTGATGTCCGACTCTTTATTGATATAGGAATACCCGTTATGTTGTGATGCCGGCATAATCATTGATATAGGAATACCCGTTATGTTGTGATGCCCGACTAATCATTGATATAGGAGTACCCGTTATGTTGTGATGCCCGACTCATCATTGATATAGGAATACCCGTTATGTTGTGATGCCCGACTCATCATTGATATAGGAGTACCTGTTATGTTGTGATGTCCGACTCATCATTGATATAGGAGTACCCGTTATGTTGTGATGTCCGACTCATCATTGATATAGGAGTATCCGTTATGATGTGATGCCCGATTCTTCATTGATATAGGAGTACCCGTTATGTTGGGATGTCCGACTCTTCATTGATATAGGAGTACCCGTTATGTTGTGATGTCCGACTCATCATTGATATAGGAGTACCCGTTATGTTGTGATGCCCTACTAATCATTGATATATGAGTATCCGTTATGTTGTGATGCCCGACTCATCATTGATATAGGAGTACCCGTTATGTTGTGATGCCCGACTCATCATTGATATATGAGTACCCGTTATGTTGTGATGCCCGACTCATCATTGATATAGGAGTATCCGTTATGTTGTGATGTCAGACTCATCATTGATATAGGAGTATCCGTTATGTTGTGATGTCCGACTCATCATTAATATAAGAGTACCCGTTATGTTGTGATGTCCGACTCATCATTGATATAGGAGTATCCGTTATGTTGTGATGCCCGACTCATCATTGATATAGGAGTACCCGTTATGTTGTGATGCCCTACTAATCATTGATATATGAGTACCCGTTATGTTGTGATGCCCGACTCATCATTGATATAGGAGTATCCGTTATGTTGTGATGTCAGACTCATCATTGATGTATGAGTACCCGTTATGTTGTGATGCCAGACTCATCATTGATATATGAGTACCCGTTATGTTGTGATGCCCTACTAATCATTGATATATGAGTACCCGATATGTTGTGATGCCCGACTCATCATTGATATAGGAGTATCCGTTATGTTGTGATGCCCGACTCATCATTGATATAGGAATACCCGTTATGTTGTGATGCCCGATTCTTCATTGATATAGGAGTACCCGTTATGTTGGGATGTCCGACTCTTCATTGATATAGGAGTACCCGTTATGTTGTGATGCCTGACTCATCATTGATATATGAGTACCCGTTATGTTGTGATGCCCGACTCATCATTGATATAGGAGTACCCGTTATGTTGTGATGCCAGACTCATCATTGATATATGAGTACCCGTTATGTTGTGATGCCCGACTCTTCATTGATATAGGAATACCCGTTATGTTGTGATGCCAGACTCATCATTGATATATGAGTACCCGTTATGTTGTGATGCCAGACTCATCATTGATATAGGAGTACCCGTTATGTTGTGATGTCCGACTCATCATTGATATAGGAGTACCCGTTATGTTGTGATGTCCGACTCTTCATTGATAAAGGAGTACCCGTTATGTTGTGATGCCCGACCCAGCATTGATGTATAAGTACCCATTATGTTGTGATGCCCGACCCATCATTGATGTATAAGTACCCCTTATGTTGTGATGTCCGACTCATCATTGATGTATGAGTACCCATTATGTTGTGATGTCCGACTCTTCATTGATATAGGAGTACCCGTTATGTTGTGATGCCCGACTCATCATTGATGTATAAGTACCCATTATGTTGTGATGTCCGACTCTTCATTAATATAGGAATACCCGTTATGTTGTGATGCCGGAATAATCATTGATATAGGAATACCCGTTATGTTGTGATGACCGACTCATCATTGATATAGGAATACCCGTTATGTTGTGCTGTCCGACTCATCATTGATATAGGAGTACCCGTTATGTTGTGATGCCCGACTCATCATTGATATAGGAATACCCGTTATGTTGTGATGCCCGACTCATCATTGATATAGGAGTCCCCGTTATGTTGTGATGCCCGACTCATCATTGACATAGGAATACCCGTTATGTTGTGATGCCCGATTTTTCATTGATATAGGAGTACCCGTTATGTTGGGATGTCCGACTCTTCATTGATATAGGAGTATCCGTTATGTTGTGATGCCCGACTCATCATTGATATAGGAGTACCCGTTATGTTGGGATGTCCGACTCTTCATTGATATAGGAGTATCCGTTTTGTTTTGATGCCTGACTCATCATTGATATATGAGTACCCGTTATGTTGTGATGCCAGACTCATCATTGATATAGGAGTACCCGTTATGTTGTGATGCCAGACTCATCATTGATATAGGAATAACCGTTATGTTGTGATGCCAGACTCATCATTGATATAGGAATACCCGTTATGTTGTGCTGCCAGACTCATCATTGATATAGGAATACCCATTATGTTGTGCTGCCAGACTCATCATTGATATAGGAATACCCATTATGTTGTGCTGCCAGACTCATCATTGATATAGGAGTACCCGTTATGTTGTGATGCCCTACTCATCATTGATATATGAGTACCCGTTATGTTGTGATGCCAGACTCATCATTGTTTTAGGAGTACCCGTTATGTTGTGATGTCCGACTCTTCATTGATATATGAGTACCCGTTATGTTGTGATGTCCGACTCATCATTGATATATGAGTACCCGTTATGTTGTGATGCCCGACTCATTATATATATAGGAGTACCCGTTATGTTGTGATGTCCGACTCTTCATTGATCTAGGAGTACCCGTTATGTTGTGATGCCCGACTCATCATTGATATAAGAGTACCCGTTATGTTGTGATGCCCGACTCATCATTGATATAGGAGTACCCGTTATGTTGTGATGTCAGACTCATCATTGATATAGGAGTACCCGTTATGTTGTGATGCCCGACTCATCATTGATATATGAGTACCCGTTATGTTGTGATGCCCGACTCATTATATATATAGGAGTACCCGTTATGTTGTGATGTCCGACTCTTCATTGATCTAGGAGTACCCGTTATGTTGTGATGCCCGACTCATCATTGATAAAGGAGTACCCGTTATGTTGTGATGCCCGACTCATCATTGATATAGGAGTATCCGTTATGTTGTGATGTCCGACTCTTCATTGATGTATGAGTACCCGTTATGTTGTGATGCCCGACTCATCATTGATATAGGAGTACCCATTATGTTGTGATGTCAGACTCATCATTGATATAGGAGTACCCGTTATGTTGTGCTGCCAGACTCATCATTGATGTATGAGTACCCGTTATGTTGTGATGCCCGACTCATCATTGATATAGGAGTACCCGTTATGTTGTGATGTCCGACTCATCATTGATATAGGAATACCCGTTATGTTGTGATGCCCTACTCATCATTGATATAGGAGTACCCGTTATGTTGTGATGCCCGACTCATAATTGATATAGGAGTACCCGTTATGTTGTGATGCCCGACTCATCATTGATATAGGAATACCCGTTATGTTGTGATGTCCGACTCATCATTGATATAGGAATACCCGTTATGTTGTGATGCCCTACTCAACATTGATATAGGAGTACCCATTATGTTGTGATGTCCGACTCATCATTGATGTATGAGTACCCGTTATGTTGTGATGCCCGACTCATCATTGATATAGGAGTACCCGTTATGTTGTGATGTCCGACTCATCATTGATATAGGAATACCCGTTATGTTGTGATGTCCGACTCATCATTGATATAGGAGTACCCGTTATGTTGTGATGTCCAACTCATCATTGATATAGGAATAGCCGTTATGTTGTGATGTCCGACTCATCATTGATATAGGAGTACCCGTTATGTTGTGATGTCCGACTCATCATTGATATATGAGTACCCGTTATGTTGTGATGTCAGACTCATCATTGATATAGGAATACCCGTTATGTTGTGATGTCCGACTCATCATTGATATAGGAGTACCCGTTATGTTGTGATGCCCGATTCTTCATTGATATAGGAGTACCCGTTATGTTGTGATGTCCGACTCATCATTGATATAGGAATACCCGTTATGTTGTGATGTCCGACTCATCATTGATATAGGAGTACCCGTTATGTTGTGATGTCCGACTCATCATTGATATATGAGTACCCGTTATGTTGTGATGTCCGACTCATCATTGATATAGGAATACCCGTTATGTTGTGATGTCCGACTCATCATTGATATATGAGTACCCGTTATGTTGTGATGCCAGACTCATCATTGATATAGGAGTATCCGTTATGTTGTGATGTCCGACTCATCATTGATATATGAGTACCCGTTATGTTGTGATGCCCGACTCATCATTGATGTAGGAGTACCCGTTATGTTTTGATGCCCGACTCATCATTGATATAGGAGTACCCGTTATGTTGTGATGCCCGATTCATCATTGATATATGAGTACCCGTTATGTTGTGATGCCCTACTCATCATTGAAATAGGAGTACCTGTTATGTTGTGATGCCCGACTAATCATTGATATAGGAGTATCCGTTATGTTTTGATGCCCGACTCATCATTGATATAGGAATACCCGTTATGTTGTGATGCCCGACTCATCATTGATATAGGAGTACCCGTTATGTTGTGATGCCCGATTCATCATTGATATATGAGTACCCGTTATGTTGTGATGCCCTACTCATCATTGAAATAGGAGTACCCGTTATGTTGTGATGCCCGACTCATCATTGATTTAGGAGTACCCGTTATGTAGTGATGCCCGATTCTTCATTGATATAGGAGTACCCGTTATGTTGTGATACCCTACTCATCATTGAAATAAGAGTATCCGTTATGTTGTGATGGCCGAGTCTTCATTGATATATGAGTACCCGTTATGTTGTGATGCCCGACTCATCATTGATATAGGAGTACCCGTTATGTTGTGATGCCCAACTCATCATTGATATAGGAATACCCGTTATGTTGTGATGTCCGACTCATCATTGATATAGGAATAGCTGTTATGTTGTGATGACCGACTAATCATTGATATAGGAATACCCGTTATGTTGTGATGCCCGACTCATCATTGATATAGAAGTACCCGTTATGTTGTGATGCCCGACTCATCATTGATATAAGAGTACCTGTTATGTTGTGATGCCAGATTCATCATTGATATAGGAGTACCCATTATGTTGTGATGTCAGACTCATCATTGATATAGTAGTACCCGTTATGTTGTGATGCCCGACTCATCATTGATATAGGAGTACCCATTATGTTGTGATGTCAGACTTATCATTGATATAGGAATACCCGTTATTTTGTGATGACCGACTCATCATTGATATAGGAATACCCGTTATGTTGTGATGCCCGACTCATCATTGATATATAAGAGAACCCGTTATGTTGTGATGCCCGACTCATCATTGATATAGGAGTACCCGTTATGTTGTGATGACCGACTCATTATTGATATAGGAATACCCGTTATGTTGTGATGCCCGACTCATCATTGATATATAAGAGAACCCATTATGTTGTGATGCCCGACTCATCATTGATATAGGAGTACCCGTTATGTTGTGATGCCAGACTCATCATTGATATAGGAGTACCCATTATGTTGTGATGTCAGACTCATCATTGATATAGGAATACCCGTTATGTTGTGATGCCAGACTCATCATTGATATAGGAGTACCCGTTATGTTGTGATACCCTACTCAACATTGATATAGGAGTACCCATTATGCTGTGATGCCCGACTCATCATTGATATAGGACTACCCGTTATGTTGTGATGCCCGACTCATCATTGATATATAAGAGAACCCGTTATGTTGTGATGCCCGACTCATCATTGATATAGGAGTACCCGTTATGTTGTGATGCCAGACTCATCATTGATATAGGAGTACCCATTATGTTGTGATGTCAGACTCATCATTGATATAGGAATACCCGTTAAGTTGTGATGTCCGACTTATCATTGATATAGGAGTACCTGTTATGCTGTGATGTCCGACTCAACAGTGATGTATGAGTACCGGTTATGTTGTGATGTCCGACTCCTCATTGATGTATGAGTACCCATTATGTTGTGATGTCCGACTCTTCATTGATATAGGAGTACCCGTTATGTTGTGATGTCCGACTCATCATTGATGTATGAGTACCCGTTATGTTGTGATGTCCGACTCCTCATTGATGTATGAGTACCCATTATGTTGTGATGTCCGACTCTTCATTGATATAGGAGTACCCGTTATGTTGTGATGTCCGACTCATCATTGATGTATGAGTACCCGTTATGTTGTGATGTCCGACTCAACATTGATAAAGGAGTACCCGTTATGTTGTGATGTCCGACTCTTCATTGATATAGGAGTACCCGTTATGTTCTGATGTCCGACTCATCATTGATATAGAAGTACCCGTTATGTTGTGATGTCCGACTCAACATTGATACAGGATTACCCGTTATGTTGTGATGTCCGGCTCTTCATTGATATAGGAGTACCCGTTATGTTCTGATGTCCGACTCATCATTGATATAGGAGTACCCGTTATGTTGTGATGTCCGACTCTTCATTGATATAGGAGTACCCATTGTGTTGTGATGCCCGACACTTCATTGATATAGGAGTACCTGTTATGTTGTAATGTCCGACTAATCATTGATATAGGAGTACCCGTTATGTTGTGATGCCCGACACTTCATTGATAAAGGAGTACCCGTAATGTTGTGATGTCGACTCTTCATTGATATAGGAGTACCCGTTATGTTGTGACGTCCAACTCTTCATTGATATAGGAGTATCCGTTATGTTGTAATGTCCGACTCATCATTGATATAGGAGTACCCATTGTCTTGTGATGCCCGACACTTCATTGATATAGGAGTTCCCGTTATGTTGTGATGTCCGACTCATCATTGATGTATGAGTACCCATTATGTTGTGATGTTCGACTCATCATTGATCTAGGAGTACCCGTTATGGTGTGATGCCCGACTCATCATTGATATAGGAATACCCGTTATGTTGTGATGCCCGACTCATCATTGATATAGTAGTACCCGTTATGTTGTGATGCCCGACTCATCATTGATACAAGAGTACCCGTTATGTTGTGATGCCAGACTCATCATTAATATAAGAGTACCCGTTATGTTGTGATGCCCGACTCATCATTGATATAGGAGTACCCGTTATGTTGTGATGCCCGACTCATCATTGATATAGGAGTACCCGTTATGTTGTGATGCCAGACTCATCATTGATATAGGAATACCTGTTATGTTTTGATGCCCGACTCATCATTGATATAGGAGTATCCGTTATGTTGTGATGTCCGACTCATCATTGATATATGAGTACCCGTTATGTTGTCATGCCCGACTCATCATTGATATAGGAATACCCATTATGTTGTGATGCCCTACTCAACATTGATATAGGAGTACCCATTATGTTGTGATGTCCGACTCATCATTGATGTAAAAGTACCCGTTATGTTGTGATGCCCGACTCATCATTTATATAGGAGTACCCGTTATGTTGTGATGCCCGACTCATCATTGATATAGGAGTACCCGTTATGTTGTGATGTCCGACTCTTCATTGATGTATGAGTACCCGTTATGTTGTGATGTCCGACTCCTCATTGATGTATGAGTACCCATTATGTTGTGATGTCCGACTCTTCATTGATATAGGAGTACCCGTTATGTTGTGATGCCCGACTCATCATTGATGTATGAGTACCCGATATGTTGTGATGTCCGACTCAACATTGATATAGGAGTACCCGTTATGTTGTGATGCCCGACTCATCATTGATGTATAAGTACCCATTATGTTGTGATGTCCGACTCTTTATTGATATAGGAATACCCGTTATGTTGTGATACCGGCATAATCATTGATATAGGAATACCCGTTATGTTGTGATGACCGACTCATCATTGATATAGGAATACCCGTTATGTTGTGATGTCCGACTCATCATTGATATAGGAGTACCTGTTATGTTGTGATGCCCGACTCATCATTGATATAGGAATACCCGTTATGTTGTGATGCCCGACTAATCATTGATATTGGAGTACCCGTTATGTTGTGATGCCCGACTCATCATTGATGTATGAGTACCCATTATGTTGTGATGTCCGACTCTTCATTGATATAGGAGTACCCGTTATGTTGTGATGCCCGACTCATCATTGATATATGAGTACCCGTTATGTTGTCATGCCCGACTCATCATTGATATAGGAATACCCATTATGTTGTGATGCCCTACTCAACATTGATATAGGAGTACCCATTATGTTGTGATGTCCGACTCATCATTGATGTAAAAGTACCCGTTATGTTGTGATGCCCGACTCATCATTTATATAGGAGTACCCGTTATGTTGTGATGCCCGACTCATCATTGATATAGGAGTACCCGTTATGTTGTGATGTCCGACTCTTCATTGATGTATGAGTACCCGTTATGTTGTGATGTCCGACTCCTCATTGATGTATGAGTACCCATTATGTTGTGATGTCCGACTCTTCATTGATATAGGAGTACCCGTTATGTTGTGATGCCCGACTCATCATTGATGTATGAGTACCCGATATGTTGTGATGTCCGACTCAACATTGATATAGGAGTACCCGTTATGTTGTGATGCCCGACTCATCATTGATGTATAAGTACCCATTATGTTGTGATGTCCGACTCTTTATTGATATAGGAATACCCGTTATGTTGTGATACCGGCATAATCATTGATATAGGAATACCCGTTATGTTGTGATGACCGACTCATCATTGATGTATGAGTACCCGTTATGTTGTGATGTCCGACTCATCATTGATATAGGAGTACCTGTTATGTTGTGATGCCCGACTCATCATTGATATAGGAATACCCGTTATGTTGTGATGCCCGACTAATCATTGATATTGGAGTACCCGTTATGTTGTGATGCCCGACTCATCATTGATGTATGAGTACCCATTATGTTGTGATGTCCGACTCTTCATTGATATAGGAGTACCCGTTATGTTGTGATGCCCGACTCATCATTGATGTATAAGTACCCATTATGTTGTGATGTCCGACTCTTTATTGATATAGGAATACCCGTTATGTTGTGATGCCGGCATAATCATTGATATAGGAGTACCCGTTATGTTGTGATGACCGACTCATCATTGATATAGGAATACCCGTTATGTTGTGATGTCCGACTCATCATTGATATAGGAGTACCTGTTATGTTGTGATGCCCGACTCATCATTGATATAGGAATACCCGTTATGTTGTGATGCCCGACTAATCATTGATATAGGAGTACCCGTTATGTTGTGATGCCCGACTCATCATTGATATAGGAATACCCGTTATGTTGTGATGCCCGACTCATCATTGATATAGGAGTACCTGTTATGTTGTGATGTCCGACTCATCATTGATATAGGAGTACCCGTTATGTTGTGATGTCCGACTCATCATTGATATAGGAGTATCCGTTATGATGTGATGCCCGATTCTTCATTGATATAGGAGTACCCGTTATGTTGGGATGTCCGACTCTTCATTGATATAGGAGTACCCGTTATGTTGTGATGCCTGACTCATCATTGATATATGAGTACCCGTTATGTTGTGATGCCCGACTCATCATTGATATAGGAGTACCCGTTATGTTGTGATGCCCGACTAATCATTGATATATGAGTACCCGTTATGTTGTGATGCCCGACTCATCATTGATATAGGAGTATCCGTTATGTTGTGATGTCAGACTCATCATTGATGTATGAGTACCCGTTATGTTGTGATGCCAGACTCATCATTGATATATGAGTACCCGTTATGTTGTGATGCCCTACTAATCATTGATATATGAGTACCCGTTATGTTGTGATGCCCGACTCATCATTGATATAGGAGTATCCGTTATGTTGTGATGCCCGACTCATCATTGATATAGGAATACCCGTTATGTTGTGATGCCCGATTCTTCATTGATATAGGAGTACCCGTTATGTTGGGATGTCCGACTCTTCATTGATATAGGAGTACCCGTTATGTTGTGATGCCTGACTCATCATTGATATATGAGTACCCGTTATGTTGTGATGCCCGACTCATCATTGATATAGGAGTACCCGTTATGTTGTGATGCCCGACTCATCATTGATATAGGAATACCCGTTATGTTGTGATGCCCGACTCATCATTGATATAGGAGTACCCGTTATGTTGTGATGTCCGACTCTTCATTGATATAGGAGTACCCGTTATGTTGTGATGCCCGACCCAGCATTGATGTATAAGTACCCATTATGTTGTGATGCCCGACCCATCATTGATGTATAAGTACCCGTTATGTTGTGATGTCCGACTCATCATTGATGTATGAGTACCCATTATGTTGTGATGTCCGACTCTTCATTGATATAGGAGTACCCGTTATGTTGTGATGCCCGACTCATCATTGATGTATAAGTACCCATTATGTTGTGATGTCCGACTCTTCATTGATATAGGAATACCCGTTATGTTGTGATGCCGGAATAATCATTGATATAGGAATACCCGTTATGTTGTGATGACCGACTCATCATTGATATAGGAATACCCGTTATGTTGTGCTGTCCGACTCATCATTGATATAGGAGTACCTGTTATGTTGTGATGCCCGACTCATCATTGATATAGGAATACCCGTTATGTTGTGATGCCCGACTCATCATTGATATAGGAGTCCCCGTTATGTTGTGATGCCCGACTCATCATTGACATAGGAATACCCGTTATGTTGTGATGCCCGATTTTTCATTGATATAGGAGTACCCGTTATGTTGGGATGTCCGACTCTTCATTGATATAGGAGTATCCGTTATGTTGTGATGCCCGACTCATCATTGATATAGGAGTACCCGTTATGTTGGGATGTCCGACTCTTCATTGATATAGGAGTATCCGTTTTGTTTTGATGCCTGACTCATCATTGATATATGAGTACCCGTTATGTTGTGATGCCAGACTCATCATTGATATAGGAGTACCCGTTATGTTGTGATGCCCTACTCATCATTGATATATGAGTACCCGTTATGTTGTGATGCCAGACTCATCATTGATATAGGAGTACCCGTTATGTTGTGATGCCAGACTCATCATTGATATAGGAATACCCGTTATGTTGTGATGCCAGACTCATCATTGATATAGGAATACCCGTTATGTTGTGCTGCCAGACTCATCATTGATATAGGAGTACCCGTTATGTTGTGATGCCCTACTCATCATTGATATATGAGTACCCGTTATGTTGTGATGCCAGACTCATCATTGATATAGGAGTACCCGTTATGTTGTGATGCCAGACTCATCATTGATATAGGAATACCCGTTATGTTGTGATGCCAGACTCATCATTGATATAGGAATACCCGTTATATTGTGCTGCCAGACTCATCATTGATATAGGAATACCCATTATGTTGTGCTGCCAGACTCATCATTGATATAGGAATACCCATTATGTTGTGCTGCCAGACTCATCATTGATATAGGAGTACCCGTTATGTTGTGATGCCCTACTCATCATTGATATATGAGTACCCGTTATGTTGTGATGCCAGACTCATCATTGTTTTAGGAGTACCCGTTATGTTGTGATGTCCGACTCTTCATTGATATATGAGTACCCGTTATGTTGTGATGTCCGACTCATCATTGATATAGGAGTACCCGTTATGTTGTGATGCCCGACTCATTATATATATAGGAGTACCCGTTATGTTGTGATGTCCGACTCTTCATTGATCTAGGAGTACCCGTTATGTTGTGATGCCCGACTCATCATTGATACAAGAGTACCCGTTATGTTGTGATGCCCGACTCATCATTGATATAGGAGTACCCGTTATGTTGTGATGCCCTACTCATCATTGATATATGAGTACCCGTTATGTTGTGATGCCAGACTCATCATTGTTTTAGGAGTACCCGTTATGTTGTGATGTCCGACTCTTCATTGATATATGAGTACCCGTTATGTTGTGATGTCCGACTCATCATTGATATAGGAGTACCCGTTATGTTGTGATGCCCGACTCATTATATATATAGGAGTACCCGTTATGTTGTGATGTCCGACTCTTCATTGATCTAGGAGTACCCGTTATGTTGTGATGCCCGACTCATCATTGATACAAGAGTACCCGTTATGTTGTGATGCCCGACTCATCATTGATATAGGAATACCCGTTATGTTGTGATGCCCGACTCATCATTGATATAGTAGTACCCGTTATGTTGTGATGCCCGACTCATCATTGATATAGGAGTACCCGTTATGTTGTGATGCCCGACTCATCATTGATATAGGAGTACCCGTTATGTTGTGATGCCCGACTCATCATTGATATAGGAATACCCGTTATTTTGTGATGCCCCCGACTCATCATTGATGTATGAGTACCTGTTATGTTGTGATGCCCGACTCATCATTGATATAGGAGTACCCGTTATGTTGTGATGCCCGACTCATCATTGATATAGGAATACCCGTTATTTTGTGATGCCCGACTCGTCATTGATATAGGAATACCCGTTATTTTGTGATGCCCGACTCGTCATTGATATAGGAATACCCGTTATGTTGTGATGTCCGACTCATCATTGATATAGGAATACCCGTTATGTTGTGATGCCAGACTCATCATTGATATAGGAATACCCGTTATGTTGTGATGTCCGACTCATCATTGATATAGGAATACCCGTTATGTTGTGATGTCCGACTCATCATTGATATAGGAGTACCCGTTATGTTGTGATGTCCGACTCATCATTGATATATGAGTACCCGTTATGTTGTGATGTCAGACTCATCATTGATATAGGAATACCCGTTATGTTGTGATGTCCGACTCATCATTGATATAGGAGTACCCGTTATGTTGTGATGCCCGATTCTTCATTGATATAGGAGTACCCGTTATGTTGTGATGTCCGACTCATCATTGATATAGGAATACCCGTTATGTTGTGATGTCCGACTCATCATTGATATAGGAGTACCCGTTATGTTGTGATGTCCGACTCATCATTGATATATGAGTACCCGTTATGTTGTGATGTCCGACTCATCATTGATATAGGAATACCCGTTATGTTGTGATGTCCGACTCATCATTGATATATGAGTACCCGTTATGTTGTGATGCCAGACTCATCATTGATATAGGAGTATCCGTTATGTTGTGATGTCCGACTCATCATTGATATATGAGTACCCGTTATGTTGTGATGCCCGACTCATCATTGATGTAGGAGTATCCGTTATGTTTTGATGCCCGACTCATCATTGATATAGGAGTATCCGTTATGTTGTGATGTCCGACTCATCATTGATATAAGAGTACCTGTTATGTTGTCATGCCCGACTCATCATTGATATAGGAATACCCGTTATGTTGTGATGCCCTACTCATCATTGAAATAGGAGTACCCGTTATGTTGTGATGCCCGACTCATCATTGATATAGGAGTATCCGTTATGTTTTGATGCCCGACTCATCATTGATATAGGAATACCCGTTATGTTGTGATGCCCCACTCATCATTGATATAGGAGTACCCGTTATGTTGTGATGCCCGATTCATCATTGATATATGAGTACCCGTTATGTTGTGATGCCCTACTCATCATTGAAATAGGAGTACCTGTTATGTTGTGATGCCCGACTAATCATTGATATAGGAGTATCCGTTATGTTTTGATGCCCGACTCATCATTGATATAGGAATACCCGTTATGTTGTGATGCCCCACTCATCATTGATATAGGAGTACCCGTTATGTTGTGATGCCCGATTCATCATTGATATATGAGTACCCGTTATGTTGTGATGCCCTACTCATCATTGAAATAGGAGTACCCGTTATGTTGTGATGCCCGACTCATCATTGATTTAGGAGTACCCGTTATGTAGTGATGCCCGATTCTTCATTGATATAGGAGTACCCGTTATGTTGTGATACCCTACTCATCATTGAAATAAGAGTATCCGTTATGTTGTGATGGCCGAGTCTTCATTGATATATGAGTACCCGTTATGTTGTGATGCCCGACTCATCATTGATATAGGAGTACCCGTTATGTTGTGATGCCCAACTCATCATTGATATAGGAATACCCGTTATGTTGTGATGTCCGACTCATCATTGATATAGGAATAGCTGTTATGTTGTGATGACCGACTAATCATTGATATAGGAATACCCGTTATGTTGTGATGCCCGACTCATCATTGATATAGGAGAACCCGTTATGTTGTGATGCCCGACTCATCATTGATATAAGAGTACCCGTTATGTTGTGATGCCAGACTCATCATTGATATAGGAGTGCCCATTATGTTGTGATGTCAGACTCATCATTGATATAGGAATACCCGTACCCGTTATGTTGTGATGCCCGACTCATCATTGATATAGGAGTACCCATTATGTTGTGATGTCAGACTTATCATTGATATAGGAATACCCGTTATTTTGTGATGACCGACTCATCATTGATATAGGAATACCCGTTATGTTGTGATGCCCGACTCATCATTGATATATAAGAGAACCCGTTATGTTGTGATGCCCGACTCATCATTGATATAGGAGTACCCGTTATGTTGTGATGACCGACTCATTATTGATATAGGAATACCCGTTATGTTGTGATGCCCGACTCATCATTGATATATAAGAGAACCCATTATGTTGTGATGCCCGACTCATCATTGATATAGGAGTACCCGTTATGTTGTGATGCCAGACTCATCATTGATATAGGAGTACCCATTATGTTGTGATGTCAGACTCATCATTGATATAGGAATACCCGTTATGTTGTGATGCCAGACTCATCATTGATATAGGAGTACCCGTTATGTTGTGATGCCCTACTCAACATTGATATAGGAGTACCCATTATGCTGTGATGCCCGACTCATCATTGATATAGGACTACCCGTTATGTTGTGATGCCCGACTCATCATTGATATATAAGAGAACCCGTTATGTTGTGATGCCCGACTCATCATTGATATAGGAGTACCCGTTATGTTGTGATGCCAGACTCATCATTGATATAGGAGTACCCATTATGTTGTGATGTCAGACTCATCATTGATATAGGAATACCCGTTAAGTTGTGATGTCCGACTTATCATTGATATAGGAGTACCGGTTATGCTGTGATGTCCGACTCAGCAGTGATGTATGAGTACCGGTTATGTTGTGATGTCCGACTCCTCATTGATGTATGAGTACCCATTATGTTGTGATGTCCGACTCTTCATTGATATAGGAGTACCCGTTATGTTGTGATGTCCGACTCATCATTGATGTATGAGTACCCGTTATGTTGTGATGTCCGACTCCTCATTGATGTATGAGTACCCATTATGTTGTGATGTCCGACTCTTCATTGATATAGGAGTACCCGTTATGTTGTGATGTCCGACTCATCATTGATGTATGAGTACCCGTTATGTTGTGATGTCCGACTCAACATTGATAAAGGAGTACCCGTTATGTTGTGATGTCCGACTCTTCATTGATATAGGAGTACCCGTTATGTTCTGATGTCCGACTCATCATTGATATAGGAGTACCCGTTATGTTGTGATGTCCGACTCAACATTGATATAGGATTACCCGTTATGTTGTGATGTCCGGCTCTTCATTGATATAGGAGTACCCGTTATGTTCTGATGTCCGACTCATCATTGATATAGGAGTACCCGTTATGTTGTGATGTCCGACTCTTCATTGATATAGGAGTACCCATTGTGTTGTGATGCCCGACACTTCATTGATATAGGAGTACCTGTTATGTTGTAATGTCCGACTAATCATTGATATAGGAGTACCCGTTATGTTGTGATGCCCGACACTTCATTGATAAAGGAGTACCCGTTATGTTGTGATGTCGACTCTTCATTGATATAGGAGTACCCGTTATGTTGTGACGTCCAACTCTTCATTGATATAGGAGTATCCGTTATGTTGTAATGTCCGACTCATCATTGATATAGGAGTACCCATTGTCTTGTGATGCCCGACACTTCATTGATATAGGAGTTCCCGTTATGTTGTGATGTCCGACTCATCATTGATGTATGAGTACCCATTATGTTGTGATGTTCGACTCATCATTGATCTAGGAGTACCCGTTATGGTGTGATGCCCGACTCATCATTGATATAGGAATACCCGTTATGTTGTGATGCCCGACTCATCATTGATATAGTAGTACCCGTTATGTTGTGATGCCCGACTCATCATTGATACAAGAGTACCCGTTATGTTGTGATGCCAGACTCATCATTAATATAAGAGTACCCGTTATGTTGTGATGCCCGACTCATCATTGATATAGGAGTACCCGTTATGTTGTGATGCCCGACTCATCATTGATATAGGAGTACCCGTTATGTTGTGATGCCAGACTCATCATTGATGTATGAGTACCCGTTATGTTGTGATGCCCGACTCATCATTTATATAGGAGTATCCGTTATGTTGTGATGTCCGACTCATCATTGATATAGGAGTATCCGTTATGTTGTGATGTCCGACTCATCATTGATATATGAGTACCCGTTATGTTGTCATGCCCGACTCATCATTGATATAGGAATACCCATTATGTTGTGATGCCCTACTCAACATTGATCTAGGAGTACCCATTATGTTGTGATGTCCGACTCATCATTGATGTATGAGTACCCGTTATGTTGTGATGCCCGACTCATCATTTATATAGGAGTACCCGTTATGTTGTGATACCCGACTCATCATTGATATAGGAGTACCCGTTATGTTGTGATGTCCGACTCTTCATTGATGTATGAGTATCCGTTATGTTGTGATGTCCGACTCCTCATTGATGTATGAGTACCCATTATGTTGTGATGTCCGACTCTTCATTGATATAGGAGTACCCGTTATGTTGTGATGCCCGACTCATCATTGATGTATGAGTACCCGATATGTTGTGATGTCCGACTCAACATTGATATAGGAGTACCCGTTATGTTGTGATGTCCGACTCTCAATTGATATAGGAGTACCCGTTATGTTCTGATGTCCGACTCATCATTGATATAGGAGTACCCGTTATGTTGTGATGTCCGACTCTTCATTGATATAGGAGTACCCATTGTGTTGTGATGCCCGACACTTCATTAATATAGGAGTACCCGTTATGTTGTAATGTCCGACTCATCATTGATATAGGAGTACCCATTGTGTTGTGATGCCCGACACTTCATTAATATAGGAGTACCCGTTATGTTGTAATGTCCGACTCATCATTGATATAGGAGTACCCGTTATGTTGTGATGCCCGACACTTCATTGATAAAGGAGTACCCGTTATGTTGTGATGTCGACTCTTCATTGATATAGGAGTACCCGTTATGTTGTGACGTCCAACTCTTCATTGATATAGGAGTATCCGTTATGTTGTAATGTCCGACTCATCATTGATATAGGAGTACCCATTGTCTTGTGATGACCGACACTTCATTGATATAGGAGTTCCCGTTATGTTGTGATGCCAGACTCATCATTGATATAAGAGTACCCGTTATGTTGTGATGCCCGACTCATCATTGATATAGTAGTACCCGTTATGTTGTGATGCCCGACTCATCATTGATACAAGAGTACCCGTTATGTTGTGATGCCCGACTCATCATTGATATAGGAATACCCGTTATGTTGTGATGCCCGACTCATCATTGATATAGTAGTACCCGTTATGTTGTGATGCCCGACTCATCATTGATATAGGAGTACCCGTTATGTTGTGATGCCCGACTCATCATTGATATAAGAGTACCCGTTATGTTGTGATGCCCGACTCATCATTGATATAGGAGTACCCGTTATGTTGTGATGCCCGACTCATCATTGATATAGGAATACCCGTTATGTTGTGATGCCCGACTAATCATTGATATAGGAGTATCCGTTATGTTGTGATGTCCGACTCATCATTGATATATGAGTACCCGTTATGTTGTCATGCCCTACTCATCATTGATATAGGAATACCCGTTATTTTGTGATGCCCGACTCATCATTGATATAGGAGTACCCATTATGTTGTGATGTCCGACTCATCATTGATATTGGAGTACCCGTTATGTTGTGATGTCCGGCTCTTCATTGATATAGGAGTATCCGTTATGTTGTGAGGTCCGACTCATCATTGATATAGGAATACCCGTTATGTTGTGATGCCCGACTCATCATTGATATAGGAGTACCCATTATGCTGTGATGCCCGACTCATCATTGATATAGGACTACCCGTTATGTTGTGATGCCCGACTCATCATTGATATAGTAGTACCCGTTATGTTGTGATGCCCGACTCATCATTGATATAAGAGTACCCGTTATGTTGTGATGCCAGACTCATCATTGATATAAGAGTACCCGTTATGTTGTGATGCCCGACTCATCATTGATATAGGACTACCCGTTATGTTGTGATGCCCGACTCATCATTGATATAGGAATACCCGTTATGTTGTGATGTCCGACTCATCATTGATATATGAGTACCCGTTATGTTGTCATGCCCGACTCATCATTGATATAGGAATACCCGTTATGTTGTGATGCCCGACTCATCATTGATATAGGAATACCCGTTATTTTGTGATGCCCGACTCATCATTGATATAGGAGTATCCGTTATGTTGTGATGTCCGACTTATCATTGATATAGGAATACCCGTTATGTTGTGATGCCCTACTCAACATTGATATAGGAGTACCCATTATGTTGTGATGTCCGACTCATCATTGATGTATGAGTACCCGTTATGTTGTGATGTCCGACTCATCATTGATGTATGAGTACCCATTATGTTGTGATGTCCGACTCTTCATTGATATAGGAGTACCCGTTTTGTTGTGATGGCCGACTCATCATTGATGTATGAGTACCCGTTATGTTGTGATGTCCGACTCATCATTAATGTATGAGTACCCGTTATGTTGTGATGTCCGATTCATCATTGATATAGGAGTACCCATTATGTTGTGATGTCCGACTCTTCATTGATATAGGAGTACCCGTTTTGTTGTGATGTCCGACTCATCATTGATGTATGAGTACCCGTTATGTTGTGATGTCCGACTCATCATTAATGTATGAGTACCCGTTATGTTGTGATGTCCGATTCATCATTGATATAGGAGTACCCGTTATATTGTAATGTCCGACTCACCATTGATGTATGAGTACCCGTTATGTTGTGATGTCCGACTCATCATTGATGTATGAGTACCCGTTATGTTGTGATGCCAGACTCATCATTGATATATGAGTACCCGTTATGTTGTGATGTCCGACTCATCATTGATATAGGAGTACCCGTTATGTTGTGATGTCCGACTCTTCATTGATATAGGAGTACCCGTTTTGTTGTGATGTCCGACTCATCATTGATGTATGAGTACCCGTTATGTTGTGATGTCCGACTCATCATTAATGTATGAGTACCCGTTATGTTGTGATGTCCGATTCATCATTGATATAGGAGTACCCATTATGTTGTGATGTCCGACTCTTCATTGATATAGGAGTACCCGTTTTGTTGTGATGTCCGACTCATCATTGATGTATGAGTACCCGTTATGTTGTGATGTCCGACTCATCATTAATGTATGAGTACCCGTTATGTTGTGATGTCCGATTCATCATTGATATAGGAGTACCCGTTATATTGTAATGTCCGACTCATTATTGATGTATGAGTACCCGTTATGTTGTGATGTCCGACTCATCATTGATGTATGAGTACCCGTTATGTTGTGATGCCAGACTCATCATTGATATATGAGTACCCGTTATGTTGTGATGTCCGACTCATCATTGATGTATGAGTACCCGTTATGTTGTGATGCCTGACTCATCATTGATGTATGAGTATCCGTTATGTTGTGATGTCCGATTCATTATTGATGTATGAGTATCCGTTATGTTGTGATGCCCGACTCATCATTGATGTATGAGTATCCGTTATGTTGTGATGTCCGATTCATTATTGATATAGGAGTACCCGTTATGTTGTGATGTCCGACTCATCATTGATATAGGAATACCCGTTTTGTTGTGATGTCCGACTCATCATTGATATATGAGTACCCGTTATGTTGTGATGCCAGACTCATCATTGATATAGGAGTTCCCGTTATGTTGTGATGTCCGACTCATCATTGATATAGGAGTACCCGTTATGTTGTGATGTCCGACTCATCATTGATATAGGAGTATCCGTTATGTTGTGATGTCCGACTCATCATTGATATAGGAGTACCCATTGTGTTGTGATGCCCGACACTTCATTGATATAGGAGTACCCGTTATGTTGTGATGTCCGACTCTTCATTGATATAGGAGTACCCGTTATGTTGTGATGTCCGACTCATCATTGATATAGGAGTACCCGTTATGTTGTGATGTCCGACTCATCATTGATATAGGAGTATCCGTTATGTTGTGATGTCCGACTCATCATTGATATAGGAGTACCCATTGTGTTGTGATGCCCGACTCATCATTGATATGGGAGTATCCGTTATGTTGTGATGTCCGACTCATCATTGATATATGAGTATCCGTTATGTTGTGATGTCCGACTCATCATTGATATAGGAGTACCCATTGTGTTGTGATGCCCGACACTTCATTGATATAGGAGTACCCGTTATGTTGTGATGTCCGACTCTTCATTGATATAGGAGTACCCGTTATGTTGTGATGCCCGACACTTCATTGATATAGGAGTACCCGTTATTTTGTGATGTCCGACTCTTCATTGATATAGGAGTACCCGTTATGTTGTGACGTCCGACTCTTCATTGATATAGGAGTATCCGTTATGTTGTGATGTCCGACTCATCATTGTTATAGGAGTACCCATTGTGTTGTGATGCCCGACACTTCATTGATATAGGAATACCCGTTATGTTGTGATGTCCGACTCATCATTGATATAGGAGTACCCGTTATGTTGTGATGTCCGACTCATCATTGATATAGGAGTATCCGTTATGTTGTGATGTCCGACTCATCATTGATATAGGAGTACCCATTGTGTTGTGATGCCCGACACTTCATTGATATAGGAGTACCCGTTATGTTGTGATGCCCGACATTTCATTGATATAGGAGTATCCCAATGACCTTACCTTTAACTTAACAGAAGGGCTATGATGTCTGGTGGATAAAAATGTTAATCCGAAACTTAATAATGACTATGCTTCTCATGTTTTTCCATAGTCTATGTTACATGATTGTTCTCTGAGCCATTGACCTACTTACTGAAAATAAATTGTTACGTCCTGTTTTATTTATCAGAATAATTTATTTAATTTAGGGCTCGAGAGCTTAACCCAATTGGTAACACACAATAAGTAGACATCTTTAATAAATCGTTATTTGTTGAGGGGTGTTATCTACTCCCCGGGACACGGGGTCTCTCATCTTTGTTTATCTATGTATAAAACTGAAGTGGTACATGTACGAAGTGATAGAACTATATCGGTCCATTTAACCCCTTCATTTTCATATCTCCTTTCATAAATAATAAAGAAATTACATCGGTCTGAACAACCAAGATCATGAAAAACTGAATAATACCTCAATATTTGACCAATCTGAGTGTTGAATCGTTAACTAGACCAAACTTTGACCAAAATATACATAAGTTTGATTTCTGTTTTAAAATAATTCCTTTCAAATGAAACAAATTCTTACAACTAAGACTTATCACACTCGATTCTTTTTCCTGAATCATAACCAGTCCTCATGCCGATTGTGGATTAATGAAAGGCCACAAAATGGAACCCGCTACTCACGGGATTCGAACCCACGACCCTCGGGTCCGGAGGCCGACATTAGTGATGTCCGTGCTGAGAAAACTCTCCCTTCAGCACAGGTAAGTAAGATTGGTATAGGGCATGCCTATAAGTGAAAGGGTTCTTGAGGGTTTCGATTTCAAACTAATTTAACTTTTCAAAGGGACCCATAAATTTTCTATGTGTACTTGTACATTGTCATATCATAATCATCGTTCTTTAGAAGGGTAGGGATGGAATCAGGGAATGTACCTCCATATTGACATTCATATGATCAGTGTACAGTCCTATACAGGACTCAAAGGAAAGTGACTATTGAGAGGAAACGTATGTCCGTAGCGATAATGACTAACGACTAGCGATGGGATATAGACGAGTACAGTGTCATAACAGATATCTACATAGTTCGGTACTGTCGGTCCGGAAACTCGTGAGATAGATATATACGCCAACTCCGGAACCACTGATTCCGCCCCTTGTTTGTGGAAGTTGTCGGTAAGTGTATAGTTTGTATATCTGTGATTTAACATGCTCGTTTTGAGGCACCTGCAAGTCAGTAGAAGATTAAAAGAGACATGCGTGCCGAGCAATTTCACTTAGGCATATCGACTTTTACCAAATATCAAAGAGAGAATCACATTTCTTTTATTTCACCATCGTATCATTCCATTTAGAACCTTTATAAAATTCTATATATAGAAATAGATTAGAAACGTCTGAGCCCTTATGATCGATATGTAAAATTGATAAAAAAAATGGAAGAAAAAAGGGTGTAGTCCTTCATAAATTTCGAAATGTGGGAATCAATAAGAAAGCGTGTAAATCGTTATTAAGTTCGATATGTTAAATTGTTAAAAAAATGTTTAAGCTCCAATGATATGTTGGAATTGATAAGAAATCGCCTAAGCCGTTAATAAATTCGAAATGTAGAATTGATAAAAAAAAAAGAAGTTGTATAAGCCGTTATCAAGTTCGATATGTGAAATTGATAAAAAAAAAAGAGTTTTATCTCTTTTGAAGTTCGATATGTGGGAATTGATAAGAAAGCATTTAGCCCTTATGAAGTTGGATATGTTAGTGTTGATAAGAAAGCGTATAAGCCGCTATGACGTTCGATATGTGGGAATTGATAAGAAAGTGTGTAAAACGTTTTAAAGTTTGATATGTTGGAATTGATTTGAAAATACTTAAGCCGTTTATAAGTTATAAGGTATATGTTGAAATTGATAAGAAGCGTATAAGTGTTAATATCGACTAGTCCAGGAAGCCACTCTAGTCTGGTTCCCGTTGAATATGTCGTGCGTGGTACAATGTAGGGTGGTTACTGATTGTCTGGTTCTCGTTGATAATGTCGTGCGTGGTACAATGTATTGTGGTTACTGATTGTCTGGTTCTCGTTGATTACGTCGTGCGTGGTACAATGTAGGATGGTAACTGATTATCTGGTTCCCCTTGATTATGTCGTGCGTGGTACAATGTAGGGTGGTTACTGATTGTCTGGTTCTCGTTGATAATGTCGTGCGTTGTACAATGTAGGGTGGTGACTGATTGTCTGGTTCCCGTTGATTATGTTGTGCGTGGTACAATGTAGGGTGGTTACTGATTGTCTGGTTCTCGTTGATTATGTCGTGCGTGGTACAATGTAGGGTGGTAACTGATTGTCTGGTTCCCGTTGATTATGTCGTGCGTTGTACAATGTAGGGTGGTGACTGATTGTCTGGTTCCCGTTGATTATGTTGTGCGTGGTACAATGTAGGGTGGTTACTGATTGTCTGGTTCTCGTTGATTATGTCGTGCGTTGTACAATGTAGGGTGGTGACTGATTGTCTGGTTCCCGTTGATTATGTTGTGCGTGGTACAATGTAGGGTGGTTACTGATTGTCTGGTTCTCGTTGATTATGTCGTGCGTGGTACAATGTAGGGTGGTTACTGATTGTCTGGTTCTCGTTGATTATGTCGTGCGTGGTACAATGTAGGGTGGTTACTGATTGTCTGGTTCTCGTTGATTATGTCGTGCGTGGTACAATGTAGGGTGGTAACTGATTATCGCTGATGGTATCAACACGTAAAAGTCTACTGTGTCTGAATGAACTTTTTGTCTGTTGTTTCAGTCCGTACGAAGGTGTTATGAGGGACAGAAGTCTCGAGAACTGATCAAATATTTGAGATATTAGGAATATCTTATTTCGGCAAGTGTATTACTAATAACTCGTTGACCTATTACTCCCTTTATTGGCTGCAGCAGACCTTCAACAGGGTAATACAGAATACAGTATTTTCCTATATGCATAATGGCTTCTATCAAACAAGACATCGAATGTGTCGTTATGTTCAATTATGACCAGTCGGCAAGTCTGATATAAGGAAATTGGGATGGCTTGCATGATTGGATTGTTGTACCAGATCTTTTTCTAAAGTACGCATGGTCTGATCTACATTTTGTTCACCAATCGTATCTACTCGGCAATCCCCAACATATATAGATATACCTCCTATGTAGGTCATGAAAACACCAGAAATCCTGGGGAAACTTGGCTGGTGTCCGCCCACCGGATAACATACTTGGTTACAACATTACACCATGGAACTCAATATTTATGTAAAGACACACACATTGGTTGAATATCACAATTGAATTATCTTATCAACACGTCTGTCCTTTATATTTCCTCAATCGTATCTACCCGGCAATTCGTCGCCGCCATGTTGCCGGACTACTTTCAAAATGGCTCCCCATTACCTCCGAGGTTATTTTAAGATATGGCCGAGGTCTTCCGAATGTTTGTTCATGTGTTGATTGTTCCCATTACAATCAAACTGTTTATCAAAAACAGTGTCTTTCATCGACATGCATTCAATTAACTGCTTGTAAAGTTTGTAAAAAAGTGCATGCCCGTATTATTGTGTTACCATTTCACCAATAATTACACTTTAACTATACTCTGTGTTTGGTCTAATTTGTTATCACTTATGGCACACATATACTGTACGAAGATGATTATAAAGAGTGTGTAGTATTGAAACGAATTCGTTATGTAGTAAGAAGAAATTGACAATCATCTCCCGCAAGTGCGCCAATATGAGTTTATAGGGAGTCATATGTCAATGATGTTTAATTACTATTTGTTCAATAAGTATGCATTTCTGTCTTATTCTTATAGGGAGTCAGAATAAAATGTTATTTAATGACTATTCATTCATTAAGTATGCTTTTCTGTCTTACTTTGTTTTTACTTGTGATGATAGCGTCAATGAGTTGATTATTTCTGTTTTCCGCCATCGTGGCGAATTTAATAACTGCAAACATAAAAGATAAAATTCCTTAACCCGGGTATGTTTACAACACAGCACTCAAACAAGTTGAGTATTTCATTTTAACTGGTGATTTTATAAAGAATTCTAAATGAACGGAAGTAAGGCTTGGAATGCTTACTTAATCATAAGTTTGCTCGAGTGCTTTAATATGATTTGATGCATTCAGAAGGTAAACTTGAGCTCCGTGACATTCTGGTCATGATAGATATGCTGTATATTGATAAAGTACAGTACATCACTGCAGGTCGTAAAGGCAGACTATATGTCGCTGCACCCAGACCTTATATCGCTATGGAAGTTGGCAAACGTATTCGTAAGTTATTTTGCAAACCTCATGAGCGATAATGCGCCAAAGAAAAACAAACGGTGCGGAAACGTTATACATGTACATGGTAGGTTTGGATCATATAAGATTTCTCGCCCAGGAAATTGATTAATTTAGAAACCGATTCGAGACAATCTTACGATAAATACCCACTTTAAGTATTGTGCTATCCGCCATTATCACACGTCCGATGTTTTCCTGTTTAATACGTGTCGTCTGTTTTCACAAACTGCCTGTATGCAGGAATGGATTTAACCATTTCCGTAGGTCTAATTTGCCTTCCTGTTCGTGAGTATATATGAACTGTTTCGTGATCAGATGTTTCATAATGTAATTAGCCTTTAAACAAAAAGATATGTTTAAGGAGGCTTGGTATTCATACTTCATTCAGATCAGCCAAAACGTGAAGGATTTTCGAACGTAAAACACTGCTACGATTACAAAGGGCACAGTCTGATCATTTATTTTGAAACGATTGCATGAATCTATTTCAGTGAAGGATCTCCCTGTCCATGGTAAAGTGAAAGTAGTCAAATCACGAGACAACAATGGCTACAGGAATCTTTTTTCAGGCGGGATTAGATAGTCTAAACCAGTGGATGTGTTCTTATACATTTATAGAGGAATCATACGGAGTTTAATTCACACTGATAGGCTGGGATTCTTAAGCCATTGGTAGTGGCAGCTGATAGATGTGACGGTATGTATTATATGATGCATAATACCGAGTTACTAAAAGGCACATGAAAGGATATAAATAGATTACTGAAAAAATATATGGAATTCTTTTATCTAAGAATGCTGAAAGACCTTATTTTATTAACGCCTTTAACATAAGTTATTTTGTGATTGAAATAAAGTTGTCTCCAATTCAATCATGTTAATCAACAATCTGTTTGTTTACATAATTGAAATAACGAATTCTTAATAGTCGATTAAAAATGTGTGTATCACGTGACCAGATCAGAGATTAAGTATCAGGCAATCTGGCTGTGCTGGGTTATTTCTCGTTAGACCTCACGTTAGAGTTGTGCTGGTGGGGTTGTTTAGGTGATAACTATTTGAATCTGACAAAAAGTTTACCAAATAATATAGTTTGATATAACATTCATCTACTTTCAGGAGCCTTTAATTTGAAGTATATAATGAAACTTAAGCCATGTTATGTAGCAACAGAAGTATCATTACTAGTAAAATAAGTCTGGGAGCTTGATAAAGAGGTAAATTGAATGGTTCTATTCTAAATACCTCACAAACTACCCGGTCACTCCTCAGTGTGGGTACTTGTTAGAATCGTTTTAACCTCATAGGTTCTAAAGAACATGTAAAGATGTCAACTTATCAAATATTCCACAGATCAGGCATTCTTGAGTTAAATACAAAACCTGTGTCAATTTAACATGTGATTGCTGCAAACCTTTCACAAATTATTCTAGCTTATAATGTGATGAATTGCGTGCGACATGATCAATACTGTTAAATCCCGATGGTCAATATCTGTCGAATACTAAAGTTTCAAAATCCATTTTGTTTTCGTGTGTTTGTCTTTTTTGACTTTGTTTTTATTTTTCTCCAACACTAAGAGACTTGCCATCTGTCCTTCATTTAATATCTAGTTCATACCATGCGTGTAGAAGTTGACACTGAATTTGAATGTAGGTCTATTTATGTATAGAATAAAGTTGGTTTTCTCAGAGAACTAGCCGTACACGTATTAGAATGATTTATATAGGCTAGCTAGGCGGGGTCAATAAACGACATAAGAGACCTCCGATTATGACAAAGATGTGTACAATGTTGTTTGTTTACAGAGACCATCGTATCATTATAGGTATAAAGTGGTGAAGTGGACTCACAGATAACGAGCCTTTATTATGAACAAATTACCATTTTCTTCATGTATATAGGCTTTGAGGTACCTATATGGACGACATAACGAAACATGAAAACGTTGTTGCAAAAAAACATCAATAAAAAAAACCTTTGTTGTTTTGTCATGATGATGTCAATTGAATATCAAGAATGGAATGTTATTGTCTTATTTGTTAGATGATGTACAGTCACATTTAACTTGGATCAGTCACAAACTCTAAATGAGAAAATGAGTTAAAGCCATTACAAGCGCCGGTGAGTCGAGTCCTTGGCCTTGTCTCCAGTCTTCTACATATTACTGTATTAGAATAAGGTAAAGGGGAATGTCACACCGTTTGAGCAGTTATTTATAACAAGTGACATGCCTACTATCCATGTTTACTGAATTTAAACCTGTACCGCACACTGTTCTTATCAACCCTTTATCCGCATTCCGAAATAAACAAGGTTGTTCAACATTCTCTTCGACACACACGAACACACAGTGACAGATATACGCAGATACATGCATGTATGCACGTTCCAAACCACCCCATGTGAAACGCTTGACCAAAACGAAACGAAAAGCGTATGCTAAGGGAAAGAAACAGACAATGTAATATAATAATTGATACACTTGTAAATGTATGCATTTAACAACCAAAGCATATGCTCTTAACTTAACTAGTTCTTTTTTTACATGAGATGAACTACAAATGCAAGAAGTTTTTGTAAGAGTTCCCCACATTATGAAGAAAACATACAACATTATAGTAGAAATTATCAGAATTATTTTGTAGTTCAATGATTAGAACTTGATTGAGTCCGAACATAGCTTCAACCTAGTCCAGACCATTGAACGACTCCAACAAGTCAAATATTCTGTTTCCAAACAACGAAAGTACTGTCGTTTTAAACGAAATTCTGCATGGTTGCACTGAGACACAATCAGTTAGAATATACATAGTAATACTACAATTAATTTCACATCGGCCACATCGAGAACAAGTGGGATCAAAGGATGATAAGTATGCAATTAGCTGGGCTATTGAAAA
The DNA here is from genome assembly GCA_947846245.1 of Cerastoderma edule. Lineage (NCBI taxonomy): Eukaryota > Metazoa > Mollusca > Bivalvia > Cardiida > Cardiidae > Cerastoderma > Cerastoderma edule. Next base: position 29,436,701 of record OX401416.1, on the reverse strand, counting down.
CCAAGCTCTTAACATTTGTGGGTTTCTTTTTGCATATAACCACAGAAAACAGTATGAGAACTCGATGTGAATTTGATTAAATAAAACAAATTCAGGTGCCGAAATTCTTACATTCCTTTCATTAAAATAATGATTTGAAACTTTTGAAGTTATGCATTTTTTCCAAGTATACTTATTTGGAAATTTACCATAAGAAATATAATCCTCTAATATATAGTACAGGTTAATTCTGCAGAATAGATATGACGTCTGCTATAAAACCGTTTATATCTAACCAATTTGCCTTGCATATAAACGCAATAAAAATAATCGTTTGGCGGCACAATCCCTCTCTAATCCACACAATTGATCCAAAAAGGTTAGTTTTTCAATCTCAGCTTGAATTGGGAGAGCACCTAGTAACCCTAAAACAATAACTGTTCTAGATCTACTATGCAGTCCTTGAATCAAAGTCTGTGTGAACGTTCAAGAGCAATGCTATCGCGATCAGAGAGCGACTGTAAACATGCACACCCGAACAAAGTCTGTGTGAACGTTCAAGAGCAATGCTATCGCGATCAGAGAGCGACTGTAAACATGCACACCGGACAAAGTCTGTGTGAACGTTCAAGAGCAATGCTATCGCGATCAGAGAGCGACTGTAAACATGCACACCCGAACAAAGTCTGTGTGAACGTTCAAGAGCAATGCTATCGCGATCAGAGAGCGACTGTAAACATGCACACCCGAACAAAGTCTGTGTGAACGTTCAAGAGCAATGCTATCGCGATCAGAGAGCGACTGTAAACATGCACACCCAAACAAAGTCTATGTGAACGTTCAAGAGCAATGCTATCGCGATCAGAGACTGTAAACATGCACACCCGAACAAAGTCTGTGTGAACGTTCAAGAGCAATGCTATCGCGATCAGAGACTGTAAACATGCACACCCGAACAAAGTCTGTGTGAACGTTCAAGAGCAATGCTATCGCGATCAGAGAGCGACTGTAAACATGCACACCAAACAAAGTCTGTGTGAACGTTCAAGAGTAATGCTATCGCGATCAGAGAGCGACTGTAAACATGCACACCCGAACAAAGTCTGTGTGAACGTTCAAGAGCAATGCTATCGCGATCAGAGAGCGACTGTAAACATGCACACCCGAACAAAGTCTATGTGAACGTTCAAGAGCAATGCTATCGCGATCAGAGAGCGACTGTAAACATGCACACCCGAACAAAGTCTGTGTGAACGTTCAAGAGCAATGCTATCGCGATCAGAGAGCGACTGTAAACATGCACACCCGAACAAAGTCTGTGAACGTTCAAGAGCAATGCTATCGCGATCAGAGAGCGACTGTAAACATGCACACCCGAACAAAGTCTGTGTGAACGTTCAAGAGCAATGCTATCGCGATCAGAGACTGTTAACACATGCATGAACACCCGCGATCACGACTGTAAGCAACAAAGTCTGTGTGAACGTTCAAGAGCAATGCTATCGCGATCAGAGAGCGACTGTAAACATGCACACCAAACAAAGTCTGTGTGAACGTTCAAGAGCAATGCTATCGCGATCAGAGAGCGACTGTAAACATGCACACCCAAACAAAGTCTGTGTGAACGTTCAAGAGCAATGCTATCGCGATCAGAGAGCGACTGTAAACATGCACACCCGAACAAAGTCTATGTGAACGTTCAAGAGCAATGCTATCGCGATCAGAGAGCGACTGTAAACATGCACACCCGAACAAAGTCTGTGTGATCGTTCAAGAGCAATGCTATCGCGATCAGAGAGCGACTGTAAACATGCACACCCGAACAAAGTCTGTGTGAACGTTCAAGAGCAATGCTATCGCGATCAGAGAGCGACTGTAAACATGCACACCCGAACAAAGTCTGTGTGAACGTTCAAGAGCAATGCTATCGCGATCAGAGAGCGACTGTAAACATGCACACCCGAACAAAGTCTGTGTGAACGTTCAAGAGCAATGCTATCGCGATCAGAGAGCGACTGTAAACATGCACACCCGAACAAAGTCTGTGTGAACGTTCAAGAGCAATGCTATCGCGATCAGAGAGCGACTGTAAACATGCACACCCGAACAAAGTCTGTGTGAACGTTCAAGAGCAATGCTATCGCGATCAGAGAGCGACTGTAAACATGCACACCCGAACAAAGTCTATGTGAACGTTCAAGAGCAATGCTATCGCGATCAGAGAGCGACTGTAAACATGCACACCCGAACAAAGGTCTTGGAATAACGATAGATTGATATATCTTAAGACTTGTCATTGGATTGAGTCCATTCGTATGCAACCCTTTCTTTACAAGGCCGAAAAAATGTCCACTTAATTTACGGTCTACATGTTTTACCGAGACAGAAGAATGGCATAGTATTCAAAGATGGACATATTCTTCCTTCTCTTGTAGCACATCTGGACCAATATGCCACGTACGAGCGCTTTGATTCATTGTAAGTAACAATGGCACATTTACTAGCGTTATACTGATAGCGCCAGAGTCAAGAATACTGATAACATATTGTAATCATAGTTTGCAATGCTTTACTTGACAAAGTAAGAATGGACATGTCGTCTGCAAATGACGGTGCACAAAATTTAGATCCTTCTATTTGGAATCCTAACTGACTTACAGCTAACTGCTCAATGAGTGAATCAATATATAGGAGATATAAAAATGGTGACTAGACCCCTCCTTGTCTTGTGCCCTGCTTAACAGGGAACCAATCAGAATAAAAGTCATTATACTTAACACAACTATACATGTCCGAGTGCATGTTGATAACAGTTTGGAGTAGTTTAGGGCATACTCCCAATTCGTGTAATTTGTAAAACAAACCATCGTGCCACACCCTATCGAAAGCTTGACGGGCATCTAAAAACAGACAAACAGATTACTGTTCTCCTATTTACAGTGAGTAATACTCTCCTTGAGTACGAATGACGTCATCAAGCTACTCATATTAGGCTGAAACCCGCCTTGTAAAGAATGTAGCGGTTTGTTTATAGATAACTGTAAACGTCGCAGTAAAACTTTCTCATACATTTTTAAAGTGGAAGACTATAAGGTTATGGCACGATAGCGGTTTGGATCATTTTTGGGTTTACGCCCTCCTTTATGTAAAGTTATAATCAATCCCCTTTTAAGGGCAATTGGTACATAGCTAAAACAATACATCAAGTCAAAAAGGAGCGACATGTAATGTTTTAACATCAAACCACCATAGATTAAATGTTCATTACAAACCTCATCTATACCATACATTTTACCCATTTTCAATGTAAAAGAGCAGACGACACTTCATCGAGCGAAATATGATCACCATCTAAGATGCATGACTCGCTTTTTTACGGCGATTTATGACGTCCCCATTCATTACATATAGATTCAGGGTCACGAATTAGGATTTCATCAAATTTAATAACGTTTGATACATTGCCCTGGACTGGTCTACTTTTTTAATGAAAAAGTCTCCAAAACAGAGCACTATCAAGACCAGATGCCGCATCGATGTCAGTGTTGACTTGTTGTAGGTAGTTGGCAGAGCTATTTCTATTTAAATGACATTTTGCCTTCTTATAATTCCTATACTCTAGGGATTCATTCGTTCTTGGTCTGCCTGCATCAATCCACATCTTTCGCGTACATCTTATAATCGCATGAAACTGGTTGAGGCTGGCAGACCAGTATGGTTTAAAATAACTACGATATGAATTACAGGGAAGGGTTTTTATCTGACGAATGAATAATACAGTTAACAATACACTGATACAATTCATCTATAAAACAATTCTGGTTAGTTGTTGGTAATTACTCAACACTATCTTTTAGATTGTTATGAAGACTTATTTCATAATTTAAATGCTGTTCTGTTGTCAAAACTTTCCTCTTAATGGGAGCCTTTTTAAATGCACGTGCATTTACAAAATCATGACAGGGTATTTCTACACTGAAAACAGTTGGACGGTGATAAGATACATTAAAACAATTATCATCTAAAATATCATAATAATTAATGAAATACATCAAGTCTTCTGAAACAATAACATGATCAATTAAAGACGAGGACCGCTTGTTATACGAGACATAACTAGCTGTTGCACCTGTGCAAATATCAGAAGTCGCAACATTGAACAGATTGAAATGCTTTATACGGTCGCTTATAGCGAGTCCACGGCGATCAGTCTGTTTAATGAATGATGTACCGTTCAAATGGGTATTAAAATCACCCATAACTACAACTGACCCAAGCAGGGAATAAGTACTAATCAAGTTATACAATAGTTCAACGTGTTCACGAAAGTGGTTTGAACTGGGCAAATATACCTGTAAGATGTATATATAGTCATCACGTATTCTTTGAACCTGTATGCCTATGATTCGATCACTTTCTATGGTTAATGGTGAGATGATTTTACATAAACCCTTATCCCATAATAATGTCACACCCCCTCTACCTACTTTACGGTTACTATGCAAAGAAAAATCGGGATCACATACACCAAAACCCTTAAAATTCGGGTGTATGCTATTTAGAAAATAGTCTGTTGGGTATAACCAATGTTCTGAAATACCGCATATATTAATAGATTCATGCTGTAACACTTCACTCAGATAAAAAGCACTTGACAACAAACCAGTTGCATTCCATGAAGCAAGTTTTAAATTAAATACACCCGGAGAAGAATTACTCATCATGACATGCAGTGTAATAATTATACCCACGGTCAATATAAGAACGGTTACCGTATTTATTATAATCATCGCGCCTATAGTGGCGGTCCCGATACGAACTGTGCCCAGCATAATCCCCCTGACCGGCCACGGATTTCCCGTTAGTGTCATGACGATCTTGACATTCAGAACTTTCAAGGTTTTTCAATGTACATACGCAATGCCCATTTAGGTAGGTCATGATAACTTTAAAGTTCTACTGTAACGATCAATGAAATACTTGATATTAACCTCGACTGGGTTTATGTATTTATATCAATCTAGCCATTGAAAGTGGCTGATAGGTCCATGGGACAGATGTAATGAATAAAGTTAGGATGATCAATATACTTAGATTTCTACATATGTCACTAAAATAAACGTTTACTTACTTCCTTACTTAGTTACTAGTATTTAACGACAGGTAACAGTGTACAAAAATAGCTTCACCGTTACAAAAGAAACACAAATAAAAGTGACACAACTGCTATTTGTCTCATGTAATTAATGCGATTATATCATGATAACTTTCAATGGTAACAAGGCAAAAAAGAACAATATTCCGGCTTTTAAATACATGTCCATGCTTGAGAATACTTCTGTTGGAATGTATAGATTGTATGTCTATATTTTCAGGACCATGCCGTTTGACTTGTATGTCTATATTTTCAGGACCATGCCGTTTGACTTGTATGTCTATATTTTCAGTACCATGCCGTTTGACTTGTATGTCTATATTTTCAGTACGATGCCGTTTGACTTGTATGTCTATATTTTCAGGACCATGCCGTTTGACTTGTATGTCTATATTTTCAGGACCATGCCGTTTGACTTGTATGTCTATATTTTCAGGACCATGCCGTTTGACTTGTATGTCTATATTTTCAGGAGCATGCCGTTTGACTTGTATGTCTATATTTTCAGGACCATGCCGTTTGACTTGTATGTCTATATTTTCAGGAGCATGCCGTTTGACTTGTATGTCTATATTTTCAGGAGCATGCCGTTTGACTTGTATGTCTATATTTTCAGGACCATGCCGTTTGACTTGTATGTCTATATTTTCAGGACCATGCCGTTTGACTTGTATGTCTATATTTTCAGGACCATGACGTTTGACTTGTATGTCTATATTTTCAGTACCATGCCGTTTGACTTGTATGTCTATATTTTCAGTACCATGCCGTTTGACTTGTATGTCTATATTTTCAGTACCATGACGTTTGACTTGTATGTCTTTATTTTCAGGACCATGCCGTTTGACTTGTATGTCTATATTTTCAGGACCATGCCGTTTGACTTGTATGTCTATATTTTCAGTACCATGCCGTTTGACTTGTATGTCTTTATTTTCAGGACCATGCCGTTTGACTTGTATGTCTATATTTTCAGGACCATGCCGTTTGACTTGTATGTCTATATTTTCAGGAGCATGCCGTTTGACTTGTATGTCTATATTTTCAGTACCATGACGTTTGACTTGTATGTCTATATTTTCAGGAGCATGCCGTTTGACTTGTATGTCTATATTTTCAGTACCATGACGTTTGACTTGTATGTCTATATTTTCAGTACCATGCCGTTTGACTTGTATGTCTATATTTTCAGTACCATGACGTTTGACTTGTATGTCTTTATTTTCAGGACCATGCCGTTTGACTTGTATGTCTATATTTTCAGGACCATGCCGTTTGACTTGTATGTCTATATTTTCAGTACCATGCCGTTTGACTTGTATGTCTTTATTTTCAGGACCATGCCGTTTGACTTGTATGTCTATATTTTCAGGACCATGCCGTTTGACTTGTATGTCTATATTTTCAGGAGCATGCCGTTTGACTTGTATGTCTATATTTTCAGTACCATGACGTTTGACTTGTATGTCTATATTTTCAGGACCATGCCGTTTGACTTGTATGTCTATATTTTCAGGAGCATGCCGTTTGACTTGTATGTCTATATTTTCAGTACTTGTATGTCTATATTTTCAGTACCATGACGTTTGACTTGTATGTCTATATTTTCAGTACCATGCCGTTTGACTTGTATGTCTATATTTTCAGTACCATGCCGTTTGACTTGTATGTCTTTATTTTCAGGACCATGCCGTTTGACTTGTATGTCTATATTTTCAGGACCATGCCGTTTGACTTGTATGTCTATATTTTCAGGAGCATGCCGTTTGACTTGTATGTCTATATTTTCAGTACCATGACGTTTGACTTGTATGTCTATATTTTCAGGACCATGCCGTTTGACTTGTATGTCTATATTTTCAGGAGCATGCCGTTTGACTTGTATGTCTATATTTTCAGTACCATGACGTTTGACTTGTATGTCTATATTTTCAGTACCATGCCGTTTGACTTGTATGTCTATATTTTCAGTACCATGCCGTTTGACTTGTATGTCTATATTTTCAGGACCATGCCGTTTGACTTGTATGTCTATATTTTCAGGAGCATGCCGTTTGACTTGTATGTCTATATTTTCAGGACCATGACGTTTGACTTGTATGTCTATATTTTCAGTACCATGCCGTTTGACTTGTATGTCTATATTTTCAGGACCATGCCGTTTGACTTGTATGTCTATATTTTCAGGAGCATGCCGTTTGACTTGTATGTCTATATTTTCAGGACCATGCCGTTTGACTTGTATGTCTATATTTTCAGGACCATGCCGTTTGACTTGTATGTCTATATTTTCAGGAGCATGCCGTTTGACTTGTATGTCTATATTTTCAGGACCATGACGTTTGACTTGTATGTCTATATTTTCAGGACCATGCCGTTTGACTTGTATGTCTATATTTTCAGGACCATGCCGTTTGACTTGTATGTCTATATTTTCAGGAGCATGCCGTTTGACTTGTATGTCTATATTTTCAGGACCATGCCATTTGACTTGTATGTCTATATTTTCAGGAGCATGCCGTTTGACTTGTATGTCTATATTTTCAGGACCATGCCATTTGACTTGTATGTCTATATTTTCAGTACCATGCCGTTTGACTTGTATGTCTATATTTTCAGTACCATGCCGTTTGACTTGTATGTCTATATTTTCAGTACCATGCCGTTTGACTTGTATGTCTATATTTTCAGGACCATGACGTTTGACTTGTATGTCTATATTTTCAGGACCATGACGTTTGACTTGTATGTCTATATTTTCAGGACCATGACGTTTGACTTGTATGTCTGTATTTTCAGGACCATGCCGTTTCCAGGTCATCGACCCAGTGAAGCCGGGTCACACTTTGCCTGGGAAGATGAAGATTTTATACAGTTACGGATAGAGCGCGAAAAGGTCGAGTCTTTTACGTTAACTCATTTTCTCTTAATTTATGGTTTTCTCTCCGAAAAATTTATACAATGCTGAGACAAAATGTCACAATGTTTGTACAACATCCCATTAAAAGAGTAATTACAGAGGATTTATGTTCATGTTTGGCTTAAAAGAGCAACACTTTCTTACCGACAGAAAAGAGCCTTTTAATTTTGTTCTCCAAGTCGATGTGATACAAGCGGATAGGAGGGCTGTTGAAATCGTGCCATATATCAAAAAAAGAGATTTGTTACTTTTAATTAAGTATTTTTATCTGAGTTTGGCCCAGTCTCTCCGTACCATAGGTTTGACTGGGTTAACCCTTTACCAAACGCCAAATTATCGACTGTCCCAAATTGAAAGAGTTTGCAGACGACATTTCAAAATGTGATGAAATTGATAAATAACCTTCTGATAGGGCAGAAAACATTGTTGGAAAAGGAGAAATTGCTCGTTAAGAGCAATTTCTCATTTTCCCACAATGTTTTCCAGAGTCGTCTGCAACAAACTGGTCAAATGTCGTCATTGTTTGGTAATGGGTTAAAACGGTTAAATGATATATTCCAGAATAAACGACAAAAGAAATTTACCCATAAGCCCGCCAGCGGTTCACTGGTCAGCAACTCATCCGGGTCCCTACGACCTTCAAAGGTCAATGGCGATGATAGTTCTTCCCCAGAGGCGCCGTCTGGAAGCAAACAAGTCAAACAGTCGACCAAAGGTTATGTCGCAGTTAAAGCGATGAGCAGGATCAAAATAGCAGCTGAGGATAAATACAAAGACGAATGTCTACAGAGAAAGTTGTTTAAAGCCATTGACGAAGGTAGCCTTGAAAAGGTACGAAACATTGTTGTTCTTATAAGTCGGCCATTATAAGTCGGCCATGATTTCGGGATTATTTTGCGTCACTCAGAACTCTTAATTTAATGAAATAACATTACTTCTGCGTTATTTTCGTTCATTAATCCACGTGTCTTACTATTTTGATAATGCGATATCATCAATCCATGTTATCGCACTGGTGTATACATGCGTCAATATACATGTTTGGATATTGTTTGGTAAATTCAATTGTCGATCTTTTCAATAATATCTCACAGGATTGCATATTAAGAAGATAAGTTATCAGTTTCATAAGTGTGACTGAAATAACAGAATAAAGGATAATCATAAAACCTAATAAATATTGTTACTTTGACAGTTCAACCAAAGGAGAGCCAAGTACGGAAACGGAGTGGATTTGGATTTAATCAGAGACCCGTACACGGATATGAACGTACTACACTATTCAATAGAAAAGAAATGTATTCCGATTGCCACATCGCTGATACAAGAGGGTAGTACACAGTTTATATCTTCAAAGTTCACGCTCCAAATCCTCGGTATTACAGCATTCAAGAATGTCCTGCATATCCTGACCGAGAGGGGAGACAGAGATATGATAGATAAAGTTCTAAATCGTATAGCAGATACAGAGGTAAAGTTTGACATGTTGACACAAGAAACACTCGTTCACACGGACGGTCTACGTCCGAATTTGTTACCGTGTGTACATCTAGCAGCATATCATGGGCATACAGATTTGGTGGAACATTTCTTGGAGACATTCAATATCAGTATTGATATGCTTAACAGCAAACAAGAAAGTGCATTGATGTGGTCTGCAAGGGGAGGCCAGTTGGCATGTGTCAAACTGCTTATAGCTAAAGGCGCTGACCCTAACCTGGAGAATGACAAGAATTGTACAGCATTATATTGGTCAGTAAGATACAATTATCCTCAAGTTACAAAGACTTTACTAAGTGAAGGCAAAGCCGATCCACACAAGAAAAGAAAGTCGGGGCTAGTTACCCCACTTATTGTTGCTTCTGCTTATGGTAATGCAGAGATGGTTGAGTTGGTGGTTAGCCAGCCTGGGTGTGATATAAACTACTGTATACCTGGTGGTGAGACAGCCTTACATTACGCGACACGTGAAGGACACACCGATATAGTACACATGTTGCTGGATAGTGGCGCTAACCCAGATCAACCAGATGAAATTGGAGACACGCCTTTACTCATTGCTACAAAATACGGTCACGTTGATCTGGCTCACATTTTCATTTACAGGGGAGCAAGATTAGATCAGAGGAACCACGAAGGTTACGACATCTGGCAATACGCCATAGACTATGAAGAAGTTGACCTTCTTGAAGCCCTGGTTGTGGCAACCCAAGACTTTCCATACCCTGGCCGTCAACCCCTGAACATTGCGGGGAGCCTGGGAAACATTGAGAAAATAGAGTTTCTCATAAGTATAGGGCTGGATATGCAATCAATCGACAAGGATGGAAACTCCTTCCTCCATTTCGCAGCCATGTATGACCAGAGCGATGTCATAAAACGATTCTGTAATCGAGACTTGCTCGATTATCAAAATAAGAAAGGTAACACTGTGTTTCATGTAGCATGCTACAGAGGACACGAAAACACCATTCGTACGCTTGTAGAGCTGAAGGCTAATCCAGGTATTATTAACAATAAAGGAGAGACGATGCTTCACTGTGCTGCATACTCAAACGAAGTAAGTGCAGATGCTGTTCAAACCCTTATGGAATATACAATTAAAGACCATTCTTTGGATGTTGTGAATTTGAAAAATCATCAGGGGAGTAATTGCCTGCATATTGCTGCGAAACATGCAACATCCGAGGTTATTTGGGAGTTCCGGTCTGCTTCCATTAAAGACCAAGACAAAGACGGGTTCACACCCCTTCATCACGCAGTACGGGCCGACGAACCGGAAATTCTAGATACGATGCTCGATATATTTGAACGGGCTAGACGAGATGCCCGGATTAATGAACAAACGTTTGTTACGCGGGAAACAGTTTTACACATTGCTGCAGATAGATGCCACTTGGATATGGTGAAGCGGTTACTACAGCTAGGTGCAGATGTTACCGATCAGGATTGTAATGGAAACACAGTGCTTCATAGACTTGTCATTCTGTGTGAACAGGATAGTTATAGAAAACTACAATACCTGGAACTCTTCGACGCCATCTTGGAGAATGTAGTCACGTGGTGGTGTATAACTAACCACATCAGCATACCTTACGAGAATGACGGAGAGACAATAATGAGCTACCGTGAAGAGGCAATCATACACATCTCAAGTTCAGTCTACAATAATGAGGGCATGTCTGTTTGTGATCTTGGTTTTGCCATCGGTTGTCCCGAGGTTCTATCGCGCCTGTTGATGATGCCCGACGTGACCTACTTTATAACCGAGAAGGACGGCGAGCGAGGTCACGTGTTCGATATATCCGGCCTAATGCCGCGGACAATACCGACAAAAGGTTCATCATACAAATCATCAGAAAAGAAACAAAGAAAAGAACATAAGGCGAAGGAAAATATCTTGGAAGAAGAAATGACACTTTTACACGAACAAGTAACACGCGTCAACTCAGCAAAATTACACAGAAACAAACACACAACCGAAGGTAGTACATCGGAAGAAGAAATGAAATCATTGCAAAACCAAAGTAAAGATGGGAAAGAGAAGAAACTGTCTGGCTTGGATTGGTTTCTGACATGCAGGGATGTCCTGAAGACAAGTGAGATCCTGGACCTCCCCCTGTTGACATCATTGAACGACACTTTTCGTCTATAGTTGCATGGACCTTTACAATACTACTGGTGTTACATGTAATCTACATGACTATATTCACATATGTCGGTATAGACGTGCAGAATAAAGTACGCAATGAATCGATAAATGTGTCAAGTTTGGCGGGTACTGATCTTGCTCTACTGTACTTCATAGTACCCTTGGAGCCGTTTATCATTGTTGTATTCTTCATTTATCTCTTGTTTAAGTACTGCTTCACCGGGGACGTCAAAAGACGCTTACAGCTCAGTAAGAATCAGGGAGTATGGACTGTTCTGACAGTCATGACGGAGTATGGTTTACCGCTCATATATTTCTCGTTTGCGATGCTCGTTTTTCTGTGGATCTTTCTTTTACAAACTGGGTATAAGCACCAGGATAACGTTTTGGCCGTGGCGGTTTGTATGGGTTGGTTGCTGGCTATCTGCTTCACTCGTGGAATCAAGAAGGTTCACTTCTTCTACAAGATGCTCCTTGGAATCATCATACGGGACGTGTTCCGGTTCTTGCTCGTCTACATGTTTGTTCTATTGGCCATTTCGTTTGCGCTCCATGTACTGTTCCAAGCGTCTGTTGACGTGACGGACGTGTATGAGACACCGGGTTCCACCATCTTTCTGACCTTTAACCTCATGATGGGTATGGGGGAGCTGTTCGACGATACGTTACATGAGGGTATGCACTCGGTGGACAAGACGACAAATCTCATCCGAATGTTTTATCTGTTGTACATTGTACTCGGCTCACTCGTGATGCTTAACGTCTTGATTGCCATGATGAATGACTCGTACTCTCAGGTATTAAAGGAAGGGTCGGCTAACTGGAGAATCGACTCGATTAAACTTGGAATGGAAATCGAACGGAGCCTTGCCATTAGTCGCATCTTCTCATCGGTGTCCACAACAAACGGCCCATTAGGTTTGTTGTTTTTGAGCTTGTTATTCGTTATGCTATCTTTTAAATGTACTAGTTGTATGTCAATAATAAATGATATTAACTGAAATATCTATATTTTGACTACTATATGACAAAGTACCCAAATGACGATATACATACATTCAATTGATTTAAGAATGTTTGCAATGCCGGGTTCGTTTGGTTTCTCTTTTTTAATACGGTGCTTCGCTTTGGATTTCTTATATGTGATGATGCTTTGAATTGGATTTTTGTTGCAACATGATGCATCGTGTTTCATTATGCTATTTGATACATAATGTGTCGTCTACATTTAACAGATATATGATCTGCTCAGCAACTAATTAATCTTTTAACGTGCAAACGACTGTATCATTTAAAAGACGTGCTTTGTGAAAGGCGTTTTAAACATGCGAAGAAAATAATGTACCTACTTATGATTGGCACTTTGCAGTGAGTAAAATTGGGATGGAAGTATCAGCAATTAAAGAGTTATAATTGTTACATTATGGATTCATTTCCCCATGGTAAAGACATTTTAGTAAGCACTACATTAGAATATAATGTGCATTTGAAAGGTTTGTTTTATATTGCCTAAATGATTCGTGGAGATGTTTTCAAAAACCATACTTTAAAGAATATCTATCAATATAAAATGCCTATTTTCGCAAACAATGGTTTATCCTCACAGGAAGCCTACCTAATAGAAGATGGTCGGTGACGATATCGGAGGCGGAGATCCAGGAGTATTTCCGCATGCTGGAGAGGAAAGCTCTCCGACCAGACGCTCTAACTAAACGTATGGACTCCATCGAACAGCGGACTGTCGCCATTGAGAAACTACTGACGCACAATCTACAGCATATCATGGAAAACATCCAGACGAAGAAGAAAAAGAAACAGTTGTTCAAAAAGAAATTTGGTCTGTTTGGGAAGAGTGAAGACGGTAGTAAAGACAACATTGGGGACTGATCTCAAATTTTGGAAAAGCGATTAATATGTATTAGGATTCATTCGACCGTATTTAAACAAAGGCAACACTCGAATAAATCAGTTCAAATGTAGATCCATTCACAGAATATTACCTACTCATGTCAACCTTTTAAAAGGTGATTATCAAACAGTCCCCAAAGTAATGTATGTAACGACTCAAAAGACTGTAAACATTTTTTCTACATTGTAAATACCTCGATACATTTTAGTTCATCATTAAAGAAAGTTTCTTAAAGTGTGGACAAAGTTACCCCCTTAAAGACCTAGAAAACATAAAATTCGTTTGCAGATTGCAACTTAGTTGTATCATGAAAACATTCGTTCGATTAGCATGGCATACTGAATATACGAAACACACTGTTTAATAAACAGGAGAACTAAATCACACAATTTGATTTAAAAAAAAATCTACAACACTCCAATGACAGTTAAATTGCTTTATAACGAAAGAAGGAAACCCGTGCTTTTCAAGGACTTCTTCGGTAATATTTAAGGGAATATCTCACAGATAGCTTTGTGTGAGTAACAAACATTGAAAATTTAGCTTACACGATCCTCTTCTATGAACAAAATGTCGTTTCTTATTTCTTCATTCTATAGTTGATGGATACCTGTATGTTCAATTAAAAAAAAAAAAAAAAAAAAAAAAAACGGGTTTCCATGGCTTTCAGTACTTTGATTTGAAAGAGGGTGGGAATTGTATCATTAATCAACTTTTATGTAACGTTCTGCGATGTCATTTAATCCATAGAAGATGGTTTATTCTAAAGAGTGTAATCTCAATCTGTAAGATAGTCCTTTTAAACGTGTACATTATTATCACTGATTTGTCTTGGTTTATTTTTAAAACTGGCATGCTGAAACTGTATGAATTCTACTTATTTGATATGTGTTGATTGTTTACCCTGTATAGTCTAGCGTTCTAACGCTATCGCTATGTTCTGGTATAAGATATATGAAAGTCGATTGTGGAATGAACATTGAAAAAAGAAAAGAAATTCTCTCGAAATGATTTAATGAATTTCACCGGAAGTCAACTATGTTAGGAGCAATTAGTGACACATGGAGAAATAGATCGGTTTAGATAAAGTTTTTATGTGATGCTATGATTTGATAACAATATTAAAAGATATATAACATTATCTTTCTAAGTACAGTGCATACTTATTTTGATAACATATCGATTATTTTATTGGTCTTTCCTTCCACTTTTCTTTTCAAATATATTCATTAAACATGACACATATATCTTATTCTTGTTTCGTATGACGATGCATAAATACGTACTCGATTCGAGGAAATTTTCAAATGAGTGTTGAAAGATTTGACCGTTTTACTAATACTGAACGTAAAGAATTGATTTTATAGCATGATGATTTTCATCGTTTGTTTTCTCCTTTGTCCTGAAACATGGTTAGAAAGGGTGCTTTCGATTGATGAATTTCTTATCAGAGATATCCTTGCGATATGATACTGGGTGCCGTTTTACCATACGACTAAAGAAAACTTTTTACGTAAGTCGAAACTTATAAACATGGATAGTGTCTTAAATGAAAACCCAATATTTTCATGTGACGCGTCATTGGAAGCGTCTCGGAGAGACAGTTCACATGATATGTTACTGAGCAATATTGCCTAGGCAAACATTAAAATGCAAGGGAATATTGTTTGAACTTACACACTCTTTACCATAAATTGTTTGGTGAGACGAAGCCCGATTGTCGTGAAGAAACCGTAAACTGTTTATACATAGTTTGATAGTTTTATTATTTCATAAGTTATAGATCATTGAAGATTTTCGTCATCTTCAAAAAATATTTCATAATATGAGATTATTCCTTTATTGAAATTGATTCGCCAGTGTACGTTATTTAGATATTCTTAATCATTTTGAAGCTGTAGTGGCTAAGTCATTGAAGAGCAGTTGAAACTGGTCTGGTCCGTCGGTATTTTTGTATCAGTGACAGAGTGAATTGGCCATTTCTGTATTGTTGAATTACAATTAAGGCTTCATAAACTGAATCATTGGTGTATTCTTTAAGGAGCCATGCACATGTTATGTGTTTCCAACTAATTGACCAACAACGACAGCGACTTGTACTTAACTGTATAGCAGGGCGTTATATTCCTTGACGGTATTATTAACCCTTTACCAAACGAAAACATTTTCAACTGTCCTAAATCGAAAGAGTTTGTAGACGACATTTCAAAATGTGACGAAATTGAAATGTTATATTCTGATAGGATAGAAAACATTGTGGGAAAAGGAGAAATTGCACGTCACGAGCACTTTCTCCTTTTCCCACAATGTTTTCCAAAGTCGTCTGCAACAAACCGGTCAGACGTCGTTATTGTTTGGTTAGGGGTTAACGGCTTTACGTCAACGTAGTTTAAGACTTATTAAACACATCCGTGGTTTTGTCACCCGATTGGATAGCTTAACACAAACACATTGTGAACTGTGAATTGAATGCCATTCGATGTGATTATTTTAGCCACATTCGATAGATACATTTATGCTAGTCATTAGTTCGGTTTGATTCAAAACTCACGTTTTCAACTTTACCAGAGTTCAAACACGTTAACACGGAGGTAAAGTCTATAAGAGAGAGTTGTGACATATTTACCGTTGTAGACAGTATAAACGATGTGATGACTGTGAACATGCCTAGAACCAACCCGGAAACGACAGCCTAGCTGGTCGGGAACTACTCTAATCGAGCGCTAACTTCAAGGTCACTTTGGAAATTTAAGCACTTTACAAATACGACAATGTTGTATATGAATACCTTGTCAATTCGTTCGTTATACCATATCAGAACACTTAATTAGTTACAACTAACCAACTTCGGATTTTTTTACGTTAACGTTTTACGTTATTTCAATCATTATGGTTGTATTGAAGTTTAGATATCCTTGATCCATCGATCAAAACAAGACTTTCCCTGGAATTACCTTACATAAACATGACACCTGTTGTTATATCATCCTTGCTCGGGTTAGCATGGGGACCCTTATACAGGCAATGTTCATTGGACGTCGGTATGACCCGATTGGGATTTGAACCCACACCAACGTTCACCAGGCGACCATAATAGATGTGGTCTGTGTTGTGGAGCGTAACTGAATGTTAACAAAGTGTGGTCCTTAGTTAAGTGATATCTACATCTACATATTATGTGAGAAGGTATGTTATCCGGGTGTAATATTATTCACTCGTTATAATGCGTAATTGGATAACCGCGATAGTAACAATATAGCGAGGGTATACTGGTACGTGACAAATATCGTATTCATAACTTGTTTGTAACCCACACAGGCGAACATCTGGCAGTCTTCTACGTTTAATGTGCGCAACAGTAGTATAGAAATGTTCCGTCAGCTTAATAATTCATTTCGGGTCCTTGTTCTTTAACCATGTGACAATAGTCAAATATTGTCTGAATGTAATATACAGCATGAGGATGTCGCAGTATTTTGAACGTATTGTCTTTCACGAACCGTACAGAGGTATCCGAAATACGTTTTTACACTTCACCCAATATTGTAAGGAATTGCAAATTATTAATGAATATAGGAGATGTTGTTATAAAATAGCGGGGTTTTACATCAAGTGTGTATATCTTGTTAATGGTGTACGACCTATGAAAACGATGTGGCAAAAATAAAAGTCGTTCAGGTTAAGCGAAATGTTCTCGTTTCAAGGACCAACCGTTCAGTTATAATAGGAAGCATCCTTCGATGTTTTGTATTTTAGAGGCGTCTTCAGAAGAGCTTTAATAAGGTGATGACTTTTAACTCTTTCTTTCATGTGTAATTGTTTAAGGCACCAAATGTTGACAACAAAGATGTGTTCATATGATCATCTTTAATGAAAAGGGTAAACGAAACATTCAATTGTGATATATAACTAATTCGTGTGTATTTAAATACATATTTAGTGCCTGTGTGCATTTTGCGTTATCCGCCGGAAATAAGGCGAATTACCCCAGAATTTCTGGTGTATTCATGTACTGCCTACGAGGTATATCTACCGACTTGTTACGGGAATTGCCGAGTAGATACGATTGACTAATTCGAACTAAGAGGTAACGGTTTAAAGCAACTCAAGCATGTAAGAAAGTCCACTGCAGTTTACCTCCGTACTGTAGTGTAGATGGGGACATCTCTTTAGCAGGTAAACAAATCGTTTTATCGTTTTTTTATATATAAAATCTTCATCTTATAAATATTCCCATTGTTTTTATATATCTTAATAAGGTTGAATCTATGAATTGCTTCCTTTCTGTTATTCTGTCATCTTTCATAATTTGTGTTTTATTTGACATTATTGCAATACTTAAATTGTAAATACACAATAAAGGAACTAAGATAACATGCGTATCTAGCGTATAATCATGCGTAATTCACAAACGTAATCGACACTGCAATAAAACAACAGATGAACAGATATTCTATCCAAAGGTTATAATCTTGTTGGTTTTTGAAACACAAAATCTAAACTATTTACATGCAAGCTGAACGTAACAATAAATGGCGGTTATTTACATGTAACGTGACCGACATAGGCAATTCAAGATACTTACTTGTTACCTGAACGACATACGCAATATAAGTCATTTGCATGTGACCTGAGCGACAAACGCAATATAATCCATTTACATGTGAGCTGAACAACATAAGCAATTCAAGCCATTTGCATGTTACCTGAACGACATACACAATATAAGCCATTTACATGTAACCTGAACGACATACGCAATTTAAGATAGTTACATGTAACCTGAACGACATACGCAAGTTAAGCCATGTTCATTTAACCTGAACGACTTACGCAATATAAGAAAGTTATATGTAACCTGAACAGCTTACGCAATATAAGATAGTTACATGTAACCTGAACGACATACGCAATATAAGATAGTTACATGTAACATGAACGACATACGCAATATAAGATAGTTACATGTAACATGAACGACATACGCAATATAAGATAGTTACATGTAACATGAACGACATACGCAATATAAGATAGTTACATGTAACCTGAACGACATACGCAATATAAGATAGTTACATGTAACATGAACGACATACACAATATAAGCCATTTACTTCTAGCCTGAACGAAATACACAACATAAGATAGATACATGTAACCTGAACGACATACGCAAGTTAAGCCATGTTCATTTAACCTGAACGACTTACGCAATATAAGATAGTTATATGTAACATGAACAGCTTACGCAATATAAGATAGTTACATGTAACCTGAACGACATACGCAATATAAGATAGTTACATGTAACATGAACGACATACGCAATATAAGATAGTTACATGTAACATGAACGACATACGCAATATAAGATAGTAACATGTAACCTGAACGACATACGCAATATAAGATAGTTACATGTAACCTGAACGACAAACGCAATATAAGATAGTTACATGTAACATGAACGACATACACAATATAAGCCATTTACTTCTAGCCTGAACGAAATACACAACATAAGATAGTTACATGTAACCTGAACGACATACGCAAGTTAAGCCATGTTCATTTAACCTGAACGACTTACGCAATATAAGATAGTTATATGTAACCTGAACAGCTTACGCAATATAAGATAGTTACATGTAACCTGAACGACATACGCAATATAAGATAGTTACATGTAACATGAACGACATACGCAATATAAGATAGTTACATGTAACATGAACGACATACGCAATATAAGATAGTTACATGTAACCTGAACGACAAACACAATATAAGATAGTTACATGTAACCTGAACGACATACGCAATATAAGATAGTTACATGTAACATGAACGACATACGCAATATAAGATAGTTACATGTAACCTGAACGACAAACACAATATAAGATAGTTACATGTAACCTGAACGACATACGCAATATAAGATAGTTATATGTAACCTGAACAGCTTACGCAATATAAGATAGTAACATGTAACCTGAACGACATACGCAATATAAGATAGTTACATGTAACATGAACGACATACGCAATATAAGATAGTTACATGTAACCTGAACGACATACGCAATATAAGATAGTTACATGTAACCTGAACGACAAACACAATATAAGATAGTTACATGTAACCTGAACGACATACGCAATATAAGATAGTTACATGTAACATGAACGACATACACAATATAAGCCATTTACTTCTAGCCTGAACGAAATACACAATATAAGATAGTTACATTTAACCTGAACAGCTTATGCAAAATAAGCCATTTACATGTAACCTGAACGACATATGCAATATAAGATAGTTACATGTAACCTGAACAGCTTACGCAATATAAGCCATGTTCATGTAACCTGAACGACATACGCAATATAAGATACTTACTTGTTACCTGAACGACATACGCAATATAAGCCATTTACATGTTACCTGAACAGCTTACGCAAAATAAGATAGTTACATGTAACCTGAACGACATACGCAATATAAGATAGTTACATGTAACCTGAACAGCTTACGCAATATAAGATAGCTACATGTAACCTGAACGACAAACGCAATATAAGCCATTTACACGTAACCTGAACGACATACACAATCTAAGCCATTTACATGTAACCTGAACGACAAACACAATATAAGATAGTTACATGTAACCTGAACAACTTATGCAACATAAGCCATTTACATGTAACCTGAACGACAAACGCAATATAAGATAGTTACATGTAACCTGAACGACAAACACAATATAAGATAGATACATGTAACCTGAACGACAAACACAATATAAGATAGATACATGTAACCTGAACAACTTATGCAACATAAGCCATTTACATGTAACCTGAACGACAAACGCAATATAAGATAGTTACATGTAACCTGAACAGCTTATGGAAAATAAGCCATTTACATGTAACCTGAACGACATAGGCAATTTAAGATACTTACTTGTTACCTGAACGACATACGCAATATAAGCCATTTACATGTGAACTGAACAACATAAGCAATTCAAGCCATTTACATGTTACCCGAACGACACATTTAATGTGAGCAATTTAGAAGTAAGCTGAACGACATATGTAGTTTAAGACATTTCATGTACATGTAAGCTGGACGGAACAATTAATATGAGCAATTTACATGGAAGCTGAACGACACACGTCTTTTAGAACATATATGTTAGCTGAACGACATACGTAATTTGAGCTATTTACATGTAAGCTGAATGTTACATTGGTTCAAATATTCTTATTGGTATTTTCTTTTCCATTAATGAGGCATTCACTGAGCGAGACATACAGCACTGAACTCTCGTTTATGTAATTTACAATGTCAAGATTCTACATGAACACAATCTCACACATTTTTATGAATTTGAAGGTTTGTAACTGACACCTGGTCAGTTCACGAGCTTTTAAATTGACTTGTAGTTTTTAGCATTCCTCAAATTGTGCCAAATTTTGAGCTGTTCCAAATAATGTCCAAGTATTCCAAATTAAAACTATTCTGCAACTCATCCGTTGGCATCAAACTGATTTGCAACAGATTCTTCGTTACAATCAGGAGCTATCCGTCAGTTCTCTCGACATTTGCAACTGTATAGAAACTGAACCTTGGGGGGTTTCCAGAATTAAACTAGAGGAATGGAAAACGATCTCTGAATTCCGACATAAAGAATTTTTTATAATGTCATGGAGATTCCGGGGAAACGTGGTCGGTGTTGGAAAGAGGCGTAATACAGAAAATAAACGATTCAGTAATGTGTCTGAAACAAGAGTTAGTGATATGGAGCTGTAGAACTCAAATATCGCCCATCATGACAGTGAAGGGTTTTGTACCATTGAGGCAGCCCACGTACAACTTTGACAACCCGTGACATTTATTAGTAAATATTGAATTGGTTAACTCAACAAGGCTACGAATTTGTTCAGTATGAAAGGATATAACACCTTTACCTCAAACAAAATTATTCAACTTTGACAATTTACTGTGTTGTGATGCCATGACAACACTAATGGTGAACTAATGTTAAGAAACCCTTGTGACGTAAAGGTAAATTGCTCTATCAAATTATTATTTCTCTTCATACAGTTCTATGGTTGAGTCACTCATTCGATGTGGGGAAA
Source organism: Cerastoderma edule (assembly GCA_947846245.1). Taxonomy (NCBI): domain Eukaryota; kingdom Metazoa; phylum Mollusca; class Bivalvia; order Cardiida; family Cardiidae; genus Cerastoderma; species Cerastoderma edule. Next base: position 29,414,926 of record OX401416.1, on the reverse strand, counting down.
TGTATAACACTCTGTCAAAGTATTCTCAAGATATCGCATACAGGATGTTGAAGGGTTTATTTATCCTTGAGTAAAAAAACGTAGTGTTATTTCGCTCTAAGGGGTTTCGCATAACCATTTTAAATGCAGATTATCTTGCACTGTATTTATTTGCATAACGTTTTTAGACACATCATTTTGAATGGAGTATTTCGCCATTGGGGGTCTAATTATCCGTTCAATTACACTGATTGCTTACGAATATCAACGAATAAAGCATTCTTGTACAAGTGTACTTTCGTAAGGTCGACAATGAGTCTTGACTTTTCCGCAGCAAATGACATTTTACTCATATCGAGGAAAGGTAAAGATATAGTTATGATGGATGCATTAATCTGACACCCGTTTCTCTTATTTAACGCTTTAATCATCCCTGGTCTCATTACAGGTATGCTGACAATGGATACGACGTAAAACCCTTGCTGCGTTATACAGCAACTTTAAGACTTTAGAAATCACTGTGGAAAAAGAATGCATCGTTCCAAATGAGCAATTCACCATTTTGTCACAACGGTTTCTACTTAATATCATGAGTAATAATGCATTTGGGTAGATAACGTTGTTGCTCATTAAAAGTTTATTCATTTTTTTACCGCAGTGGTTTCAAAGATTTCTGGAAAAAAAGTCTAATTTTTGTGAGGATTTCTTAAACTCAGGTTTCTTCAATAGTTGACAGTTCTAACAAAAGACGATTTATTGAAGTTTTTTTCCATCTGAAAGGTTGCGAGAGAAAGTCAAGTTTATTCGCTGGCTGTTATCTATGTTGAATAGATACCGACATCGTCCTTACGATGAAGCTGCATTAGTTTGACACGTATTATGTTTCGTAATAAAAAATAACGTACTGCATCTGTAAAAAGGATTGGGTTACATTCCTCTTTTAGAAATTTGTCATAAAAGTCGTTTAATGAACAACACATCCACTTTTAGCTTACAAACACCGCATGTTATAGTTGTAGTCCCTACTCGAGAAATGGTGCCGCATCCTATTAGAGCTGGGACGGGTAGCAATTTACTACCCGGGTACCCGAGGCGATGTTACCCGCGGGTTCTCGAGTACCCGAACCTTATATTATTTTCTCTTAGATTCAAACCTGATATGACCAAGAACCCATCGCATTTTCAAACTTCAGAGATATGATGTCCTGTTGCGGTTAGCCTAACTCTTCACCTTGGTCTCGGTAATGTGACGTTTGATAGAACGAGGGCCATGCAAATTAATGGGTTAGTTAATGGAAACGCAAGATCAGATTATTGTCACTCATTGCCAAGTGGATCAGACGTTACTAAATCATCCCCAACCAATGGGGAAACATAATGTGTAAAAATCTGTTACAAGTACTATATACTCTCAAATGCTGCTCCCCAGCCATAAAAACCAAAGTTTTATAAAAAATTCCATAATATCCCTATATCAATATTACATATTGAAAACTCGAGAGGTCGCGATTGACAGCGCTACCACTTGTGTAAGCACCTATACCACACCGAATTGCGAGTAAAGAACCGTTCTAGGCCCTAATGACTTACTGCCATGGTCGTAACAAAAATTGTTGATAGTTTCGATATGTGACGAGAAGCCTTTAACTTGGACAATATAGAGTGCATGCTCCATATTTGTACACATGTTGAGATATTGTTTTGGGGATAATTGATTGCTAGAAACGCATGATTCACTCGTGAATGAAAACATATTCACACATTTCATGTGGATTTATAACCCAGTTAAAAAAAAGTACCGGCGGGTAACAGGTACTGATTTGCTACCCGGGTAGTGGCCTGTACCCGGCCCGTACCCGGGTACTCGAGTACCCGTCCCGGCCCTACATCCTATCATACGTATATAACATCGGACACCTCTACAAACATCGTAAGCAATCATTAGGCCGAAATGATAAGTGGACATGAGTATGAGTATCACCTTATTGGACCTTCAGCGATCAACGTCGGAAAGCGTTCTGGCAAAGAGAATAATGCACGTTATAGGACGGTCAATATTTCCCTCCGTTCAACCACAAACCAACGCATGTATAAGAGTTGACATTTTAAAGACCCGTGTCCAGAAACCAATTACCACCTGTTAGGGCTATTGTCACTGTTGTGTTCAGCTTCTCCTCACTGAGCTCGTTCCATATACGATAATGTTCTAGTTGCAGTCCTTTAACGTACTTCCTTTAAACTCTTCAAAATCTACTCCAGCTCATGGGCATGACATTTTTGAAACAATTGTGATTTATAGGGAAATAAGATCAAAACCTTGAGTGTTCTGTTTTAGCAGCAGTTGAACTAAAACACTATTGGCAGAACATCGACATAATTCAAATCAGGCATATATTTTACGTCTTCTGTTCAAAGTTACGCAAAACAAAGATTGGCGAAAATGTCATGTTCGCTCACTCGTTTGTTACTCGTAAACAGAAGGATACGAGTGCATTATTCCATGATCTTCACAGGTGAATGATGGAATACCTTATATACAGTACCCATTATAGAAATATTGTACATATACTATGACCCCAAAGACGTCCCTCTTCACAACAACCAAATACAACTGTACAGCCCTTGGACACGTTTGAATGTTATTTCTAGAATAAGTGCGATTGTAAGGACCACCTGGGTTTCTGCTCCGACCACTTGTTCTTCTGTATGTCTGCACGCACTACTGGTGTTATCATACGTATACAGCAAGACATAGAGTTCTCTATATAACCATCACTCCTATACGTATACAGCAAGACATAGAGTTCTCTATATAACCATCACTCCTATACGTATACAGCAAGACATAGAGTTCTCTATATAACCATCACTCCTATACACCCTATTGATTGGCTAGATGATTCCGTGCCTTAATCGGTCGTCTCGAACACCCCTGTTTTCCAAGTTGACCACGTGACAATGAAAGCACATAACTATATTCATCAGTTGAAATGAATTGTACATGTAACGATTGCTTTAAAAGTAAGATGCAAAGTTCAACCTAACAAAACTCACATCGATATTTGATTGTTGTACGAAAAATTGCTGCAATTAAACTATTTTCTGATTGCCATGCCACATGTATTAAGGTCTACTCCTAACAGAGTTAAACAGAATATCGTCTCATAATTAGCAACATGTATGTTTTCAGAGCGATGTCTACACAATTCAAGAAGCGACTTTACACGCCTCTTGTAGGCGATTCTGTGCGCGGAGAGGATGCAGATTTTGTTCAGCTCCGAATCGAGAGAGAAAAGGTAGGTGATTCGTGTCAGCATTTATCGAGGTGTTAACTTTGGTAGGATTTTCTATAATTTCAAGTTCCCTATCTGTGTGGGTTCATATTTATGTATTTTGTAATTCGAATTTTCATGAGAGGTAGTCGTATACCAGATAGTTTTGCAGATGGATCGACCAATTAATAAATCACCAAACAATGACGACATTTGACCAGTTTGAAAAACATTATGGTAACGAGCAATTTCTCCTTTTCCCATTATGTGCTCTGCCTTATCAAAGGATTATTTTCCAATTGTATCCCATTTTTTTCTTGTCGTCTGCAAACTCTTTCAATTTGGGCGTTTTGTAAAGGGTTAAAGGGCGTTATGTAGAAGATCTTCCCTCATCCATGATGAGCCTTGTGATATAACTGAAAGAAATGTTGACGCGATTCAAAAGCACGAAGTTTACAATTCGTTATACCAATACAGAATCATCATCAATACCATTTCTTTATCATTTAACAACCCAGAGACGGAGGAATTCGACGACTTCCGAGCCGAGAAAGCGAACAAGCCGTGGTAACAGTCTTATACCTAGTACCATAGAGAAAGGGTTAACCGCGCTGAAACAACCCAAGAAACTCGCAGTCGAGAAGAATGATCAGTCACAGCTACAGAAGAAACTTTTTAAAGCAATAGAAGAGAAAAATCTAGATGGGGTGAGGAGCTTGATTTTTGTAATCCGGGTAATGTGTCGCGCCGAATCAGCCTCTGAGAACTGTACTGTCTGATCTGGTACGATACATTACGCAGATTGATAGTCGGTGTTTCGTATGTGTATATTTTATGTACTATAAATTAAAAAACTTCCGATCATGAAATATTTCAAGTCATTAAATTGCATACGAAATGTATTTGTTGAAGCTATGACGAACATTTCTGAGGGTGCTCCTTTACAAATAGGAGGGACTTTAGGAGTTGAAAATTAATTTCTTTAAAACTGCACAACAACTGTACTATACTGAAGAATAGTCATTGTAAGCAATTATATCGTTTTTAATTCTATAAAGTGTGGTGTATACAGTGAATTAATGTGTGTTTTAATCCCAAAGCATGACTTCCTTTTTGGTGTCTGTTGCGTATAAAGTTTAAACTGTATATATTTAAATGAATTCTTGCTTCCTAAATGAAGCATGCTTTCAATAAACTATACAAAAAAGTGTATGGTTTCAACGACATTTTATTTTGACTTTCAAACTTTCTCTGTAAACAACTACCATTTAGAAAAAAAAGTAGGAATTAAAATCTTGGGCTAAAACCACAGAATTTGGTAGAAAACACAATGACGAAACTAGCCCTTCTATTAAAGGTGGTACACTGCCAAAATAATGGCATTCCAAAACATTTAAATAACGCTCAGCTAAACATGCGCTATTGTCTTTTCTTGTTTCAAGGCCGAATGTGATAATTGTCGAATCATGACTTTCATCAATTTTATATCCTTTAGTTTACCTCTAAGAGAGCGAAGCATGGCAGCGATGTAGATCCGACCACTATTCGAGATCCCAAGACCGACATGAATGTTCTGCATTATGCCTTAGAAGTAAACTCCATGGATATAGCCAATCATCTGATCCTGGAGGGTAATACGACACTCATTCTCTCCAGCCATCTCGTACATCAGTCCGGGTGTGAAGGTCGGAGAAACGTCCTACACATCCTTATACAACAGGGCAACAAGGACCTGATCGATATTATTCTAGATAAGATCACGGATGCTGACGAGGAAAAGACTCTGTTGCTGATGGAGACCGTTGTGCAGGTCGAGAGACAGAGACCCAAACTGCTGCCGTGTTTTCACCTCGCTGCCTTCTACGGTCAAACCAGCTTACTGGAGCTCTTCCTGGACAGATCTGATACAGACATAGATCAGTTGAACAGTAAACACGAAACTGCTCTCATGTGGGCATCGAGACAGGGACATATAGAGGCGGTCCAGGCACTCATTTCCCGAGGGGCTGATGTCAATACCCGAAGTGATAAAGGTTCCACAGCGCTGTATCTGGCTGTCAGGTACGGGCATGTGGAGACGGTGCGGGTTCTCCTTACACAAGGTAGGGCGGATCCCCAGGTCACCAGGAGGGTGGGACTGGTCTCACCACTGATTGTCGCATGTGCATACGGTAACGTGGAAATGGTGGAACTGTTGCTTAGCCAGCCCTCTGTGGACGTGAACCTACGTATCCGCGGTGGTGAAATGGCGATACACTACGCAGCTCGGGAAGGCTACACTGATATCGTACAGAAGTTGTTAGACAGGGGAGCAGCCGTGGATACAGCTGATGAATTCGGAGATACCCCGTTACTTCTTGCCGTACAAAACGCACATGTAGAAATCGCTAATATTTTCATCGGTAGAGGAGCAAATGTAGAACAGAGAAACCATGAAGGTCACGACATTTGGCAATATGCCACCGATAGAGATGAAGATGATCTGTTAGAGGCACTTGTTATTTCGACTCAAGAAATGGTTGACCTTGAACGGAAACCTTTAATAGTTGCCGCTGACCTTGGTTATCCGGATAAACTCGATTTCCTTATGCAGATGGGGTTGGATCCTAAAGACAAAGATAGAGAGGGGAATTCGTTCCTTCATCACGCTGCCATGAAAGATCGTGCTGATATTGTAAAGAGGTTTTCTACTGCAGATTTACTTGATGCACAAAACAGTAATGGAAACACAGCGCTACACATTGCGTGTTATGGAGGGTTCGATGCGACTATCAAGGTACTGATAGATCTCAAAGCCAATCCTGGAATCAAAAACAACAAAGGTGAAACAGCCCTTCATGCTGCTGCCTACTCGAAGACAATCACAGCTGAAACTGTACGTAAACTCGTGGAATACACCATAAAAACGTACTCCTGGGACATGCTGAACCTGAAAGATTACCAGGGAAACAACTGCCTGCATATTGCAGCGCATCATGCATCGGTTGATGTTATCTGGGAGTATAGGGGCGTGTCGATAAAGGATCAGGACAAGGACGGTATGACCCCGCTTCACGAAGCAGTCCGGCCGAATGAACCAGAGGTACTCGATCTTCTCCTTGACATCTTTGAATCAGCCAGGAGAGATGCCAGAATAAACGAGCAAACATTCGTGACGCGGGAGACGGTCCTACATTTTGCAGCCAATGAATATCACGTTGATTGCGTTGCACGGTTGATTCATTTAGGCGCCGATATCTCGGAGCGAGATTTTAAAGGAAATACCGTACTACACAGGATCGTGTTGGCCTGTGTACAGGATAGCCAGAACAAACTACAGCATCTTGCCGTATTTGAAGTTATACTGGATGATGTGGTCACGTGGTGGTGCATGAGAAACAATCTCAACAAACCCTACGAGAGCAATAAGGAAGCCATGAAGAAGTACAGGGAAGAAGCTGTTTATACTATTGTCCATACTGTACGGAACAATGATGGGATGTCCGTCTGCGATCTGGCGTTTGGTGTTGGTTGTTCGGAAGTCTTATCCCGCCTTCTCATGATGAAGGACGTCACCTATTTCCTCCGAGATGTAGACGGTACATGCACACACATGTTCGACGTTACTGGGTTAACGCCTCGTACAAAGCAACTGAGAGGCTCCAACATATCGAATACTAGTAAGGGGAAACAGAACGCACAACCAAGGTCGGAAATGGCTTTTCTACCGGAGGCCAAACAGCCCAGATCAAAGAAATTGTCTGCTATGGAATGGCTTCTCACCTGCAAAGACAGCGTGAAGACCGGTGAGATTCTTGATCTGCCTCCTATAGAGATGATAGAGCGACATTACACGTCCCTTGTGGCCTGGATATTCACACTGATATTGATGCTGCACGTCGGATATATGGCTGTATTCACGTACGTGGGTATACACGTACAGCAGTCGTTACGTCAGGGTAACATCTCAGACATCTGGACCAATCTGACTTTGTCCGACTTCGGTAATCTGAACCTTGTAGTACCCTTGGAGCCAATCATAATCCTTCTAATGGTCTTATTTACGCTGGTACGGTTCTGTTTCACTGGTGACGTAAAACGTCGGATCCAGCTAGGACGCTCCAGGAGCGTATCGACGATCCGGTCCGTGGTACAGGCGTATATGTTACCCACAGCTTACGTCGTATTCGCTGTCCTCGTGATAACATGGATAGTATTACTACGGATAGAGTACAAATACCAAGACTATCTCCTGGCTTTCGCCGTGTGTATGGGCTGGTTGTTGTCGATTAGCTTTACCCGTGGTATCAAAGCCGTCCATTTCTTCTACAAGATGCTCATCAGCATCATCGTGCGGGACGTGGTGCGTTTTCTCCTGGTCTACATGTTCGTGCTGCTGGGGATCTCGCTGGCGATGCATGTCCTGTTTCAGGCGTCTGATGAGATCGCCGCGGTGTATGAGACAACAGGCGACACGGCGTTCATGACGTTTAACGTGATGACGGGTATGGGGGAGCTGTTTGACGACACGATCGAGAACGGATTACGTTCGACAGGGCGCACCTCCGACTATCTGAAGGCGTTCTATGTACTCTACATCGTGCTGGGTACGGTGATCATGCTGAACCTGCTCATAGCCATGATGACGGACTCGTACAGTAACGTACTCCGGGACAAGTCCGCGGACTGGAGGATAGATTCCATCAAAATAGGCATGGAGATTGAGAGAACACTGCCTGGCTGCAGAGTATTCTCCCCTGTGTCCATCAGACACGGGTATCTAGGTAAGCTAGGCAGGCTTTTATTTGATTATACAGACAGGCACGTTTCTTTCCATTTCCATACATCATATTTTGTGACCTATTTTAATTGAAAGCAATTTCAGCTGACACCTTTAAAAAGAGCATAAATTGTAGCATTATGTTTGGTATAGGAAAATGTTCGTATTTTGAGTGCTCATGTGTCAATATGAGATAAGAGGTTGAGTTAACGCTATGCAGAATGTGAGGTTCATATGTCGCATCTGCGGTAAGTGAAGGATTACTACAGGGAGCTCGTCATACAGAGAGTTACAAACACTATGTTTCAGCATTGTGTACAAAATATCGTTTTTTTTTCTTTGAATGTTGGCTGATAAAAACATGATAAAATGAAAGTAACGTCCGTCAATCTTGTACGATAAAAATCGGTATGTTGTTTAGCCCATTACTAAACGGCAAATTTTCGACTGTCCCAAATTCAGACGACATTTCAAAATGTGATGAAATTCAAAAATAATCTTCTGGTAGGGCAGAAGACATTGTGGGAAATGGAGAAATTGCTCGTCACGAGCAATTTCTTCCTTTCCCACAATGTTTTCCAGAGTCGTCTGCAAAAAAATTGTCAATTGTCGTTATTGTTTGGAAATGGGTTAGTGATGTTTAATCTATATACAGGCACACGTGTTACCAAGCGATGGTATGTTACCCTGACGGACTCCGATATTGATGAATACTACCAGTTACAAGAACGTAAAGCCCACAAGCCAGACGCGCTGACTAAACGCATTGAAATCATAGAGCAGCGAACACTTGCAATCGAGAATCTGATGAAGATGAAATTTCAACAGATCACAGAGGCGCTTGGTACGAAGAAGAAGAAAGGCGGTTGGTTTAAACGGTTAACGAGCCGAGGGAAGAAAGAAGGATCGCCTATCGAAGAGGATGACGAAAGCAAAGATCCGAGAACAACCAAATAGCCACCCACTTCATTTGCTTACAATGCCCAGAGTATACGACATTTACAACAATCTAAACATGTCAAGGATTTTAGTGGTTTGTTGAGTATTATGTTTTAGACAAAAAAGGGGAACAAAAGTCCGCAATGTATCTTTTTTTCTGCCAATAGCTTATCCTTTCCAATAGTATATATCCAAACACAAATATGGTTTCTGGTTTCAATTTGCATCAACCACAAAAATGTATCCTTGACGCATTTTGAAAAGATGACATTCAAATCGATTTCTTTTTCTGACAAAATGATTCACAAAGACATTATCTAACATATGCGTCAGAGAGAGAAATCATCGAGTGAAGTGGTAAATAGCCATCAAGGATGCGTCTGTATTACGAAAAGGGTTGTACTTTGTGCTTAGCATGGCGAAAACATTCAAAACTTTACAAACAAAACAAAACAGAAAACTCAGAGGTGAATGAATTGATTTGAACAGAACGAAATACTGTCCTCTATGTTCGTCGAAGTTAAAGTTAAAGACGCTTTCAAACGATTTCCGGTACTATTACTCGACATAGTGCACCTGTTCATGACAGTAGTATTTTCTCAACCAGGATCTCTGTTTCTTAAATTCGGAAGAGGCATTGGCCTGTTGATTTTGTGAAAGTTTATGGAAGAAATCGCTGAATTTGGAAACCACAAAACTAATGTTACTTTGGATTTTGGGGAAAATTGAATATTTAAAAAAAAAATCAAATTGAGAAGGTGCCTCTTATGGGCCCTCGTTTTGTCATGAGAAAGGCATGTCAACTCTGCTACATAATACTTCTTCTTACCCTTAAATAACAAACAATGTCCAACGTTAAGAGGACCTAAAATTTCACATGTTTAATTGATAATCAAGAAATAATAATTTCAATAAAGCAATTACTCGTGTAATTCCATGTATTATTGTTTATCCAATTGTGTTCTATTAGCTTCTGTAATGTGATTAACCGGTGATGTTCATGTATTGATATTTAAGCCATATATATTAAAATTGCTTATAACTGTTTATTATTGTCTCTCTCTCTCTCTCTCTCTTTCACATAAGTTTTATCGTTTTTTAGTTAAGAGCTATGCTAATAGTAGGTCATGTGTAAGAACAAACAAGGGTTTGACAGAGTTTTTTCCCTGCAGAATCGGTACAAAACAAGGTGATATTTGTTCACCGATAATTTTTTCTCTGTTCATAAACGATCTACATGACTTAATGAGAGAGAAATGCGGGACTGGAATATATAGAAATAATGCAATAGAAGATATACTCTGCCTACTTTTGCAGACGATATTGCCAGTTGTGCGGATACCGCTATTAAACTTCAGCGCCAAATTAACGTAATAGAAGAGTTGTGCACAACAACCGAAATGGAGTTGAATTTAGATAAGACCGAAGTTATAGTATATAGAAATGGCGGTTACCTAAGAGATTATGAAAAGTGGACTTTTAAAGGGGAGATAATAAAAACGACATCAATGTATAAGTATATCGGTCTATTATTTACTCCAATGTTAGTTTGGACATCTGCAAAAACCAAACTAGCAGCACAAGCACAAAAGGCTTTAATTCGTATTAATACTTGCCAGCGTAAATACGGTTATCTTTTACATCATGAAATGTTGAAACTATTTGATTCTTTGGTCAAACCTACTCTGCTTCTCAGGGGTATGAGCACTGCGACCTTATCGAATCTGTACAATACAGCTTATGTAAACGATTTCTAGGGGTAAATTCATTCTGTAAATCATTCTGTTAACTCGTGTGTTGCTCTCGGAGAATGCGGTAGACTTCCTCTAAGTGTGACTTACCAGACAAAAATAGTAAAATATTGGTGTAAATTAAATAAAATGCGTGATTCAAGGTACCCCAAACAATGTTATTTGATGTTAAAAGATCTGGATAATGCAGGAAGAATTACATGGGCTACCAAAGTTAAAGACCTTCTGTTTCGCAATGGGTTTGGAATCATTTGGATATCTCACAATATTGGGGATTGCAATATGTTTTTAAAACAATTTAAACAAAGGCTTAAAGACTGTGCTAATCAAAATTGGCGATCCGATATTAACAACTCTACGCGGTATGATTTTTACAAGCAATTTAAGTCTATGCTTACACCAGAAACCTATCTGAACATGGACATTTCTTTTTCTTTCAAAAAAACATTTGCGAAATTCCGTTGCTCAAGCCAGTGATTAAGAGTGGAAACGGGTAGACACATGAACGTAGCTAGAAAAGATAGAATTTTTCTTTACTGTCACAATAATTACAATAAAACTTTTGTCGAGGATGAATATCATGTATTTTTCGTATGTCAAAAGTATGCAGAAGTACGAGCACAACATCTTTCATCATGGTACATCGAGGGAGACACTAGATTCGATTTCATCAAACTTCTACAACTGAATGATTGCAGGAAGTTAAAACTATTGTGCAAATATATATATTTTCTTTTAGAAATCTAGCTGATTTGTAATTTGGGTTTAAATTCGTTTTCTATAGAAACCGGTTTGGATTAATAACTGAATTCCATCTTAAATGTATAATGGATGCTTTTCATCATAGATGTTATTTTTGAACAATACTGTATTTTGCAGTTTGTATTTAGTAAATTTTATAAATGTTTTTGTTTAATCAGGGACATAACAATGTTTGCTATTGGACGCAGAGTCCTTATGATATGTATTTTGGGCCGGAGGCCTTTTTGTACAAATAAAACATTCTGAGTTTTGAGTTCTGAGTTTTACATTGGTTTCTAACGTCGACCCACAGTAATACAATAAATAGTAGGCTTACATGTAATTATAACATTTTGTGCAGTAGTTACCATCTTATGTTTTTGTTTTAATCAATGAATACATTCTCTTTGAAAGGAAAACTTCTGTTGAAGTTAAATTACACCCCGACCCCCGGGGCCGATTGGTGATTGAAATGCTCGTTACAGGTCACCGATATCTGACCAAAAAGAGTCGTGGATAAAAACTCTAATTCGTGATAAAGGTAGAAACATCGAGCCATCCAAGAAAGGGGATGTAGATGTGTATGTGTCGTTCAGCTATATGATCCTAAACATCATAATTTAAAGATCCTAGATCCTACTCGACACTCGACCTTTCTTACTCGACACTCGACGCTTTTGTGTAACTGTTATTTGAACAGAGCCTCGCATTACAGTGGAATGATAAATGTATAACGAAATTATAATCCTATATAATATCTGCCGGTATAAATAACCTTTTCTCTCCCCTTTGTCTGAGGTTTGAGTGTTTTATTTGTGTTTGAGGTAAATTAAGACGACATGACATCCAAACCAGTACTTCCTTTACTTACCTGTCTGTACAGAATAAGTTGAATCCGACCTATAAGGAGTACCATACCATCACCTTCATTGTATGTCCGATCATTACAGTGGCCCAGTGAGATAACGAGTTCGTTATAGCGAGTTCGTGTACCAATCAGGTTGTGTTTAGTCTATCGGATCATCATGGCTGAAAACGACCGATTTACCCTTAGAATACTGGATAATTGCCTATAATAGATTGTTGTGTCGTCTGCTTTCCAAAACCTTGCTAAATTGTTATAACGAATGAGCTATCTTGTGATAACGACTTGCTAACTCGTTATAACGGATGAGCTATCTTGTGATAACGACTTGCTAACTCGTTATAACGGATGAGCTATCTTGTGATAACGACTTACTAACTCGTTATAACGGATGAGCTATCTTGTGATAACGACTTACTAACTCGTTTTAACGGATGAGCTATCTTGTGATGACGACTTGCTAACTCGTTATAACGGATGAGCTATCTTGTGATAACGAATTGTTAACTCGTTATAACGGGTGAGCTATCTTGTGATAACGACTTGTTTACTCGTTATAACGGATGAGCTATCTTGTGATAACGACTTGTTAACTCGTTATAACGGATGAGCTATCTTGTGATAACGACTTGTTAACTCGTTATAACGGATGAGCTATCTTGTGATAACGACTTGTTAACTCGTTACCGACTACGCACGTCTAAATGCGATTTAAGATATGACGCATACTGTATACTTGTGCCATGATACGCAGTACAAAACTTTGCGAAAGTTCCAAAATCAAAACACCAGCAGATGACAACTCTAGCTAGTGAAAAATCTCTGTTGTTGTAGCATGGTGTCGTGACACTATCTTTTATTCGTCCTTACATTGTGAAGAATGATTACTAAGCCCAAATATGGGAGTTTACCCTCAATAATAATGTTGAAATTTCTTTTGATTAGTGCTGCTTCTACGTGTGTTATGATATCAGTGTTTAAACGGTATTTATCTAACTTTTACTGAGATATTCTGTCACTTCAAAGCACCAAAATACAACGATGTGCACCAAAAACCACCATCTTGTACCTATAGAGTTGTGTTTGTGAGACCTTTGCCCCCACTAGCTACTTATTACGGCTTTTCGATTTAATTTGAAAAGATATCGAGGTTCTTACCTGTTCTTGTATGACAGGTTATTTAATTAGGTAAAGAAATTATTTCCTATCACCTAAGTTCAATATCTGTTGTACCCGAAAGTCTTGATCTGCCTGCATTTATGGCAGATTTGTTCTAAAAAGGCATAAATCATTTAGATAACATAGATAGTTTTAAAAAAAAATTATATTTTCTTACTCTGTCATAGATGGTTTTATAGCAATTTTTAATCGCTTAAATGTACCTTTTTTTTTTATTTGAATGACCGTGTACTTGTTTCATGTTTTATCATACTCGTAGAAATATTGCCTTTTTACATGAATGAGACAAAACAAATAATGCGTATATGGATTTTCTTTGCTTGCCATGAAATATTAGCCTTAATAACCTGATTTAACGCTTTCTACAAGTTGCTTTTATTTTCCGTTGGTTTTGTTATGTAATCTATCTCGAATCTTAACAACGCAACTGATCGTTAAAAAGTCCTTGAAAAGTCCTTGAATTTTTACTCTGGTAAAGAGTGGGAACCATGGATAAGACAAGATATGTAAAATAAACTTATATACCACCAAATAATGGCATCAATTGCTGTCATTGTCAAAGAATTAAAAAACGCTAAATTAGGTTTTTCACACTCTAGTGCGCATGCTCAATTGAAGTTTATCTGGAGCAAAAAAATCGTCACCTAGTGTTAATTAATCCGTTCTTACAAAGTAAATATGAGGAATACCAACAATGTTTGTGTTAAGATTGATTGAAAAGGGATTAATTAATAATTGTTAGTAATGTCGTTTGATGTTTTACTGTAATAATGGAAATATCGGTCTTCAATCGGTGCGACAAAATTTTTGTCGCAGCGTCCTCCATTAAATGAATGGTTCGAAAAGATGACCTGACGGAAGATATTGCCCATTTAATAATTTCTCAACATTTTCTGTTTGCGTCAAATTAGTTTGACAATGGCCTGTACCCAACCCGTACCCAGGTACTCACACAGTCTTCAGTGTTTGAATAATGTTGAGTGGTCCCCCTTTCAATGAACGTTGTTATCGTCGATTTGATTGGCTAATCTGCTATATAGATTATATTACAGCCAATGAATTATTTCCTAACAAACACGTTCACTTTCAATCATTAGAAACACAAAAGCTCCAACATTGGGACCACCACTTTTGGTTTCAGACAGGCAACAATTTCAAGATTGCTGGTCTGGTTAACAGGCAGTTTTTTTCATATTTTGGAAAGACTATTAAACTTTGTTTTACCATAATTTACAGTTTCAATATACCTTCAGGTTTGAATTCCCAATTTAACTATATAACAACGCAAATGTTTCCCAATTTGGCTAAAAGAAAAACAGACTCATTTTATCCAATTTGGTTAAAAATCAACGCAATTATAACCTCATGCATCGGTACCGGACCCATTCCCAATCAGTGTTCACATTTGCTTTCAATTTTGTTGAGTTACTGGGACTCAGTGATCTGAAGAAAAGTAGTCCCAGACATAATAAGTTGAGTCCCATATGATTAACCATAGAACTATGAAAAAAGTTTATAATTCGCCTTTCAAACAGTAAAACTGTTGAAAGTCTTACTTCGTGTAATGAGATATAATCCTAATTATTGAAGAAAAAAGACATGCATAAATTGATGCATTTTAATCATTTGAAAATTAACTCAACCTCCAGCTAACCAGGCAATGCTTACGTTTGCAGACGGTGTAGGCACAGATTAAACAGCTCCTGGAGGAGTTATCTAATATAGGTCTGCACTGCATACTTAAAAAAGATAGAAAGATAAACTGCAAGTGTTGATAAAAAGAAAATCTTGGTCAAGATAGTGTGCAAAACACTTTTATGGATAGTTGTAAAATCAAAGTCGATTAATTAACCCTTTCAACTTTACACTGGTTTAATTTTCTATTATCAAAGAAGGTTGGCACAGACATAAACTAATTTTTCAAACTCATTCCCAATTCAGAGGTCAGGACAATTATGATATCCCCTTGGTTAGGTCTGTTTTTCTATAGGCTTGGTTTTATTAACAATTCTAAACGTAGGTGTGCAGTTGGATGTGCTGTTCCACCATTACATATACAATTTTGAGTTGTTGATTCAATGAAACTTCTGTTTTCTTTCCGGCAGTTTGGAGTGATTTTACGAAATTTGATTGACAATCTTTTATTTGTAAGGACCTCTGATGTGAGTCGGATGCAAGGTGTCTAGTAAATGTACTACTCTGAAAGGCATTGCAGCCAGCATGTAAAGACATTTTTGACGGTGGACTTTTGACACAATGAACATATATGTTGCCTCTTTCCTTCATCTTACAGGTTCTATTTACCAGATTAAGTACCTGAAAAGAAAGTTGAGAAAAGAGAAAAAGGGTGTTGTTCATTTGAGTATCTGATTAGAAGGGAGAAAAAAAGGTTTTTGCCTTAAAGAGGCTTTTAAAAAGCATTTTGCTTTTCCAATCCATTATAATATTTGCATTTAAAGTTGAATCAGTTCTAACACCTCTCTCTGATGACAGCGACACTAATGGAGCATTAAAAAGACAGAACAAAACTAAACATTGCTGGTTTGTACCTATATATTGCCAGAGTGGAAATGGTTCGGTGTACAGCACTAGTCTAGTCACTGTGAGAAGGAAGCCACTTTAGTAACTTGTTAGCCAAGTTTCTTAAACTTTTTTTTTGTTTCAATCCAGATCAGATGTGTCACTCATCACTCAACCAACGATTCCTGTTTGTACATAATCAACTCCTGCATGGAACCTATTTATTATCTTTCACTCAAATTTAACGAGTATTTAAAGTAACCTGAAAGTTCTCTCTATGTGATACAACAATGTTGGTTTTTTTTTAAAAAAAAAAAAGATACTCACATAATTTAAAAGAATAACAAACTTCACTTTTCTTTTTCCAGATGGAATGGCGGGTGTGCCCAGAGTGTTGTGTTTGTAAGTGTTTTTCACTGCAAGATTTCTGCTGCATCAGAATATTCGGGGTCAATGTAACAGGAGGAATATATCAAGTCCACGGTGGTTAGTCAAAACTAACTATATGCGTATAAATAATGCGGATTATTATCATACTACAGATAATATACGAATAGCCTATATAGCTGTAATTTTTGGCACCGGCTAATGTACGAACAGATGGCCCCGGTTTCTATATGAACCCTTATTCTCATTTCATTCTGTTTTATAGGTTGAAAAGAAAATGGTCCATTCTTTGGTTTATCAGAAAAGTAAAGAAATATATAAAAATTCCCAAACGGGGTTGGCTACGGATTATGTATGAATAGTCTATAAAGCTGTAATTTTTGGCACCTGCTAATGTACGAACAGATAGCACTTGCTTCTATATGAACCCTCATTCTTTTGTTTTACACATTAAAACGAGGATAAGACGGTCTCTCTTTGGTTATATCAACAAAAGGAGAGACCAATAGACGCTTCCCACCCATGTTCATCCCCCACGATAATTACTGTCCATTCAAGTCTTTTAAAGCGGTCCTTCCACTGAAGAGTTCCATATTGTATCGCACAAGTTAGTTTCTACTTTTGATTGTTAATGTCTTTTCCAACGATGTCTCGCCCAAGTTTGTTCTTACAATACTGTCATTGTCTTGTCCAACATCGTTTTGTTCGAGTTTGTCATGACCACTTTTGTCTCGTCCAAATTTATGTTGATCATGCCAATGAATGATTTAAATCTGTTGACACGAAAGGCTAAGTGTTAAATTCTGAACAAACTATTAACAAGGAAAATTATTTAATGTCGTATGCATTGTGTTTCAAAAGCATACATACTGTTATTGTACTGTGTCATTACACACAAGAAAAGGCAGTACTTATAGTCAAGGACAAGATAATTCTGAGTGGCGTCTGTGGTCGAGGTATTAATGTCGCAGACTTTTAATAATGGTCCCTCATCGCTTTGGGCTTCATTCTCTTCCAAGGACGTAAAACATAAAATACAATAGCCTCGACTATGTGTCTAGTGTTTCTTGATGAAACTATTTGTAATGATAATGCAAATGCAAATCATAGAGTCTTATAAAAAACAAACCTCATTTCATGAGTTAAACAAGATAGCTTATTTCAAGTGAAATAACTTGATTTAGAAAAAGTCACATCTTGATGCATATTTCACATACAAAGTCAAAACATCTGCTTAATTTATCAAAATTTTATTTTGAGTAAATCATGTCGAAACTATTCTAATGAAAATATCATGTTTTACAACTTAATTAATGATCAGAAACGGGTTATATAAAATTGCCCGTTTACATCGTTAGTTAGCCGGAGCCGTGTACATACATTATCCATTGCATTAAAATATCTCTCTATTTACCATGTGCAGGGCTTACTATTTAAAAACCGAAATCATTGAGAAATATAACTTAATGTGCGTTCAAATTGCCAAAACAATGTCAATAATAGTTTGATACCTTAAGATATGATTGAAATATTGTCTTTTAAATCAACTTTGAAGAGTTCTCACTTATTTCTGCTTCACATTTTTGGTTTGTTTTTGAATACCGGAACATGTCGAACGCAAATGTCAGTTTATATCAATGAACAAATACATAACATGTTCGGTCAGATTATTAAAACAAGAAACTTTGTCTTATCTGCTAAGATGTTAAAAAAAATAAACACACATGTCAATACGATGTATCGGTATAGAAGCCGGTGTCTGTACGTATAGAAGCAATGCAACGCTCGATTATACGCGTAGAAGCCGTTTTGATTAACCACCGTGAAGTCCTAAAAGGTTTAAAAAGTCTGTCTCAAAAACATTAAAAGAGATTAGAAGTTGATTCAGTTGATAAGGGACTTGTTGGTTTAGATAAATCTGGTGAAAATTGTGTTTCTTGTTTCCATTGCATGTTTTTGAAAAAACCTGAGAGTACTGAAAGAAACAGAACAAGAAAAACTTTAAAGAGGGTTGACAGTGTTCATACTGTCTGCTCTGACTGGGCATTATAGGGTGTACATAAGTAGAGAAAATTACAAATACTCCTAGTCCGTTAAAATACTCCATCCTTTCTGAAGATGCTTCAGTCTTTATACATCTAGGTTTGAACAACGGAAATGTTTGTCAGTAAAAGGTCATAAAAAATGATAGTGAATTTCATTGTGCCAGGTTATAAGAAATGAATGATCTATTTCATTTCATTTCATTTCATATCTTTATTTCCTCCAAATGATGAAGATTACATTTTCAAACTAACATACAAATAACACAAATTTACAATTTATAAAGAAAAGAAAGAGAGAAAAAAAAACATTTAGAAATCAACATATATGATTAGAACACAATGTATTTATTGCATGTATTTATAGTAATTTTATGCTACATAAACACATATATCTTAAACAATTTCATTACGTCAGTGGATAACTTTTCAAAATTTAGTTACATTAAACAGCACTTAAGGGCGATGCCGTATCGACTATTCAACTTCCTCAAGATTATTAATATATACTTGTATATTTAGAGTAAAATGGGATGAAATAAAGTCCACCAATATCGGCTAAGTTCTAAAGTTTTTCCACATGCAGTCAATGTAATATAACATTGTCATTATAAAATCAATATGGCTAACATCCAAAAGATTGATTAAATCTTGAAATGGAGCCCCAAGCAAGATACATGCTTTTCTATTATCATCAGATAAGTCATAGTGCTCATAAACACGTTCACCATGCTTATCATGAATCATCTTGTATAAATTCTGTCTTATACCAATAACAGAAGAGCAGTGAATTAGGCAATGCAACATTTCATTCCTATAGAAAACTCCACATTTGATACAAAGAGCATCTTCATAAGATCTACCTAAAGTAGATATCATCTTAACTATATTTCTACATACATTTGTGTATTTGTAATTGCTTTTGCTAATATACCAAAATATGCTTTCACAAAAGGCTGGATGAATTAAAGCAAATATTTGCATCTCTAGGTCGTTATTCATTCGAATTTTATCCGACCACGACTGGTGAAATACAAAATCTACACGATGCTTTGTAGTATTCTTCCAGCATCTGTATTGTAAAAAAGTACCACTACTATAATAAGATTGTAAGTGTTCTTCTAACTCATAGCTGGCCAGAATAGTACATATATCAGGAAAGTATCCAAGCTGACTACTTCCATTCATAAAATAACTACAGAGACGGTACAAAAAAACTTGTTTTATCTTACTATCTGTATCAAGTTGACAAAGTTGTCCTAATAGATTTAGCTTTCGTTTGTCAATAATACATTCTATGCTCAGCATCCTTAACATTCCAAGTACAATATCTGTTCTGGTAAGTTTATGAATGCCTTGCATGCGTTTGAGACAGAATCGATGAGACCTTTCTAATTGAAGTCGGTCTTTTTGAGACAGCGAGTAAAACATTTCACAACCAAATAGGCCCTTTGGTGTCACGACAGAATTGTATAATTTTCTATTTGTAAACGGATGAAAACATAACCCGTTCATACCGGTATCACATAAACTCATATAGCAACCCCTAAGTTTTAAAGAACTCTGTTTAATACTTTCACTAAGTGATAAGTATTTATCACAGATAATACCCAGATATGTATAACTCTCTTGTTCCTGTATAGTATTTAAGCCTATTGACCATGTTCTATTTGTTCTGGTGTAATCAAACTTAGTTTCGTTGAAAACAATTACAGCACATTTTAAAGCATTATACTCGAATAACCATTTCTTTGAATATGAATGGCAAATATCTATAAGGCGGTCAAGGCCTCTCTTAGACAGACTAAGGAGCACCATGTCGTCAGCAGATGTAATACATGGTAAATGGATATCACCTAAACGAAGACCATAACTACTATTTTCAAGTTCACAGAGCAATCCATTAATAAAACATAAATAGAAAAAAGGTGAGCTCAGTCCTCCTTGTCTAGTTCCAACTGTGACAGAAAATGACTCTGATTGATATCCTCTAAACAAAACACTACATTTAGAATCGGCATAAATACTCATTACGGCTTTGAGAGAATGTACACTTATCCCCATTTTTAACAGTTTATAAAAAAGTCCATTGTGCCATACTTTATCAAAGGCCTTTTTGATATCCAAAAAACAGGTGAACAATTTGCTGTTTGTGTCCTTCGCATAAAAGATGCATTCTTTCAATAAAAACGAAGTCATTGTGCAGCTTACCCCCTTTTGAAAACCAAACTGTAAGGGATTCAATATTATGTTTAATTCTGGTTTAACACTTTTTAGTAATAACGATTCATATAGTTTCAGAATGGCTGACGACAGGGTAATTGCCCGATAATTATTCGGGTCGTCCTTTCGTTTATTACCACCCTTAAAGAGTGTGACAATAATACCATATTTAAGGATTTTTGGGACATATGAAAATTTAAACATATTGTTATATAACTCCAATAAAAACTTATGAAGAAAGATGCCACCATATATGATATGTTCATTATAAATACAATCATGCGAGCAAGCTTTGTTTCTATTAAATGAGACTGCAGACGTTATATCATCAATATCAAATCGATTAGTAGAGGAATTACAATCCGTTTGTTTTACACGCTCAACAGTATCATTGATACGATTTACAAAGGTTAAATCGTCTGCACTTTCAGAAGAACAAGTATATATTTCATTAAAATAATGACCCCATTGTTGTGCTATATCTTTTGGGCAACGATAAGCATCGCCATTAAACTTTAAAACTCCTTGATATTGTTGAATTGAACCATTTGTTTTTCGTTTACTATATAAACGCCAAAATGATCCAGGATCTAATTCTGCAGCTTTGTCAATGCTTTCATTGAGAGAACTAAGATACTTTTCAGAATAAAATCGATGTTTTTGCCTGAAAAGTCTCTTAGCTTCTTTGTATGCTATATAATATGGATGCTGATTGTCTCTAGGTCGGCCGAGCTTTAACCATTCTCGCCTTTTGTCACGCATATGATAATGTAATATTTCTAATTCCCTGTTCCAGAAAGGTTTCAGATATTTTCTATATTTTGATCGTTTAAAATAGTTTCCGATGTGTCATATATCAATTTACATACAATGTCATACATGTTATCAATTAGTGTTTTATATTCATCAGCTGTACATGGTGAATGAATGTGCGTTGACGGATCATTTAATTGGACAGTCAATGCACTTTCATACTCCCTTAATTGATTTTCAGTCGTGTTAGCCCATTTTATGCGCAATCCAACATTCTCAATATGTTTTGCAACTTGGCTCGGCATATTAATTTTAAGCATGACAGGTCTGTGATTAGATACATTAAGACTATCATCATCAAATATAGAGCAAAACATTATGGTGTTTATACTTTCAATTGGAATAAGTATATGATCTATATGGGACTCTGCTTGCCCATCGTAGGACACGTATGTTGAGGAGGCACCCGTACATACTGGAAGAGTTCCAATTGAACATAAACAATGTGTATTAATTAGTTCTTGTAAACAATTACTACGCCTATCAAGCGTTTTAGAAAAATTTGCAACATTTAAATGCGCATTAAAGTCGCCCATTATAAACACGGTGCCTTCATTAGAACATTTATTAACAAGATCATGCATTTTTTCCATGTAATAAGAAAACTTTTCAAAACCATGATTTCTAATTGGAAGATATACCTGAAAAATGTTAAGATTTGTGTTATTTTCATGTTGTAAACATATTCCAATAATGCGATCGTCATCAATATCTAACACTTGAATAGAAGTTTGTAACGACTTTTTCGACAATAATGCGACACCTCCTTTTCTAACGTTTAAGTAATAGGCTTGCATGTCTATTGCAAAGGTACTTATACCTATATAAGTGTTGTCTATGCTATTAATGAAATGACCATCCCAAGGATAGAGCCATGTTTCAGAAATACCACAGACATCGATATCGTTGTCTTTTAAAATTTTACTCATATAGAGAATGTGCTGTTAAGGGATTATACATGTTTGCATCCATTTGCCATTGAAGAAAGGTAGTTATCGTAGCTATCAAATGAATTAGCTACGAATTAACGCTTCATAAAAACAAACAAATTACCTTCAATGTTCACTATAATATACCAAATAGATATGAGTGGGGTGAATTAATAAGTGAATTAGGGATTTCATGAAATCCCTGATTTCTCAGTTTCCCTGTAATATATAGATATACCTAGGCACTTTCCATCATATCTAAGTGGTGTAATTTTCCAATCGACTTAAGAGCCATAGTTAAGTAGTGAATACCAGAAAAGCCGTGATATAACTGAAAAAGGTTAAACGGCGTTAAATACTTACATATTGTGTCACCGATATAAAATAAATATCCTGCAAATAATCCTTTAACATTATTTTTTATACGCAATGAATGCATTTAAAAGCAGAAACCAGATAGCCGACCGCCTTCTGCGCTAACATACTTATAATAGCCTATACCGGTTAGAAAGCAACACAAACTCTAAAAGCGCACCTGTCTTGAGTACAAAGTCGGCGCCTCTAAATATTCTGGCTTGTAGAGATACCAATGACTCCTCATCCGGACTGATACCTATGGCTAATTGTGTGTGGTCAAACGGCTTTGTTTATGCTAGCATAAAAATTCTCTACTTTACGTGAAAAGGGCACATCCATGTGTTGTAATATAACAAGTATTAAGTTCTGTTCCCCTTTGTGTTTGGTTATTACAATTCGACCAGCGTTGTGATGGGTCGTGTCATAACAGACCGAATGTTGCCAGGCCTATCTCACTTCGATACTACATTAGACATATGGGACAAATATAATTTAGGCCGCAAACCCTCACACAACTCTCTCCGCCTTCCCTATCATCTCCCTCTGCTCTCTTTCACACACCATCACACAAACCGTTCGCATGTATACATCCACCTACATTGTATAAGTAAATATCCTATATGTAACTTTTTCAAATGAGGCTGGTATGCATTTACATTAATAACCTTAGATCCAATTATTTGATCCAAAGATTTCAGCAAATATTTTGCTCGTGATGAGCAGATTCACAGTCACATCTATCTCAAACAATATGGTGTTTGTCATAGGAACATTCCAAATGGCAATATGTGCATTTGATATATAATAATTACTAGGCCTATATCAATTCATTTCTCATCTTAACCACTCCATAACTACGTGATAAAAAAACTTTTACCAACGATACGTTTAACTTTGGTACATGCCGAATGTCATTTAAATCCATCACATGTTTGAAAGACTTAATATAGTGTTACATTGAACTTTCAACGTTGGCTTTGTTACAAGCGTTCGACATCAGCAACTAAAACATCAGTGGTAATTAAGTACCTGTAACCGTGGCGGGTCAGGAACGATACAGAATAAATTCGTTCGATGGGTTTTCTTCTTATCCTCTAACTATTTCTCAAGTCGTCTGCAGTAACCTAGTTATCGTTTGGAGTGAGACAATGGATGTATAAGCAGAACACACACATATCTAAATACAGACAACGTTACACACAGGGGCTTCCGTGCCCTAGTGGTTAACAGTCGCATGGACCCTCTCTCCGCGTGGGTTTTAATTCCAGTGAGAGCACCTGTATTTTCATAAGAGGCTTTCTCCCGACCGACTAATGGAATACTGATGGTTCTAAGTCTTCTGACTTAACAATCGAATATCGTCAAGAGAAATATTTTCGAAAACATACATCTGTCCTACAAAACAAATGTTCCCTATTCTATCAACTACTTGCATACACAGCCATAGTTTCACTGCACCATTATTTTCTGAATAATTTCCTTGGTTATGGGGGTGGGGTCAGGGTTTACTCTATCTAACGAATATTGTTTCCTATCCTAGGTAAGCCTTTTCAACGTCATCGGCAAAAGTTGTTGAGCAATTACTGCTTACCATACTGTATCTGCAAATCATGTATGTTTTCCTTTAGCCCATCCGACCTTCTTTTTACATGTGTTTTCTTTGTCTGTATTAAGTACTGTATAACTATCGTTAGCTAGTAATTCCGCTTGAAAATGAAAATCAACCAAACATGATTTAAAAGCTGAAGGTTCTTACATGCTTCGTTTCTCCAGCTTATTTTTGTGACGGCGTATTTATAATTTGACGCGTAAATATCTCTCCCAAAATAAAAATGATCAAACAAAAACAACGTTAGATAGCTTCAATTCGATAAGGAAATTCATCTATTTATTTCCCTGTAGGATAGAGACTATCGCTGCGGGAAAAGGGGGCATGTAGCGTTCAAGCCAACTTATCTTTCCTCATCGGCCCCGGCTATACGTTAATACAACTCGTCTACACGTAATCCACGGGATTGTTAGCTAAAGATTGAGGAAGTTATCTCAGACGAATCGTTTCAAAGAGCGCTTGAAAATGTACCCAACAATTGTCGCTTGAACGGGATGAGACTGACTGTGTTGAGCGATCCGGTGCGACAGATCGCTGTAGCCTAGGGTCCTGTCCCGTTCGTAAACCCCGCATCAGACTGCTTTTCCATTAACCTAGGGTACTGTCCCGTTCTTAAACCCCGCATCAGACTGCTTTTCCATTAGCCTAGGGTCCTGGCCCGTGTGTGTATACCCCGGACTAGACTGCTTTCCAACTAGCCTGGGCCCTTGACTGCTAGTGTTGGGCATACGCACGGGCCAAGACTCTCTAACTCCTCACATCGATTCCACCCCTACCCCCTTTATATGTAGGGGTTTGGGTCGATGATATTGTTTGCTGTTATATCATATTTTATATCAGATTAGATTAGGATTATTAGATTAGGGTCATTAACTGACACATGTCCCATATGGGTCCTCTTCGTCATTGCCATACCTACATTTTTCAGTTCTGGAACGGCTTTCCTGGGTGCACCAGTACTAGTCTAGGGCTCTGAAGTGACTTGCCAAAGGCCACTCCCACGAAACCAGAGGTTTCTGCGTGGCTCGAAGCCGGAACCCCCGTGTTCTGTGTCCACCACCTTAACCACTTCAACATTATTTCAGTTATCTTATGATGCCCGACACTTAATGCTAGGGGAAGACATCGTACTCGACTACTCATAAGTGCTGGTCAAGTCGGGATGAATCCTCGGCATTCTGTATGATTTTATGGCTTGAAGACACGTTGGTTTCTTTAACAAACGGACTAGTTAATTGAAAGGACTAAATAGATAAGTCTGGTCCGATCTTGAATGCTTATCTGGAGACTGCGACCTATTTCGATGCATGTGTGTAAAGTGTTATGTGTCACAATTTACGGTCACGCACTTACATATACATGTATTGTCATGCTAAACAATAAGGCTATTATCTGGCGAAAGCGTCCGTTAACCCTCAAACTTACCCCCACCTTGAGCTCATGTTTGTGTGCGGGCTATAAATAATACGATACAATTCTATATCTCAAAGCAATTACAGATCATCTTTCATAGAACGCAGTATAGCAAAAAGAAAACAGACGATTGCTGTCGTTAGAAATGCCTATAAATAATGAGTCATTTTAAAAGATGTTCTACTTTCTTGCTGAGCAAACGAATAAAGCAAAAAAAAA